>JARHVA010001462.1:262500-597500 GCA_037957365.1 Torreya grandis | reverse complement strand
AATTTTATTATAGTCCTCAAAGTCTAAAAAATAATTTAATATGTTCAAATTTGATTGAATATTTTTTTGAAATGTATAAAATAGGTTTGTTAAGTGTTTTCATATTTCATATTGCTTTGGTAATTAAAATTTGACAAATCTCATAGACAACATGGTGATATCTCTTTGTTACCTCAATTTTATTTAAGAATTACAATCTTGAATTAACCAATGAAGAAAAGGTAGATCTTAAATAAAATTTGAGGTTTTGAAAATCCAATGCTACCCATTGAACATGGAAAAAACTTGTAAAATACCAAAAAATAAGCATATAGAATGTTTCAATGGTGAAAAGATTGAAGTGGCAAACATCAAATTCAGATGAGTCATTAGAGAGGAATCTAGATGTTAGCCTAAGCCAAAATAATGTAAATCATGTGAACCTTACAATGACAATAAAAATAATAACTATTCAAGAAAATATTGACTTTGATATCCCTAGAATCATAAAAACATTTACATGAATCTCACGTAGACAATTTTAAATCTAAACAACATTAATGAAAAAATACTTACAACACATATTTTTAAATGGAAAAAGGAAATTTCTTAAGTGATTTGATGACAAGTATCCCTTTTCCTATAAAAAATTTCCTAAGCATTGATATATCCACCACTTATGCTTAGTGCCTTAAAATGTGTGTTGATCCACTCAAGATTTTTATCACCCCTATAATGCTTATGCTAGGTTTTGATTTTTTGAAAGTCAATTTTTGCAATTAATATGCTCCTCTTACTGAATCCTCTTTGATTCAAAGGCATATATAGTTGAAATTTATCATAAGGTTGAAAAATACCTACGTAAAATTTAAGATCTCTTAAAGTTAATGTGAACAACATTTTAAAACTTTGATCCACTTTCTCAAACACATGCTTTAAAATTATTATTTTTATTAAAATCAATCAAAATTCATGTTCAGGGATTTCCAAGTGATGAATACTATTTCAATCACATATTTCAATTACAAATTTATTTTTAGCTCCCATTCAAAGTGTTGGAAAGCTCTTTCAACAAACCACCATGAACTAAGTAATATTTCATTATTTTAAAATAAATTATGACATTAAAATATTTATAAGTACATCCATTTTAAAGTGGACACAAAAGTAAATAAATAGACAATAATTAAAAAATAACGTGATCTAACTTGATAACATGTGTTCATTTTTATGTGAAAAATATAAGTAAACTGGATACCAATTGTTTAGTTCAAGACAAGTGAGCATTTGAAACACATTATCATCAAAAACATAAAAAGTGGATAAGTAATTATTCATAAAGAATCTATAGTTATCCTTGTTTTCATCAGAGAATATGATCTTCTAGTTAGAGATAACTATTATCACAAAATTTAAACTTGAGGATAACACCCCCAATTGCATTTTCAAAATGTGATTAGAGGTAAATCAAAGATAAGGATGATCCCAAAATTTAAAAGATAATAATATTGACCCTGTAGCATAATGGACAAGGCTTGATAAATCCATTTAGAATTCCAATATGAGGCAAACCCATAGAATAAATTTCTACATGGAAAAGTGGTTTTAAGCATCATGGTGAATTTCAACATCAATCTGATTTAGGATTAAAGTTGAATCAAATTAAAATTAAAGTATTCAGGAGCTAAAGTTCATGAGTTTAAGCTAGACTCAAAAGGTGAAAATAATAAAAATAAAACTCAATGGATTCTACTTCACATACTATGTTTTGTCCAGAGGTACCATGTATCACATAATGACAGGTTAACCTATCAATATAATTTTTCACATATGATGATATTGTGTAATAAATTATTGAACTTGAAAATGTTATAGAATATAATATTTATCCAAGTTTACATAGGTGTACTTGGTGAATCAAAGGGGGTCAAATTTATGGATAATTTCTAAGCATTGAATGAATTTATAATATTTAATTTTATTAGAATTAATTGTTTTTGAATAAAGTTATAAAGTGGATAAATTTGAGATGAATTAAATGGATCAATGTGGTGGGACCAATTCAAACATCAAGTGACTTTGTAAAAATGTTTTAATTATTTATTTTTTAAATCCATTATTATTATCATGTGAAAAAGTCACTAATACAAAAAATAATGTAATGATATATAAATAGTGAAATATGGGCAAACTCTAGTTAGGAAATTGAGTCCTAGGTGGAGTTAGGTCAAAAAATAGATTCTTAACTAATTTGAGTGGATAAATGTCTACATAAGAGATTATTATTCATTATATTGGAGTTGGTTGTTCTTTCTCTCACCTTTGGGAGAAAACGTGCTATAATTTTGTGCATTGTATATACTTTTCAATAAACTAGTAATATAATGAATTGGAATGTGTGAGGTAAATCTATCTCTTTATGGGCATTGGATATTATTCACTAATGAAATGTTCCTTGATGTTCATGAATGAAGCTATATGTTAAATTATTTTATTTTATTGATTATTTTAAACCCTTATATTTTTATAAAATTTGTACTAAAAACCCTTGAGGATAGAATTTGTGTTAGATACACAATCTAATTTGAAGGAAGACTGAGATTTCAAGAGATATTTTCTCTCATTACATATTTTGTTATATATTTAAATATACATTCTAAAATAAGGATTTTACATCCATTTTCATATTTTTTGAATTATCTAAATGGTCTTGTATGTTGACTCCATTATCGGTTTATCATCTTTCTTTTGTTTCTTATGTTTACCTCTACTTTCTATCATTATTTTTCCATTTTTGTTTCCTTTGTAATTTATGGTTAAAATTACTAAAACCACCAAAAAATCCCGTCACATGTGGTAGCTACCCATTTCACATGCAAAGGAAAATATCTATGGTGATTTTTCCAATGTTACAAGTTTATGCCAATGCCCATTTTGTGAGTCAATGAAGTAAATAAAGAAATCATAGTGACATAAACTCTTTTTTTTTTCAAAAACAAAGCCTAAATTATCTCCTAGACAAACATGTGGTTGTAATATCTTGTCAAGGACAAACCTATACCCATATGGGTTTGTCTCTTTTAAATTTGTGGATTTATCTCTTTGTTACCATTGGTAATGAACCTTAATCCTTCCCATTTAAATATTTAAAATTTGTAAGACACATATTATTCATCCTATATCATACTATAAATATAAGGGCTTACCAAGCATTTTTAGAGATTAGAGTGGAGTAATAATATTAAAAGAGAGAGAAGGAGAATAAATTTTGAGATCCCACTACACCAAGGTTCAATTTTTGATCCAAGATTCTCCATTAAATTTGTGATTTATTAAATCAAATCCTACACACTTATGACACTTATCCATGTTGTTCTCTATAAAAATTACTTAATGCCAAAAGAGGGTAATTATAATTTAGTACTTACATTGATAACTTATAGTGAAGAGGAGGTTTAAAACATTACTTGATCTATTGAATTCACACACCACAAGGACTATGTGGAAGTCTAATTATAAGTGTGGAATATGTAGTTTGCAACATTATTGTGGTGGTTGCCTAACTACATTAACTATTTTGATTTGGAGTTTTCCAACTAGGCCAAAGTTAATATTTATACCTACAACATTTTTTTCCATGTGCATTTTATAAATAAATGTATAATCATAATAAGGAAGACACTGCATAGGCACTTAAAAAATCAAATTATGAAAACCTATAGAGATGCACCTTGTGGCATAAGGACAAAACTGAAGCAACTAGGATTTCTACAACTAATCTTGCATAAGAAATGCCTATACAAGTATGGGTCCATTTAATTAGTGTGTAGGTATATAAAATTAGGATTAGTTCAAGTATAATTAAATAATCAAAATACATACTCAAACTTATAAAATAGTTAATTTGAATTCATTACTTTCTTGAGCTTACATTTATGACACATGGTATTATTTCCATTAATTTACATCTTAGATAGGCTTGAATTTTGTATTTCAATTGTAAATGATAAATTTATTTAATTTCATCTTGTTTATACTTATTTTGTGTAAAAATTATAATTAGGGTAAACATAAGGCATGGCATAAATACTTCAAACACTGGATTCATGTCAAACACTCTATCATTAGAATGCAAAATTCTTAATATTTTCACTAAGTTATACATACAAGAAAATCAGAACATAAATATGGAAATATACACCTAAGACCTCATGAGAAAACAAAGAACAAAGAAATCATGCTAAATAGTTAAACAAATATAATGAAAACCTTCATTGGAACTCATCTTTGTTTGGATTTGGATTAGATGTAGCTTTAGATGGTCTTTATCAATGCCAATTATGTGAGGACATATCCATAAAAGATATGTATTTTTTGAATTGATCACAAGAAGGTTGATGAATAAGTTAGCTTGATAAAACTCCAAGGCTTCACTATAACTCTTGAACATGATGAGTTACAATGCAAAGAGGTATATTTATAATAATTTTTAATCAAGGAGGACCCTTTATCTTGAAATCAAGATGAATGGTTGCAAACAAGTCCTCAAGAGTGCACATGGATAAGCATATAGATCAATTATTTGATCCCTTCATCTCAATGAAGATGAAGGGTGTAGGATGATATTTGAAAATATCAAATGAGAATGTATGTAAGACCTTTATCTTATTTCCAAAATGAGGGGTGGAGTATTCTCCTAAAAATATTTTTGTGAGAGTGAATTTAAACCCTCCATCTTGTTTCCAAGATGAAGGGAGGGGAATAATTACCAATAAACCACATGGATAACCAATGTGGGCCCTTCATCTTAGTTCCAAGTTGAAGGGTTCAGAATACTCCTAAAATATCTCACAAGATGAATTGTGGGCACTTCATCTTGTCTCCTAAGATGAAGGGTGGAGAATGATCTTATATATTAATTAACTTATCAATTTAAATAGCTCGCAAAAGCATATTACATAGGATCTCAAGATCCTTTATTTTAATGAAGATTCCCACTTGGAGGGGAAAAAAGGAATTAATTATATTTAAGATAATTATAATTATATTTACAATTGAACTATAATTAGAAGAATGATTTTTAAAGGGGAATCAATATAACTAATTGAAATAGAGAATTTGATCATGGAAATTGACTAGAGTGGATAATTAAACATAGAAATTAACCAAATAATGATGATTTAAGTGATCTAGTATGGTGAATTATCTTACCTAGAGATTCTCCAAGGTGAATTCAAACATGTATATTAGATGAACATATGATTTTAGACCATATTGTGTGTAATTATGGGAAGTCATTCCATTTTTTAATTTGACATGGAAGTGATAAAATTAGAGTGTCTACAAGCACAAAGAAGGCACATAAGATAATTAAGTCACATAATACACATATTAATGATGTGAAACACATAATAAGCACCTTAAACACACTGAAGATATATTAGATGAGAGAAAAAACATATCAAATATATGACAATACACATAGTAGTCACTTAAAAAAAGAGTATAAAAATCATAAAAAGTAATATGAAGACACAATACACATATCAAAGATAAAGAAATATATAGCCATATAAAATAAAACTTACACAATATAATTTTAGTACACACAGAAAACATGGAAAGCACTATGAAAGCAATGTAAACATTCAACATTCATAAAATTACATATAACATTTATTAGATATATAAAAAAACATATCCAATTGTATAAATCACATAAAACACATAAAGTAGAGCTAAAAACAAGCCATCCAAATGAAAAAACACCAGGAACATAAGGTATACTAAACCAAAGAGAATAAATATGAGAGATATAAAAAATTATATCACCTAAAATCATAGTAATTATATACACCTAATTTAGGATCAGGGGTAGTTTTAGTTGTTAAATTACATTGTTCTAGGGTAATTGTATGTTTTTAAATTATTGGTTCATATTAGGCTATTATTGGTGCATTTTTTTAATATGGATGGTCTTATTTTTACATTTTCATTTATCTCTCCTATTTATCTTTATTCCTTGTCTATTTTTCTATGGTTATGGGATGACTACCCAAAACTATACATTGTATGATTTTGGGGTACCATAATCATGCAATGTACAATCTAATGTGGGACCTTGTGACCCTTTTTTTGTGCACCCCATGCCTTTTAATCCAATTTTTTGATCTCTTCTACCCATTTTATTTTATCTCATCCAAACATTTGATCCTAATGTAAATATGAGAAGCCTATAAAAACTTAGGTGCATTATTTGGGACATGGAGTAATACATGCAATTGAATGTGAATGCCACTAGTGATAAGTGAATTTGAAAACAAATATTAAAGTATTTATTAAATACCATAATTATATAATTAATGGTATAATCTAAATGGATATTTTAAGTATTTATTTCATTGTGACACTTGTTCATATCGATGTGAAAAGTCATATAGGATTAGGGTTTGCATCCATGAATTAATTGGTGAAGTGTATTAAGTGTTATTTTATATAAGTTTTTAAGAATAGAGGAATAATAATAATTTAGGGATAACATGTTATCCTTATTTATTTCACCCTTTTTATTGGTATGTGGTTATTTATTAGGGTTGCAATAAAGGAAATCAAAATCCTAAAGATCTACATATAATTTATGAAAAATGAGAGAGGTTTTTAAAGCCCTAGAACAAGTGAACAAGTCATGTAATCACATTTAAAAATTAAAAAGTCAAAAAAACCACACACTAATGTTTTTTTTGGCCCAAAATCATCCCAATAGTTCTAACACTCTATAAATTGTCTTTGTTCATCATAAGTTCTATTTTTTTTACCTTGTATTATAGATCTATTTTTTAGTGTATGTTTTTATTAATTATACCCACATTTATGATAGTTCATATGTTATTATAAAAACCTATATTTTAAATTATTCTAAAATATTTCTTATTATAATTAGGTTTGTTTTTTATATAGTATTAGAGTAAAATTGGTTGGATCTAGTTGCACATTATATAGGTAGATGTATTATTTTTTGATATAAAATCTCCTCTCCCATACTAATTTTTGTAAAAACCATGCTCTGTTAGATCACTCAGGGTTAAATATTGATTCCATCTTGGTATATATAATTTTTATATGGATTATTATAATTATTTTAAATTATTATCAGTAACTCTTGTGTGCTCTCTTTAAACCATAGTTTTTTGAACTTCCATATTATTCATATCTTATGGTTTTTGCATTACATATGTTTATATATTATTAAACATAAATTGATTATATATAAGAGCAATATTATGTTAAATTATAGATTAATTTTTTATCCTAATGTTTTTATTGAAACTCTGGTTGATTTTAGAGTTTATTTGGAAAATAAAATAGTGTAACTCAATGATGTTAATTTTCCTTTCATTATTACTTATACTATTGCAAATAATGTTGAACTACATTTGAATGATAATGTTATGAATGAATATAAAATTTATATTTATTTTGATATTAATCACCAAGATGATAATGAAAAAGCTGACAAACTTTTAAAGTTTAGGAAATACATTAAATCTAATCTCAAATAAATAGTAGAGTGTTTTATGCATTGAAAGATGTCCAATGCCAAATCCTAGGTCAAGATACTCTAATTAAATATATACCCTATTGTGAACAATGGATATTTTAATGTAAATAATTTAGATCAAAATCATATAGGTTCCCATTCCATGCATAATTATGTGGTCATTTCCTAACTTTATTTTTAAACTTTTGATCCTATTGTTATTTCTTCTACACTTATTGATGCTTCCTTGCTTTCTAAAAATACTCTCAATTCTTATATGGTTATTCTAAATCCTTCATTCATTACTTATAAACTCAACCATACCAACATTATTCCTAACTTTAATCTCTTTATCATAATTATTCTCAATTGACTTATTTTCACAATTTGACTACTCCCATCTATACTACCACCACTTCCCTTCAACCTCTTGATAGGACCATTATGATGAAAGACTTGAATTATTTTCAAAACTAGGTTAAATTTATTTATTAAGGGTCTTAAAACTATATTATTAGGGTCATTTCACATGATATTTTACTTAATCCATTAGCTTATGAAGTTATTGCTTATCCTATGCTTATAGGATTTATTGCTCAAAATTATGAAATATTCAATGGTAAAGGAGACCCCTATAATAATATTAAATAATTTTCCACTTCTTCAAAATATTTTATCATAATGATGAACTTTTAATTAATATATTTTATATAATTTTAAAATATTATGATCTTGATTGGTTTTATAATTTACCATCTGGATCTATGCATTCCTCCATTGCTTTAGCTAATGATTTCCTAACTTATTTTTCAATTAAAATTATCATGAAATTTTCATTTTAAAAAATTTATCAACTTAAACAAGGACATAATGAAAATGTTAGTGATTATGTGCTTAGATTCAAGATAATGGTTACAAAAATGACTCACCAATTAGCTAATAGTGAATTACAAAATATATTTCTTAAAGGTTTGATTTTACCAATTAAAGACAAAGTGGTATTTAACACCTTCCCATATTTAGATAATATTTTAAAAGTGGTTATAAACTATGAGATAAACATGTTAGAGTCTAACATGATTAAATATCAAGATAATCATAATTTATAACCTTTATGGGATCCAAATTTCAAGGTAAAATAAAATTTGAGGCTAAAGACAATGATAATGCATTTTAACCTAATATTGAGGTCAATAATGCAGTGAATGAATTATATCAACCTCCTAACATGAAATTATTGTCAAAACAAAGAGAACATGGATAATTTATAATATTGATTTAAAGTCCTCAGAATGTGCTTAAATAATTACTTGAATGCAATATGCTTATTTTACCTCCTATTATAGAGTTGCATCAATCTAGGCCTTTTCCTAAGAGTTATGAGTCAATGCATTATGTGCTTATCATAGAGTCATAAGAAAAAATACAATAATTTGTAAAATAATATCCAAGACCTTAAATATGACAAAAAAATTTAGGTATATGATGCCAATAATCTTACGAATGAGTTAGTTGATCAATAAAATCAAAACTTGAAAATATTTAAAATTCATCTTCCAAATCATTCTAATTAAACTAAAGAACAAGGTAATGTTTATATGGCAGATCAAAGATATCCACCATAAGTTTCTAAAGCTCATCCACTTAATGGATTAAAAGGTGTGGTTAATGAAGTTCATAAGGATCTTCCCCTTGTAATATTTTATAATCATGATATCCAAAAGGATAGTTTTAATAATGGACCACTATTCATACAAGCTTTCATTTATGCACATTTTAAGGAAAAAAATTGAATTATGATTGATAATGGTTTAAGTATAGGTGTGTGTACATATAAATTTATTATTATTCCTAGTTACTCTCAATGAGATCTAGTGGGTATTAAAACAATAATTATGGGATATGACATAATTATAGGTAAACCATTTGGATGCATTACATTATTTAATATAGTGGCTCTTAAGCCCATATTATTTTGGTTTGTGTAATACTAGATAATGGGATACATAGTATTTTATTTAGAATACCATGGATTAATCAAATTAGATTAATTCTATATAATAATGCATAAATACTTAAAGTTTGTTCATAATGATCAAGTGATTAATATTCAAAGCAATATTTATGATACTTGAGTACAAGTTGAAAATGAGGTTCTCCCTAAGGAGTTACCAAATAAAAAATAAATCATAAGACCTCAAATGAATGAATCTAAAACTCAAGTATATAATCTTCCACCTACCAAGTGTAAACATGATAAGGTGGTTTACATGTCTAGTACACTATAACTCACTTATATACATGTGTGAAACTTAGATTTTAATAAAACACAAAAAAATAATAGTAAACATGTACCTAATAAAAAAATAAAGTATTGAAATTATTTAAGTCATAAAATTTAATGTTATGAGATAAATTCAAATTTTTATCAAACTTTTATACTCTCATAGGCTAAAATTGGTTGGAAATAGGTCAAGGGATAGACAAAAATTCTAGAAATTGCTTTACATTCTAATTTTTTTGGAAATTTTATGATGAGTTTGTTAGGATGCTCCTCTTGAGAGAAAATGCTCTAGAAAGATATGTTAGATCCCAAAAAAAATTGATGAATCTATTATCCAAATTTTATACGTCAAAAACCTCACACACTTTCTCATAATCTTCTTAAATCACTTATATTTATTTCTTCCTATAAACCCTATTTCATTTAAATCACCTTAAAAAACCTTAAAATAATGGTTTTGTTATGAGAGGCATACCTTAATTAGCCCCTTTTTTTTTGAGGAGTTGGAAACCGATAGCAAATGCAGTTTAAAAAATAATCATAGTGATGTAAGCTCTAATCCTTATATGTTATTTCACTACATGATCCATATAAATAATGTAATATGAAGACTTGGAATACAAATATGATGTAATCCTAAAATCCTACTCTTCCTTATCACTCAAAACTTGCTATTATTAATCTTATCACTCTTATTTTCATTCAATGTATGTCTTATTACTTATATTATATGAGATAATGTAGGTGTGTATATATAGACTTCTCAAATGCAAATTAGGATATTATTGTTGCACACTATGAAACATAAAGGGCGAGAAATTTGATAAAAAAAGGCATCAAAACCAATGAAATAATATCAAGGTTAAAGGGACCCATAGGAAGAAGGGATAAGGAGTATAGTGTATGCTCTTAGAAAAGGACCATGATAACTTAGAATAATGTTTTAGATATTTAAAGAGTGTCGAGAATTATACTAAAGAAAAAAATATTAGTTTTTAAGGTTTTTGGGTGATCTAAGTTTAATGGTGGTATATTCAATTGCCTAGGATAAAAAAAGTGAGGATGAAAATAAAACACAACATGGTAGGTAAAAAGTGCCTAAAACATAAGAAAAAACACACCATTTAAATCTTAACATGAATCGTTAATCAATACATTCCCATGTTCCTTAAATCAATGCACAATGACATCTAAAACTAATCTTAGACTCATGTTTAATCCTAATTCTAGTTTTAAGAAGAGTAAGGAATAAACTACTAGAAATTGAATAAATTTAAGCATATATGATTGAAATTACATCATTTAGATTTATCTAACATACTAAGATAAAAAACAAGTCAAAGTGACACAAATGAAACTATACTAAGCAATGTAAATGATAAAGGGATGATAAATCATCACACCTATTTACTGTTATAAAAATATGAAATTATAAATGGATTATGTAGATTGTATATAACTTGCTTTTGAAATATGGAAATTGTGCAATACTTATAAATAGATCTATATAATGTGACAAAACCACACTTGTGTATATGTTTCTAGGACAAACTTATATAGCCATGAATGTCTGACCATGGCTGATTTTGTCTTGCTAAGGTTTCAAAATATGATTCCTTTGTCACCTATGTGTTTTTGCCTTATTATTTTTATTATACCTTCACTTCACATATGTGTCAATTAGAATGTGTAGAATATAATAATATCTATGTTTGACCTAGATTTACCTAAATATATTGATCTAAAAAAAGATAAGGGATAACTAGTTGGGTTAAGGAACCACTAAGGTGGATTTTCAAGCTATATATCTTACATTATTAGAGTTAAACTCCCTATGGTTCATGCAAGGTATAGAAGAAGATTTGAGGTAGGGCTTCAACCTCCTCTTCCTAAGAGGATATTCAACTAAAGATTATTTGATTAGACCTTAGTTTGGTACAATATGTACTTGTAAACTTAATTATTAGTATTTATGAGAAGAATTATATCCTTATGAATGTTTCTAGACTAATCTTGAAGAGTATGATGATTAGTAGATGTTTTTTCTCTTTATGTCCCTCTTATTTTAATCCATTTTAGGAAATTTGCATATATAACATTCTCTTAATTTTAATTAGGACATATTGGCACAAAATCAAACACTAAAAATAAGAAATAGACTAGAAACTTAGGCCTAAATGAGTATAATAAAAGGGTAAATGTAAAATAACCCATAAAAATTTGAAAGAGACAAACTTGTATAAATAACATGTTTATATAAGATGGAACTATATAGTGTAAGGGTTTATCCAAATATAAAATTAGATGAGAAAAACCAAGAGGAGAGAAAGATGAGATAAAATAATAAAAATGAGGGGATATCCAAAGCCAAAAATTAGGAAAACATTATAGAATGCCAAAAAGACTTAAACATGAGGTTGCATAGGAAATAATAGATTAAGTTAGATCAAGACACATGTCAATGAAATTTTTAATTAATATGAATATCAATATATACTAAGTAATTATAAAATTATTACTATAATGATGTGTGTACCAAATTTAGGTTCTATATAATACCCCTGCTTTGAGAAGTGTACATTGACCTACCTTATGAATAAGAATATGAATCTTTTTTTCATTTATTCATCTAAACAACTGATTAAAATCTTGATATACATATGAGTAAAAAAAATATACACATGAATAGTCAATGCTCTATCATGTTTGGTTGCATTTTAAAATATTTAAAGTTTGAAATATAAAAATTTATGTATTTTGAAGATAACATAGGAATGAATACACCTGATTGATATACACCTCAAATGTTTCACTAAAAAGACTTTTTATATGTGTCTAAACATAGCCGACACTTCTCTATGAGTCCTCAAAATCTAATTTCCACATCCTAGACTTTTGAAAAGAATTTGAAATATAACCAAAAACTTATTTGGGAGTCACCAATGCTCAAACCACTTATTGGTCAAGGAAGTAGATATTTTTTATCAATTTGTTTCTACTTTAAAATTTCTGACTTTGAAAATTCCATAATATATGCCCCCATATTTAAGGTGAGGGATAAGCATGTGTTTCATTTACTTATCTAAAAAGAGAATCATGAAATGCATCATATATTTGGAATTTAAATAATTTGTCCAAATCATGATACAATCTTAACAATAAATGAAATTAAATTTTTACTATCATTATAATGTTTTGCGTAAATTATGTGTTAGGAAAAATAATATATCAAAAGCATGTTATAGCCTTAAAAAGATATGTAATTTGATATTTTCCACAATCTTAATATTTTTGAAACATTACATATTTTTAAGTTCAAATTAACATCTAATTATGCCACATAGATTATTGTAAAGTATTATTTAACATAGGAAAGATAGTATTGTATCAAACACACTCCATTAAAATATGATGCCACCCTTTGAAAAGGAAAATTGAGGAAAAATTATAATGCTCCCAAATGTCACAAACATGCCCCTAGATGGACCAGATATAATAATGAAAACCATAGTCAAGTAATATGGGCACCACATATAGTTGATCAATGTGAAAATTCATGTAAATTATATTTGTGTCTAATGTTAGTACATTAATTAAATTTAACTCTATGTTCAAACTCAAAAGGGTCGATAATAATGGTCCAATAAAAATGGCCCATGATACTTGCATAAATGTGATTATATTTCCCCCAGTGGAAAATGTGTGAATATATATGATCAAAGCATGTGTATGGGTATAATGGCCCTAAAAGATGATAAGTGTTTATGAATGTGAAAAATGTATAACTAGATAATGTTTTTTTCCATTTAAATTATGGTGCATGATATAATATAAGTGGCTTATGCCAAGTAGACATACCACATTACATTAAAATTAATCATAGAAACAATGTCACATTCACAAATGATTATGCTTTATTTCCTTATGGAATTAGGAAAGAGGTGCATAGATAAATGAGATTAATATTATTTTTGTTTATAAATTAATGATTTTTTTTTTTTTTGGAATAATGGAGTTTTATTCCTAATTAATAAATAGGTCTAGAATAAAGTAAATCAGTAAATAATGTGAAATAATTAAGCCATTGATTTATGTGAACAGATTATATTTTTGCCTTTTCTTAAAATAGTAATAAATGAGATAAAATATGACTTATCTTATTATGAGTTGTCTAGTCTGAGATAGGGCATACTAATTTGGGTATAAGACTAGGACAGTGTCATAAATAGGTTCTTGAACTTCATTTTCTAATTGGATAGGAGCATCAAAAGTGGGGCATGCTACTGTTTAGTGCTATAGTCCTTTTCTGGTGTTGTTATCTAGGTGATTTGATTTTTTTGGGTTCTACTTGATAGGTTTGTGTTACCATGTTAGTGAAATATCAAAACCTGAAAGTCTATAAAGCTCATTATGTGTCTGTTTTAATCTTAAAAATCCTTAAGAGCTCTTTGTGCTTGAACTTGAAAGGAAATTTAGAAAAGAGAGAGAAGGGGTTAGTGTGTAAAGGATATGCTAGATGCACTTCACACCTCATGTGTAGGCATGTTACCTACATACCAATACTCTAAGAAGGGGTCAAGCTAATGTAGTTTTCCCATTTAAGTTCTTGGTGTAGTTATGTATGAAAATACAACTAGATGTGAAACTGGGTGTACTTTAGATGGCTAAGGATTAGTGCAAGAGTTTAAATAAATATGGAATAATATTGGAAGGTTGTATGCAAAGAATAGGAAAAAGTGCTTGAGTGTACTTTCTTGTATTCTTTCTTCTTTCTTGTAAATGAGTGTCAACCCTTCTAAATGGAATTTGAATGGCCTTCTATAGGGAACCTAATGATTGTATTTTAAATGAATTCATGTTAGGATGACATGAATTAAGATAAAGATTTGGGAAAATATGATTTTTAGGATAAAAAGTACACTTGGACAACAACATCAAAAATAAGACACCCTAGGTTTTAGTGCTCCTATCTAAGTTGGGCACTATTATCTAGAGGGAATGAGACCTAGGAGGATAGGTCTGGGCCTAAAAGAGTTGCCTAGGTATGTAAGGGTTAAGTTTGAAAGGCTATGGATAACTGGAAATTGGTGAAAGTAAAGCCTATAAGGGTTGTGAAAGCAAGTAGGAGGACCTATGGATTAAGTGTCATTAGCCACACTCAAGTAACCAAATGTTGCAATTTATATGACTACATTTCCCCCCTTTATTCTAGTGATACAGTAAAGTGAAATACTATGATAAAGGAAAGTATAAAGCATATCTATACTTACTTGTAAATGAGAAGCTCATGAAGTTGTGTGATATTAGATGTGCATAGAGAGAGCACACTGTGAAGTGTGAATCTATAATGAAAAACATAAAGTAGATCAATTCTTACTAGATATGCTATATCTAAAATAAGAACATACAAAGTTGGGTAAGATAAAGAGGAAGAGAAAGGAATTAATACACCTCATATGGTACATGAACAAATACAAAACCTATTATGATGCTAGATTATGCTGGATGATGTTGGGTATGTGTTAAATCAAGAGTAATATCATAAATAGAACTGAGTGCTTAGTTCCCTAGAAGGTGGATCAAGAATGCAAAGGCAATACCTTTGGCTCCATCATCACCCTATGAAGTGAAGCTATGAAGTGATACTGGTATAGAATATATGTCATATGAGATGGCTCATGGAGCCATGGATGCTCTAAAAAACTAACAATGTGGTGTGGATAGTTGAATGTATGTTGGAAACTAGGCCACTCTTGGCCATTTTAAAAGATAGAAGTTAGGCTTGTATAAAAACCACTCTAAAATTGATGCAATATGCTTATGTGAAAGCCAACTCAAGAACTTGGGTACTTGAGAAGTTAAAATTGTATGAAAGTTAAACTTGAAAATGATGCCAACCACCTATAGATGGAGTAAGGCACACAACTACTAAGAATGCCTATGTAATAAACTAAAATCAAAAACAAAAGAAGACCAATGTGCCATGCATTTACCCCAATCACTAGTGTCTAGAATATGGAGTCTTATTTTAAAGTTATGTCAACTATTTAATATAAAATTGGAAGTGAGATCCATCATGCCATGCATGATACCCCCTATATCTAGATTCTCTGAGAAAACTATACTAAAATTATTGATTCTAACTGATCTAGATGTGTAAAAATTATAGCTAAGATAAACTTTTTACCTATTATTGGAAAACCTAGGTGTTTTCTACCTAGGCAAGAGAGCCAAAATGAGGACACCCTTATGTTTGGCATTATTGTTTATTTTTGGTGCTATTGTTCTATGCTAAAATTGGTTGTTGATATGGAATTATCACTATTTTTCTATTATGTTCTGATTGGTTTGATCTCTAGATTATAAATTGGGTGATTTGAATGTTGTTATTTTGACTGCTAAGAGATTTGATCTCTATGACAAAACCCATATTTGTTACCCACTCTTCTGAGGGTAGGAATGATGAACATGCAATGACTACCCTAAGAAGAAAGAGTCTTGTAAATGTGTTATACTGCATAGATACATGATATATTAGTGATAT
Source organism: Torreya grandis (assembly GCA_037957365.1). Classification (NCBI taxonomy): domain Eukaryota; kingdom Viridiplantae; phylum Streptophyta; class Pinopsida; order Cupressales; family Taxaceae; genus Torreya; species Torreya grandis. The sequence goes on along the minus strand of JARHVA010001462.1, from coordinate 581,156 downwards.
TTGACAAGATGTCTCTAGATATCATAATGTTTGTATTAAGAGATTTTTATATCAACAGGGGTATGTCTAGATAGATATACCAATGTAAAATCATGTGCAATATATTGAAATAGAACTAGAAATGTTAGATGTTCGTTTTTAGTTTTTAGTTGTTAGTTGGAGGGATAGAGCATGATGTACATTAGGTCATCCAAGAAAGCAAGGTAAATCCATGATATGGATCATGGCATTGCAAACATGGATAAGCAATCAAGAAACAAGCATATAAAGCAAGAATCAAGAAGCAATAAGTATACAAGGATGACCAAGAGGACATGAAAACAATGGACATGGGTATATGTCACTCAAACTAGAAAGCAAGCATACAGGGCATGTTCAAATGCCACATACACATATAATTTGAAATAAGCAAAGATTGTTACATAAAAGAGTAAACACAAGGGATATTGGCAAATGTTCGAAGGTACATATACATGAAAAATAGTCAAAGGACATTGTCAAATGTCCTAATGTCCATACAAGAAGTAAAACTAGAATTAGAGATGAAATCACTCAAGCTATACTAAGCAAGGAAGAAAAAAAGTAAACTAGAAATACAAACACATCTAACTAATCAAAGAAAGAAGTGAAAGTATGCAAGACATGTTAGTACAAGACTAGGTATATGCTAAGAGATACACAAGTGATAGATACTAGTAAAATGTTGATATAGTAATCTATGTAATCTCGTAAGTAATGTACATTAGTATGATAACTTAGAGTGTGTAGTGTAGGATTGACATAACTTGGATGGTGTTTTCATATATAATATGCCCCCAATGGATATGTATATCAATGTGCATCTCAAATTTAGAAGTATGAATGCCCCTTCAATGGGTAGAGTGAAGTAATCAAGTATCTGGATGTCACTACACACACTCAAAAGAGATCAAGTGAAGCATCGTAATGTAGATAAATTGACATACAATAGCATGAAACAATAAATGTAAGTCCTAGTATGATAGTAGTAATGTAAATCATAGATGATGCATACAATTGAAATGTTTTTAGTATTTTGATAAATTTGAATGTTTTTGTATTTTGAAAACTTTTATATTGTTTTTTTGTTTTGATATAAGCTATAAACAAGAGAAACTGGGAAGAAATGATACTAACTAATGAGTCTGGGATGAGATCCCCTATCATGATATCTTGTATCAAACAAATGAATCATGAATGATTTAATGTCTGATATTGTGAAGCTAAAATCTATTTATGCTATAACTTATCTAAAATCTTTGAAGTGGAAATTAAATGTGGGGTTCTATAACTCTAAGAAGTAGATGCAACTGTAAGGCTCTTAGGGACCCATCTAGAAGTAGGAGAAGCTTTCTGAATATGCATTCTATGTGTAGATGCATAAGATCTCAATGAAACTACTCTGGGTGTGAATATTATAGCTCGAATCTATCTAGAATATTGAATCTATGGAGGTGTATGAACTCTCTATGTTAGAGATGAAGGTCTCAACTATGGCTAAATATAGAATGAAAGAAGAACTATAATAGGTGGAGGAGATGAAACTAGATCAAAAGGGGTGCTATCCTAAGTGACAAAGCTATAACCATGGGTGTAATCAACCTACCTATCTTCTTCAACTTGGGTGATAGCATGTACCACATAATCTACTTTAGGCATAGATCAAGTAATAAGTGCAAGATAAAATCTAGATAAACCAAGTTTGAAGAGAAGAGGGATAGATATAACCAATAGTGTTTGCCTATGTCTAGTAGTGATAGGGAGATACTTAAAAGTAGCCAAATATTTAGATATATCTATGTAGAAACCATGTATAACAATGTGATTATAAATAACATTCCACATGATATATAGCAAACAAGGGATAGAGAGCATGGAATTGTGTAGTAATGCATATAAATTTTTGACATGAATCATAACATTTCTAACATGTTTAGCATGATAAGGTTTAAATTATTTCCACATGAGAAATTGAAAGTAAAGAGTAGAGATCATGAATTTTTTGCATAAATTCATAAAATATTTTGACATGCAACATAACATTTCAAAGGTATTTAGAAAAATGGAGTTGGTAATTATTTCGTATGAGCAAAAGAGAATATGCAAAAATAATTTTGAAGTCTTGTGTATTTTTTAGAATGAAATTTGTAATATGATCCCATATGATGAAACGTAAAAATGAAATTCAAAGGATGAAGCTTTGTACTAACATATGATATAATTCATCATTCAAATATATGATAGGACCTATTATGGTTTCCTTATTATTTGCAAAAAATGTAAGAAAAATTTGTAAATAAAAGAGCATCATTTTTGCAATTTGGCTAGCGATGTAAGGTGAAACCTCAAGAAGCAAAGTAGGAGCTAGTATATGCAACTAGGTATTTTTCAAAAATATTTATGCAAAATACTATAAATTTTTGAAATTTTAATTGTTTTTTTGAGTTTGATATGCAACTAAAAATTTAAAAAATGATTGGAAAATTATTGGAAAATAACTGGGAGATAGTTGATGCAACTAGTGTTTTTATAAAATATATTGAGAAATTTGATATTAATTTATAGATTTATTATTTTTAAATATAGAAAAAATCAATAAATTATGGAAAAAAATTATAAATAATTTACCCTTAGGTTTCTAGGGTTTTTGTGTAAAATTTGAAGTAAGTCAGGTTCACCAAATGATTTGTTATTTTTTTTGGGAATAATGGATTTTTATTCCTAATTAATAAACATGTCTAGAGTAAAGTAAATTAGTAAATAATGTGAAATAATTAATCAATTAATTTATGTAAATAGATTGTATTTTTGCCTTTTCTAAAAATAGTAATAAAAGAAAGAAAATATGACTTAGCTTATTCTGAGTTGTCCAGTCTGAGACAGGGCCTAAGAATTGGGTATAAGACTGAGACAATGTTGGACATAGGTTTTTGAACTTCATTTTTTGATTGGATAGGAGCATTGAAAGAGGGGCACCCTACTATTTGACATTGTAGTCCTTTTTTGGCACTATTGTGTAGGTGATATGAGTTTTTTGGGTTCTACTTGGTAGGTCTATGTTACCCTATCAGTGAAATATCAAAGCTTAAAAGTTTTTAGAGCTTTTGATGTATCTATTTTAATCTTAAAAATCCCTAAGAGATATTTGTGCCTGAATTTGAAAGGAAATTTGGAAAAGAGAGAGAAGGGGTTAGTGTGTAAATGATACGCTGAATGCACTTCACACCCCTTATGTAAGCATACTACCTATATACCAATACTTTGAGGAGGGATCAAGCTAATGTAGTTCTCCCATTGAAGTGATTGGTGCAATTATGTATGAAAATAAAAATAGATGCAAAATTAGGTGTCTTTTAGATGGTTAGGGATTGGTGTAAGGGTTTGAATAAGCTTGGAATAATATTGGAAGGTTGTATGTAGAGAATAAGGAAAATTTCTTGAGTGTACTTTCTTGTATTCTTTATCTCCTGTAAATGAGTGTCAACCCTTATAAATGGACTTTTTTTAGGCCTTGTATAGGGAACCTAATGTTCATGGGTTAAATGAATTCATGTTAGGCTGACATAAATTAAGATAAGGATTTGAGAAAATATGACCGTTGGGACCAAAAGTACACTTGGACAATAGAACGATAAATAAGACACCTTAGGTTTTAACACTCTTGGCTAATTTGGGTGCTATTTTCCAAAGGCAATGAGACCTAGACAGATGGATCTAGGCTTGAAAGAGGTGCTTGGGTCTATAAGAGATAAGTCTAGAAGGTTGTGGATGACTGGGAATCGATGAAAGAAAAGCCTATAAGGGCTGTGCAAACAAGTAGGAAGACCTATGGATTGGGTATCATTAGCCACACTCAAGTAACCAAATTTTGCATTTTATATGACTACAATTAAACATAAACCTTTGTGTTTCCCCTAGAAGTAATTAAGTCATATGACCTAAGATATTTGTAAAATATTTTTTTTACTGTAATGATTTGAATGTTGTCCCAATGGTGAGAATAATTTTTATAGATACCAAATACATTATAATGGGAATAGTTGCTTTGATAGGTTATTATTACAAATAAGATAAATGAGGGTAATCATGTTTTTATTGAGATTTCTTATTTTAATGCTTTAAATTTTATAATAAGAGATAGTTTACCTTTATTTTTTTAGTAAATACATTATTGAAGGTGATTTAGGGATATTTCATTAATTTAAGGATTTAATTTCCATTATTAGGGAAATTTTTAAACTTGATTAACAAACATTAGATTATAAACCTAATAAGTTATACTTGAATAAAATTCAATTGGTTTTTTAATCTAAGCCATCATTTGTAGTTTATGAGTTTTTTAGTTGAGTTCATTTTGATCTAAGTTTTTTGCTATAATTTACCCTAGGATAGATGCCACACCTAGTCAATTTACTCTCATTCATATTTAGTTTATCATTATTTTTGATATTAGTGAGATATTTGTCATTTAATTTATTTTTTCTCTTTCTAAATTTTTTATTTTTTTATGTTAAATTAATGATAGAATATGTTGTGGCCAATTACATCTTATGATCATCATGTTTATCCAATTCATGCCAAGTTTATCTGAAACCCATGGGTTTATCTAAAGAGTATGCTTATCATAATTAATTTTGTCCATTTCCCTCAAGAGCCCATACATTTTATTTTTTAATTTGTCTTATGATATATTTATACATAAATCTGATTTTGTATGTTGATTTTTTCTACTTATAATTTATCTATGAATAAAATTTGCTGATATTTGTGTTTGTGTATTTTGGTTGTAAAGATTTCTCCATATACACAAATTTTTATAGTGTAGAGCTTGGATCTCTATATCTAAACTTGGTATCAAGCCATGTGATTAGGTGATTATAGATGCCACTTGTCTTGGGATTATGAGTTGTCTTATTATTTGGATTTGATATGCCTATATTGACCACCCTAATTGAGAGATGGAATTTTGATACTTTATTTTTATAGCTCCCCAAAGGGAAAGGATTGTCATACTTGAGGATGTTTGAATTGTGCCTAGATATTCATGGTAGAGACATTATCATTAAAAAATTGAGTGAAACCAAGAGATAGGCCACTAAAATATATTACAAAGGTGACACCATTGGTCAGGAGAGATATGGTAATGATAGTTTGGTGATTGATCATATTTTTAGTAGGATTACTCCATGTTTGCATAAATATTTATGTATTTTTATTGGTTCATTTTTATCAATAAATACTAGTGATTATTATAGTTTATGGACTTAAATTAACTATTTATTATATATATATATATATATATATATATATATATATATATATATACATGAGACTATTTATAGTTGAGGTAGAGGCATTCTATCCCATTTATCCCATTATTTGTATAGATTCACTATAGATTCAGTTTTACATGTTTGGTTTTTGGCACATTACTACAAGCTTAAGGGTATGAGTATATTATGGTCATTCAACCTCTTGTATTACCTCTTTATACTTGTATCAAATAATATATATATATATATAAGGATATATGGGTTTGCAAATGTGGTTGACATTTAGGGTTAGATGATATCATGAGTTTTGAGAAGGGTTTGGATTTAATATAATAAATAGTGTTATATAGAGCCTTATTAATTTCACCCGAAATGGCCTCAATATGCCATTATGTTTCATATATTATGATCAATTCATGAATAGTTGATAATTATGGTATGCATAAATATTTTAACATGAGCATATCACCCATTAGTTTTGAATATGTTAGAACGAATCATCTAGAGCCTATGCCTGGAGTCTATCTATTAGAGTGGTACCTTGAATTAGAGAGCATGATTAACCAAGTAAGGATTATTTTTAGAGAGAGTGTATCCTTGATAGGTATGTAGATCCTATTACAACATCAATTTTCACTCTTGGAGAGGGTTATTTAGTCCCTTCCCAATTGAGCTATAATATTGGGAAAACCCTAGGCTATGGGTCACCTATAGTGGGGTTGAACTTCTAGAGAAGGTAAGCTTCCTCTTGATGCTCACCTAAAATAATTATTATCATAGGAAAAAGGGTTAGAAATGAGTAAAGGGATCCTAATAAGGATACAATTTGATGCACCATAAAAAAATGGGAAACTCCCATAAGCTTGAACCCATACTAGATCTACAGAAGACAATGCTAGCTCACACAACCTCAAAATCTAGCTGATTGCATAAGTGTTTCATAGAAGAGGTTTAGGAAGTAATGAATGCAAACAAAAAGGATTTTTAATACTCACTAAGAACTCACATTAATGGTATTAAAAACATTAATCCAGACCTACAAACAATTTGAAAACACCTTAAACAAGGTCAAAAAGGAGGATAAAGGATGAGGAAGTCTCTCCTTAACATAATACCATCATACACAACTCACCAAACACAAAACCAAGGCACAAGATAGGTAAATAAAGTCATATATTTCATCAAGAGGTAGTTATTAAAAATGCTTGATAGGGTTTAGCCTAATCAAGCTGAGTAGATTTTACAATATCTCAAATAATATCTTTGTCTCCTAGAAAGATCAAAATTATAAAATCTAAGAACCTTTACAATGGAGAAGAGAGTGGGGTAATATAGAAAGAGGGAGAAGAGATAAGAGGGGACATGCCATTCAAGAATAATTTATGAGTTTTTACCTTTCAAGGGATGTTTCATCACCTTTTTTATCAAATTAGGATTAGTCCATCATCAAAAAGTTAAAATTGATTTGACCTAATAGTCTTCAAGTTCTTATTGGATGAAAGACCTACTAGAAGACAAGAATCAATTTTGCATGATGAGTCATGATTATTTCAAGGATGAAATATCTCTAAAGGATTTGATCAACATTGAATGCTCTAACTTCTTCTCCAATCCCTGAAACAATTTTGTGAACTTTTCCACACCTTCCACTTGGATTCATTATGAGGACAAGGTCCTCATATTCTTGGACTTGAAAAAACCATGCCTATATCTAATTTGGGTGGTTATAGGTTCCTAATAAACTATAGATTATTTGACTATCATATTTATACCTTGGCATGTTCTTTACTACAAATCCTAAACATGGATAGACTATAGACTAAAAATCAATCTCCTTTATTATTTTTCAAATAATCAATATATCCACCTAGACATATCTATATCATTTGAAAATCTAGTATCCCACCCTTATCTATATTAGGCTCAAAAGACATGTTTTATCTTTGTGCATCATGGAAACCAAGAACTCATTATATACATGGATCTCCTTAAAATAATGTTGAACACAGTCATAAAAATATATTTTAACCTTAGAAAACAAGGTCTGTAGGTTTAAATTCCTCAAAATGGGAACTTGATCGAGCTTTAATGGTGGACTAAACATTTGGCTTATTTATTATATTTCAGTCTATTTTGATCTTGAATCTATATATTTACTTGCCTAGGTTAAAAATTGGTTCTTTTACCTCCATCAAAAGTCTCATGGTCTCACCTTCACTCATTGGTTATTGATTATCAACTCAGCTTATTAACCTTTTGACCCATCTCTCACCATTTATCCCATTTGATATAATCAAATGTATGCTATTGGATCTACTTTAGGGACCCTTTTGAATTATTGACCTAATCATGTGCCATAGATATTTAATGCACATTTGAATGTGAGCCCTTGATATTGTTGGAACACATCATTTGAAATCAAATGGCCAATTCACGAGGCCCAAAATTGATGTCTATAGGACCATGTTCAACATCCATGTGAATCTCATTAACATCCATGCGACCATAAATCTTTGAAACCTAATGGATAATTACCAATATTTATTTTGATGTCTATGTGACCATCAATGACATCTACATGATCATTAATGATGCATGCATGACCATCACACTTTGAACACCAAATGGTTAATTATTGAGCTTAATTTTGATGTCTATGCACCCAATATTTGATGTTTACATGAACATATTCGACATCCATACAAATATATAAGTATTTTTAAAATCCAAATGATTATTTACCAGGGCTCAAACTTTTATATCTATGTGAACATTTTTTTTTGCAAGCTAAAATTTTAAGACTTAGATCTTGAGATAGAAATCTCATCAAGACATGAATTTTAAAAAGTAAAATCTTGGCATTGAGAAGATTGATTCCAAGTGATCCTTCAACCCTGTGAGGATTTCTAAGCATACTTGTAAAATGTAAAAGTAAGTTGACCTATCCATTTATACATGACATCCTGATGATGGTCTAGTTCATTTAGACTTGTGAAAGTCATATTTTAATCCTTCAAAGCTCTATAACTATGCTCAGCTGACCCATCTAGGTATAAGATTTATGTGTGCCAAAATTGGCCAACATCTTTGGTGACTCATAAGGAAGCATGCTTTTTATGATTGAGAACCCATACCATTTACCTTGTCTAATCCATTGGGCATGGAGTCTCCTCTTTGGTTCAACATATTGATCTGAAGCTAAAATTAGCTACCAACCCTTGGATAACTCCTCTTGAAACAAATAGGGACCCAAAGGGACAAATAAAACAAAGGAAAGTGCACATAGGCATTTGAAGGAAATAAAAAATAACTAACATACTAAAAAAATTTGCACACATGCACTTAGAGGAAAGCATGAAACCTACCTACCCTAAACTAACCAAACATAATTAAACCTATATAAAACCATTGACTAGTTATACAAAATAGCTTCCATTTCTGACTAATTTAATATGATTTACATGTTTGAGGGTAACCAACCAAATATGGATAAGGAGTGTATTTTTAACATATTGATGATATACTTCTCCAATAAAAAGAACAAAAATAAACTTACCCACCTAATCTAATTGATTGGACATGAAAGTATCTTGGAGTAGATATGCAAGCTGATCTTGCTCTTTTTGATGCTCAAATTTATACTCTAAATTAAGTACAACCTGTGATGGCTCTTCCTTGTCATCTTCTAATTGAGCTAGGTACCTAATAAGACATATTATTATCATTATAAACATTTATAAATCATATTTTACCTCACTCCTACACTTTTTAATTTCATCATTATGCTCCTTTGGCATAATTAGCTCATAGTCTCCTTAGAGAGGAACATAGCCTGCTCCCAAGATCTCAAACAAGTCATCCAAATCCCCTTTAGTTGATGGATTATGAAAGTTTCTCTTGAGTTAATTAAGATCTTCTTCCTAAAGCACATGCTCATATGGAAAGATTTTTTCACCCTTAAGGTTATCCTCTATCACACTAAGTGGTGGTTCATCAAGTTGTATTTCTTGAGCACTCAAGATGTCTTCTTCATCAACCTCACTCAATTTTTCATCTTGTCCCTCAACTAAAAATTAGGGTTGATTTTTTCATCCAAGGTACAAAAGGACATCTTTGTCTTGATCAAGGTTTGATTTCCCTTCTTCCAGCTACAATCCATCAGGGCTACCTTCATTTGACAACTCATTCTAAAGTGAACCACCCTCTAATTCTTGGTTCTGATCTTCTTCTTGATTTGTGTAGAATGGACCTTTAGTAGTCCATTTAAGGTCTATTTTATCTTTAAAGTGAGGATTGTCCTCATCAAGACCTAGTTCATTAGTATAAAATCCATGCCAAAAAGGCTAGTCCAAAGTTGACTCTTCCCCTTATGAGTGAAGTGGGCTACATATCATGATCTCCTCATCATAGACACTTTAATTGTCTTCTTCAAGTTCACTTATGATTTTAAAATCCTCCCCTATCCTTTCTAGAACATGTTATTTCTCCAAGAGGAATATGGTGGGAGGGTGAAGAAGTTTACCTTGCTTGTAGCTTAGGAGGTTATCCTTCCAACTAGGTACTTTGAATGCTCTTTTAGGTGGTTCTTGAACTAGTGTTTGGGATACTTTAACTAGCCCCTCTTCCTTTTGAAAACCTTTATGAATTTACTTCCATGAGAGGAAAGTGTAATAAACAACTACCTCTTCTTGATTTTGACTCTCTTCCTCTTTCTTCATCTTCAACTCCAAATCTTTGATTTTCCTATCAATATTCTCTTGGAATAGCTTCTCCTGAAAGTGGTTAGGTGATTTCTAAAGATAAGAGGGCTGGAATGAGGTACAAGAGGATTATTGAGGAAGATAAGTGGAATCTTGGATCTCAACAATAGGCAACTCCATAATAATCTCCTTTCTTTGAAGGCTCTCTTAGATTGAATTACAAGAAGGGCAGGTTTGAGGAACACATGAAGGACTTGGGACACTTGGAAAGGCCTCTTGGGGAAGAATGGGTGGTATATATAAGGGTTGAGGTGGTGTATATAAAGAAACACAAGGTTGATGGAGTTGGACCTATTATTCTTCAAGGCCTCTTAGCTTATACTTAATGATTTAAATGTAACCACTTACATCCATCATCTCACTTGAAAGTTTTTTCAAATTGGCTCCCTCAATAAGTTCCCATTATTCATTAATTAATTCTAATGCATATCTTATGCCATTAATAATGTGACTAGGGATATCTTGACCATATCCCCTCTATGTATTAAGGTCTAATATGTAATTTTCATATCCTGAAAGCATTTGCCTTAAAATTGAAATGGATCAATTTGAGGAGTAACTAGGGACATTTTGAGCCTAATAAGGTTGATGCACTAAATCTTGAGAACCACTTGGGGTGAATCCATGAACATTGATAATTTGATATGAAGGATGTTGAGGTAGAGAATAAGCATATTAATCAAAAGAGTGATGATTGTACATACTAGATTAATGATGAATAGGAACATAGGCTACGTAAACTAGTTGATGATTACTCATAGTCATCATTGATATTTATACATATGCCTTCAAAGGATGATTGGATGATGAGAAAACCAAAACTCTTCACTAGTGAACAATGCAGTACATCTCATTATGCATGTCATAAACTATTATAACATTAATATAAACCCTTAGACAGGGTTATTTAGGACATTTATAATTGAGCTATAATATTAGGACAACCCTAGGCTATGGGTCACCTATGGTGGGGTTGAACTTCCAGAGAAGGATGAATTCCTCTTGATGATCACCTAAACTAATGATTGCCATAGGGAAAAGGGTTATAAAGGGGTAAGGGCTCCTAATAATGATAAAAGGTGATAAACCAAATAAAAATGGGAAAATCCCATAAGCTTGAACCCACACTAGATATATAGAAGATAATGTTATCTCACACAACCTCATAATCTATATGATTGCATAATTGTTTCATAGAAGAGGTTCAGGAAGCAATGAATGTAAATAAAGAGGAGTTCTAAGACTCACTAAGAGCTCACATTAATGGAAGAAATAACACTAATACAAACCTACAAATAGCTTTAAAATACCCTATATAATGTTAGAAAAGAGGACAAAGGATGAGGAAGACTCTTCTTCACACAATGCCATCATGCACAACTCACCAAACACAAACCCAAGACAAGAGATAGGTAAAGAAATTCTTAAATTACATCAAGAGGTAGTTATTACAAATAATTGATAGGGTTTAGCCTAATCAAGCTAAGAATATTTTACAATATCTCAAAAAATATACCTATCTCTCAAAAAGATCAAAATTCTAAAATCTGAGAAGCCTTACAATGGAGAAGAGAATGGGATAATATAGAAAAAGGGAGAAGAGAGAAGAGGGAGCACACCATCTAATAAAAATTAATGATCTACCACCTTTTAAGGGATGTTTTACCACCTTTTTGATCCAATCAAGATTAGTCCATCATCAACAAGTTAAAATTGATTTGTTCTAATAGTGTTCAAGTTTTTCTTATTGGCTGAGAGACCTACTAAAAGAAAAGAATCAGTTTTGCATGATGAGTCATGATTCTTTCAAGGAAAAAATATCTCCAAAGGATTTGATCAAAATTGAATTCTCCAACTACTTTTCCAATCCCCCAATCTACTCTATGAACTTTACCACACCTTGCACTTAGATTCATTATGAGTGTAATGAACCGCTACACCAAAACCTTGAGGTGTTAGTGAAGTCCACCCACTAAGAGAATAACATCCCACCATGATTCTGAAACCCAGACTCTAGGCTAGATTTGTGTCTATACCACTAGGATTCCCTACGTGTATGAGCCCTGAATGAACACTACCATGCTGGCGTAGCCACCCGCTCTGTGACTTGAACCTAGGTGGAGGCTCTGATACCACATGTAATGAACCACTACACCAAAACCTTGAGGTGTTAGTGAATTCCACCAACTAGGACCATAACAATGAGGCAAGGCCCTCATAATCTTGGGCTCAAAAAATCATGTCTATATCTATTTTAGGTGGTTATAGATTTTTGCTAAATTGTAAATGATTTGACTATCATATTTATACCTTGGCACACTCTTAAATACAAATCTTGAACATGGATATACTATAGACTAAAAATCAATCTTTTTTTTTTTAAGATAATAAATACATCCACCTAGACATATATATATTATTTGAATAGTTATTATCCCACCCTAATCTATATTAGGCTCAAGAGACCTATTCTATCTTTGTGCATCATGTAAATCAAGAACACATTGTATACATGGATCTCCTCTAAAGAATGGTGAGCATTGTCACACAAATATATTGTAACCTTATAAAACTAAGTCTATAGGTTTAAATTCCTCAAATTAGGAGCTTGATCGAACTTTAATGGTGGCCTATGCATTTGGCTTATTTGTTCTAGTTTAACCTAGGTCATATTTTTATCTCATCTCTATATATTTCCTTACCTGGGTTGAAAACTGCTTCTTAGACCTCTATCAAAAGTCTCTTGGTCTCACCTTTGCTCATTAGTTATTGATTATCGACTCAAGTTATTGACCTTTTGACCCATATCACACCATTGATCTCATTTGATAGTATCAAACACCTATTATTGGATATGGTCTAGGGACCCTTTTGAATCGTTACCTTCTCGCAAGACATAGATCTTAGATTCATTATTGAATTCAATCCCTTGATCTTACTAGGACCCACCACTTAAACTCAAATGACCAATTCATGATGCCCAAAATTGACATCTACATGCTCATATTTGATGTCCACATAAACATCATTGACATCCACATGACCGATAATATTTGAACCCTAGTGGATAATTTTTGAGATTTATTTTGGCATCTACGTGACCATCAATGATGTCTACATGACTATCAATGACATCTGCATGATTGTCACACTTTAAACACCAAGCGGTTAATTTTTGAGCTTAATTTTGATGTCTACACACATGTCATTTGACATCCATGAAAAATTAGAGGATTTTTTAAATCCAAATGGTTATTTTTTGGGGCTCAAACTTTGACGTTCATGAATTTTTTTTTCTACAATTTAAACTTTAAATACTTAGATCTTGAGATAGAAATCTCATCAAAACATGAATTTTGTAGAGTAGGATCTTGACACTGAGAACATTAATTCCATGTGATCCTTTGAACATGTGAGGATTTTTTAGAATACTTATAAAATGCATGAGTAAACTAACCCATTCATTTTTACATAATGTCTTGATTATAGACTTGTTCATTTAAACTTGTGCAAGTCATCTTTTGATCCATCAAAGCTTTGGAACTCTGCTTAGTTGACCCATCTAGGTAGAAACTTTATATGTGGGCCAAAATTAGCCAAAAGAGCCTACATTTTTTAACTTGGCTTAGATGAGGTAGAAATTAATAGTACACCACATATTTTTTGGGAGCTCAAGTATTGCCATTGTTTCCTTCAGAAGGAGCTAGTGTTATTGGTGGTGATGTGCATGTTCTAGATGGTAGCCCTGATGCCTGTATTAGTGGTCTAGTTTTAGTAGTGGGTCCCACTATAGATGAAACTATTGAGGATCATAGTAAATATTTGTATTTAATAAGTTTTGGCCACATTTTGAGGTTTTATTATATTTACCTATTTACATACTAATATTTGTAATTTTGGGTTTTTATTTACAATAATACATTATGGATCCTCATTGTGGATGGTGTCATTTGATTGTTAACTTGGGGGGTTCAACATTTGGAGGGTCTTTTTGAGTACTTGACTATTATTATCAAGAATTATGCCATTAATTTATGACACTAGTTAGTTTAGGATGTAAATTTTTAGGAGTGAGAATCAACTATAGGCTGAGATTCGGTAGTTATGAGATTATAGGGATAGTTGAATGAAACCTACTATAATTTTTTTTTTATATTTTGAGAGGTCATTTATATACATGATTATATAGATGGTAGGTGAGAGGAATAATGCCATATATTCCATTACACATGAGGGGTTGAGGTTATATACCTCTTAGGACTAGTACACAAAGTGAGTGTAGTGAATGGTCAGGTAGTGAGTTTAAAATCCCTCATCTAAAGAGAGGGGAGAGTGGTGAAATGGGAGATCACTGAGTTAGGTCTCTTTAGGAGGATAGTGATGAGGGTTCTCACCCATTTAGATTAGATGGTGATTTTTACTTTGATGTGTATGGGTCATGATATCTATATTATTTTGAAACTATGTACTTGGATTATTATTATGTAATAAATATATATTATGGGTTTTTTTAATTTGTCATAATATATTTTTACATTCATGTGTTCATTATATATAGTTTTTGGCTTAATAAATGTGCTACAATTAATTTTTAATTTTTTTATTTACATTTTTATTGTAGAATTTATTTTATAAAATTACTAGAGTGTATTTGTATTAAAATTATAAGAAGCACCTATGTGTTGTGATATGTATGAAAATTAAGCCCATAAAGATAGGTGGATGTGAGCCTATCTAATTAAATTATTTGTTCTAGGTTTAGGCTAGTGTGTATCTCAATACATATAGGTTTAATAAATTTGACAAATTATTCATGACTAATTATATCATTTTTTTCATAATCTATCATGCTAGATATGTAATTATCATCATTTTCAACTAGTGTTATTCAGAAGAAAAAAATAGGCATTTTTTGAAATTAAATGCAATATAATAATGGTTTAAATATAGTGTCACATTTATTTATATTATCTATGAATTTCCCAATATGGATTTGTATTTCCCTAAAGTAATATCAATATGAAAAGTAACAAGAAAATGCATCACACCAAATATCATTAATTAATCCTATCATAAGTGGTGGGGGTAGATATATATTATTCAATTAATTGAATATGCATCATAATTTTTATAACAATATAATACTACATTTATTTAATTTATGATATTTATCAACTAGAACATTACTACATTACTTGCCATCTATATATGTGCTTTACCCTATTTTTGATAAAATAAAAATAAATTGTATTTGATTATATTGAGTATGATGCCAATATGATAACTTGATTATTTATGTTATTTTTATTTTATTTAGTGATATATTAGTGTAATAATTTTATTTAATTTAGTTATGTCCTAGATAAATTATTTGATCAATTTTAGACACTTTATGAGAACTTCCTAAAAAATAGATAGAACTACTAGTTAGAGTCTAGTTCACTAAATGTTTAGTTAACTAAATTTAAAGTTATTTTAGTCAAACTTATATTTTTAAGTTTGTATTTTTAGACTTTCACTTTTTTAGTGTGCATGCTTGCTTAACTGATGAAGAATCTTCTTGTATGATATCCATATCTTATCAATGAGTTAAACACATTATCTTAGATTTTATTTTTAGGATTATATTTTTAGTTTACTTAGTTATTAAGTGAATGTATTGATTTATACATAAATTGTCATGAAATTTTCTTGTACTTCACTAGTTTTAGCCTTTATTATTAATAAAAGATTATGCACAAGTGCGGTGCAAGAATTATTTTTGGAAATTAATTTTTCATAGAGTTTAGCTAATATTTTTATTTAAAATATTCAAAAAGGAAAACTAAAAATATTTAAATATATCAATTTGAAGTTATTCAATGCATAATTAGCAATTAATCATACATATAATAGTACTATATTAATATCTTTTAATTCTTGGTTAGATTAGATGATATATAGTTTCATTTTAAAATAAAATTAGAGATGATTTGAACTAAATCCATACATTTTAAGCCTTCATTTGGTATCAAATACTCATTAAAAAAAGTTTCAAATGTTTTCATCCATTATCAAGTGAATCAATGCCTTCGGTGAATTTTACTTCGATGAATATTCCCAGCTTAAAAGGTGACAACTTTGAATATTGTAAAGATTAGTTGAAGAGAATTATTGTATGGAAAAGAGTTTGGGATAATTTTATCCTTGGGTACACACCACCTCAAGATCATAAAATAACAAAAAAATATTAATAAAAGGCAAATGCACAAGATTTGTTCTAATTCAGAGTGCCATAGACCTAAACATCTATCTAAGAATTACATATTGTAAAAATTCCCAGGAGGCATGAAATACCTTAGAAAATTTATATCAAGGATCTACTAAGGTAATAGAAGAAAAAAAAATCCAAAATCTTAAAATTAATTTTGAAATTTTGATAATGTATGGTAGTGAAAGAGTTTGAAAATATTGTATAAGGATAAAAGACTTAGTGTGTAGAATGAGGGTTTATGGAGAAACTATACGAGATAATGTTATAATAAGATTTTTTTTTTGAAATATTGAAGTCAAATATGATTGCATATTGTGATCACTCTTGAAAAGTGTAAGGACATGAACAATATAAGTGTTGATGAGTTAGTGGTTTCTCTCTTATCCCATAAGGATAAGATGAGACTATATGTAGGTGATCTAGAATATGATTAAGAACATGCACTTGAAACCAAGGAAAGGGTTTCAGATACCAAAGAGAAAAATAAAAATAAAAATCAACAAGGGAGTTTAAAAAACTAAAATTCAAAGGGTAAATATGAAGATAAATTTATAGGTAAAAGTGAGAGATAATTTAATTATCATTATTGCAAAAAATAAGATATTTGATAAAATATTACATGATACGCAGCTAATAATCAAGCAAATTAAGAGAGTGAAAATAAAGTATTTCAATCTAAAAAAAGTGATGTTTAAGAATAATTAAATTATTATATAAATATATTATGGGATTAAATTATGTATATAATTTTGTGTCTCTTGATTTAGGTTTCTCAAATCACATGAAAAGTCACAAATATAATTTTAATAAATTAGATGATTCCTTCAAAAGCCAAGTGCAATTGGGATATAGGAATTCCATCTAAATTGAAGGAAAGGGTAGCATGAAAATATATCAAATTAAATATAATTGTGTAATAATTGAATTTAGGAACATATTGATTTTTATTTTTATGGATTACAAAGTCCTACTCATGTTTCTAGTTCAACATGAAATAATATTAGCTCTTCCCGAGAGACTAGTTATCCATCTTCATAAAATCCAAGTAATAATAAGTGTTTATTGAATCCAAATCCAACAAATAAAATACTATATAATAATTATGGGTTGAGAATTAAAAGGCTTAAACATTAGGAAGGTAATTTTTTTGATGATTCTTATGGTGAAAATACTATATTTGCTTTGTCATCTATTGCTAGTGAACCTAGAAGTTATGTAGAGTCTAGTCAAAAGAAATAATGGGTTGATGCTAAAAAAAATTGAGATGAATGATACATATAATATTATTAAAATTAAATTAAATAAATATGTAATTGGAGCCAAGTGGGTCTACAAGACCAAAACCAAGAGTGATGGTGCTGTTGACAAGCTAAAAGCTAGATTAATTGCAAAAGGGTTTTCACAAATTTATGGGGTTGAATATGAGGAAAACTATGAACCCATGGCATGTCAAGATACTATAATAAAAATGAATTCTATATTTACTCATAAATTATGGAAAATTCATTAAATGGATGTCAAAAGTGCATTTCTAAATGGAGTGATTTAAGAAGAACCATATATGAGTAGTCACAAGGTTTTGAGGTAAAGGGTAAATAATTTTGGGTATATAAGTTGAAGAAGAATATTTATGGGATGAGGAAAGCTATAAGATATTGGTAATAAAGGATTTATATATGGTTATTAGATAAAATATTTATAATTAGTCAAAATGAACCAACTCTTTATATATAAACATTGGCTTCTAATATATTATGTGTCTTCATCTATGTAAATGACTTGATCTTCATATATAGCTCTATGGAGATGTTGAATAACTTTGAGGAAGATATGAAATATTAATTTTAGATAACTGATATTTGACTTATGAATTAATTTATTGGAATGTAATTCTTCTATAAGAAAGATGTACTATTCATTTATCAATCCAAGTATGCCTGAGATATGTTAAATAAGTACAATCTTCAAGATTCAAAGCCTACATAAAATCTAATTAAAAGTGGAGAAAAATTAATGAGAGATGTTTGAAGTTTTTTAGCTAAATAAAATATTTTTATAAGCATGGTGAGAGGTTTTATGTATCTCACTATGATAAGACCTGATATCAATTATAGGGTTTCACTAGTTTCTAGATTTATGGGTAAACCATCACTCAAGTATTTGCAAGAAATGAAGAGATTTTTTAGATATTTAAGAGGTACTTATAATCATGGTATTAATTTTAGCCCAAAAAATTCATTATGTATAATTATAAACATTATTTAAATTAGGGAGGATATCTTAATGATAGGAAGTTAACTTCAAATTATTGATTCACATTGAGAAGTGTGTTGGTTTCATGGTCTTCAAAGAAACAAGTTGTAGTTGAATTATCCTATATTGAAGCTAAATATAAATCCCTTAAATCATCTTTCACATAAGAAATATGTTTAAGAATACTCTTGACTGATTTTAGAGAGGCTCAAATTGAGTCAAGATAGATTTTTTATGATAACAATGGGGTAATACAATTGTTCTAGAATCCATTTTTCCATGTTATAACCAAGCATATTCAACTCACACATTATTTTTTTAGAGACTTGGTCAATTATAAACACTTTTTAATTGAGTATGTGACAAGTAAAGATCAATTTTTTTATATCCTCACCAAGAGATTGCATAAATAGATTCATATATTATTTAAGGAGATGATATGCATTTATACTATTTACATCAAAGTGGGGAATGTTGAGTATGATATAAATATCAGAACTTGAGTATTCATGTTATATTTATTTTATTTGGTGTTTTATTAGTTTAAGAAAGTTATTTAACTTAATTACATCTTAAATTAATTATTTGATCAATTTTAGACACTTTCTAAGAACTTCCTAAAAAATAGATAAAGTTCCATCTACAATCTAATTCATCAAATGCCTAGATAAATGAATTTAAAGATATTTTAATAAATATTCTATTTTTAGAGTTCTATTTTTAGACTTTCACTTTTCTAGTGTGCATGTTTACCTAACTAATGAAGAGGATTCTAACATGATGTCTATATATTATCAGTGAGTTAAAGTTTTATCGTAGATTTTTTACTTAGTTTTTAGGTAAAGGTATTAATTTATACATAATTTGTCATTCAAGTTTCTTGTAATTAGATAGTTTTAGACTTTATTATTAATAAATGATTGTGCACAAGAGTGACACAATAATTCATTTTAATTTTTTTCATAGTTTTTAGATGTAAATTTTACTGCATGTATTAAAAAATAAAAACTATCAGGATTTATAATCTTAATTTAAAGTAATTTAGTGCATTTTTAGTCATCAATCACACTTATAATAATACTAAATTAACTAGTTATTCTAGGCTAGATTGAATGATATATAAATTCATTTTCATATTAAATTAGAGTTGATTTTAATTCTCTCAATACATTAAAAACCTTCATATAATAGGTTTAAAACTAGAGAAAGATGTATAATAATCAACAATTCTAATTTTGACAAATGCTATATATAGAATGCTATTATTTTTTAAAATTACTAAGAAGATATCTACTTATCTTGAACATAGATTTATGTTGATTTTTATAACTATCTGAGAGTGAAAATAAGTGAAATACATGACTACATAGGTTCAATAATAGTTACATGATCATAAACATAATTTAGATAGTTTCACTTTAAGTGGATAGATGCACAGTGTGTTTGAGTCCACTAACTACAGACTTATCCCAGTTGACTATGATAAGTGATTTATAGGTAATGATAGATAAATAAGAATAATGGAAATGATACATTAAAAATAGGATCAAAAAGTTATCTATGGATGAAACTAATTTAGGAGGACTAGAAGATAGTGTGATTGAGTTTATTGACTGTGAACTTATTCTAATTGATTGTACTAAAGAACTACTTGTTTCACCTTCAACACTTGTGAATACTGAGTCTTATGAGATATTATAATCAAGGTTTTCCATGTATAAATTATTATTTATATTATATTGTATTTTAATTCCTAAGGACACTTTTATATATTGAAAATATATAATAAAAGATGGGAATGTAATGGGATGAGCTGATCTTAATCACCCATTGATGATTTATTATTGCCTAAATATCAAATACTCCAGGGAGGGAAATCAATAACACTTAGTTATCCCACATAGATTAAATGTGTAATCATGCTCATTTAACTATATGTATGCATCTAGAAAATATATTTGATACTTGACATTGATAACTCTTGACTTGTCTTATGTTTATTCCTTGTAAGTAATTAAATTTGGAAAGAATAAGGAAGATTTTTATCAAGGTGTAGAAGTGAAAAATCTTGAACCAAGTGAATAGGGAGGAAAACAGATGATTTTTTTTATTTGAATAGGTAAAATACTAGGTTTTATAAGGACCTGAAACCTAAGTTATAAGAAAAATTAAGATAAATCAGTGTAAGCCCCATAGGATGAGAAACAAAAAACAAAAATAATAAGCTAACAAACATAACATAAGATAAAACATATAAATTAAAAAGGAAATTACTCAGAGAGGGAAGATCCCTTTATGAGTGCCTTAAATGCCTTAGTGTCCTTCACCTACTTCATTGATTTATTCTTAGTGATTTTAGCCTAGGTTATGTTGATCAGACCTTTATCACCCTCCTTTGGCATTATCATCTTTGGCTTCTTCTAAGGAAGTTCCTTTTTTGGTGTCTTCTTGAAGGGAGATTTGATTGGTATGCATTTATAGGAGAATATTTAGGTTATTTCCTTTATACAACCTTATGAAACATGTGAGAACACCCAAAAATTTGTTTTGAATTTCAAAAAATATCCATTATTTGATGCATGATGTTGTTAACCTAAGTGGATAGGAGTGTAATGCACTCATATCCTCTTAGTGCATGATTATTCAAAAGAATCAAATACACCTATTTTGAATTGGATATAGTCTGAAGGTGATTTTAGATAGTTTGATAATTTGATATCAAAATCTCTATGTAATATATAATGGAACACATAGGGTTAAACCTACATATATATAAATGAATTTGAGGAATGATGAATAAGAGTCATGTATTTGTGCACAAGTCATGTGGGCTATGATATGTCAAGAATTAACATTGTCAAATACTTGTGACAAATTTATGTGTCTAAATTTTTCTCTTCTTTATTCTAGTAATGAAATTTCTAAAATAAAGGAGAAATAATTATAATTTTACACAACACACTTTTTCTATGAGTAGATACTTCAATTGTGTAGTGTACTCCAATTTAGAAAACTTTGAAATAACTCATGAAATAGTCATTTATGCATTTTAAATTTTTAAAAAATATAACTTTGAAATTTTAAAAATTGAAAAGAGTGTAAAAAAGAAGTGTACCTATATATAGGTGAAATCAAACTGCCTTGTGTATCCAAAAAATTAAGATAGATCTTCAACTTATCCAACTTAGTGAATCCCAAGCTTGGAAAAGGTAATCTTATCAACAACTCATTAGATAGCCATGTATATAAGGATATGACCAATTTGGACCCACTAAACCTTAACTAATGGATGTATTGCTACATAACACCAAAGGAAAGGTTTCCAAAGCCTCTAGGAAAATGATATGATGAAATAACCCTAGTTAGGCCTACACCACATCAAATAAATCTAATTTAGTGTTCACTAAACCTTGTGACACAAAGGGGGATAGTTAACAAAAAATAACACAAAAAGTAAATAAAACTATATTTAATTTAATGTAGAGATAAACTAAGAAAGGATTAAAACATTCAACCTATTACTTTGTGAAAAATCCATCTACCAAAGGAAAGAGTAAAGGTTAGGAATACTCAGCTTTGGATGAACCTATCATGCCTTAATCTCTCCCTTGGCCAATGATGCTTTGCAAGAGGTTATTATGGATTTGTAAGGATCACAATATAAAAATTAACTTTAGTCTAAAAAACTTTTACTTTTCATCCAAGACTTTCCCAAAAGATAAACTTCTTTCCTTCCAAGGCAAAACCTTAAGCAATGACTCCTCAAGTGTAGAAATAGTAGAATTGTGAGTTGTAACAATGTAAAAATGAATATTTTATTATTATTGGATTGAATTAAAGGTGTTATTTATATCCAAGGATTGAATCTAAACCCTCATAGGAATTTAGATGACATGATCAACCAAATTAATTTTGTTAAGCAAGAAAAGTAGCTGTCAGGTCTCAAACTAGGTCACCCAGGCTGACATAGTTATGTAATGTGTCTTGAATCAAAAAAAAAATCAACTTGGTTGACATAGTAGGAAAATGAAGTAAAAGGTTGTTTACTTAGTCAAGGGATATTTTGAGAGGGAAATTTCCTAGAGAAGTGGGTAAATGGGTTTTAATTGCCTAGGGAATTGGATAAAAGTGACTTTTAGTGGTTTCAGGAAATGGTATATGGACCAAAAATATTGTGAATCACCAAAGGTCTACCCACCCCTTTTTGGTACACTATTTAAGGTATGCACTTAGATATATTGAATCCTAACAAGTTATTATAAGAGAAACATCATCAGTAAATGATTTTTTTAAAATATTATGTGTATACATATGCCCCACTTAAAGAGCATCATGTGTCATGTAGTTGTAACATGGGATGGTGCTTTGAGAAATAACATAAAAATGCATAAGAAATGAGATAATAAATTATAGTAGAAAGCATAAAATAGATGAAAATAAATAATTGAAAAATACATACCTTCACCTACCTTGTTGTTATGGTCCTTATTGTGTTTGATGTGTTTTTAGTCTTGATCATGGATGGTACATTTGAATTATTTGGACCAACCTTAAGGATATGAAACTAGAGAGAAAAAATAAATAATCTATCATAGAAAAATAAAAATAAGAATGAATCACTTGAAAATTTGGTAAGTTAGGATGATATTAGTTAGTTTAGGACCAAAAGACTAATAAAAATGAATAAAATAAGAGTAATTTAGGTAACCAAAAAATCTAAAGCTAATAAATTATTGATAAACCCTGTAAATGCATCCTAATTAATAAAAATAATGATCCATATTAAACCAAGGACACATGAAATGGAAATAATGGGACCAACAGCAATGTACAAGAATTTACAATCCATAACTAGATAATTATGGAAAAATAAAAACATAAACAACATCAATGAAAGATAAGTAACAATCCCAACTTAATCAAGAATGAAAAAAAAAAAGAAATGTAAAAGGTATTGATTAAAGAGAAGTAACAATCCAAATTCAATCAATAATGGAAAAAATGAATATAGATGTAAAAAGGGTTAGAATAATCATAGAGTCTCAATTATAATGAAGGAAATATGATAAGGATAAGGCAATGATTAAGGAAGTTTCACATATCCCATCAAATATGAAGCTTCTATTCTAATGATAGATAAACTATAACAATTTGATTCTAAACATATTTGAAACTAGATGAATAATAGGGAATTTAGAAGTTGGGAAAAATATGTAAAAATAAACCTTCCTATCAAGGGGGGTATGAAATTGGTAGTGGGAAAAATGAAGGTGTATTCAAGGTGAATAATATTTATTCAAAAACAAGACACTCAAATCAAGTTTGGCAAGACAAGAAGTATTTTGACATTAATGAATTTAATGAACTTACCATATCCATATAAATTCAGGTTATATAATGACATATAAATATCATCCCATGAATTATATATATGAAATAAAAATTAAAATGGACCTACCTTCTCATAACATGTTCCCCATTCCTCAGGATCCCTTACAGAGCTATCAATCTACTATGAAAATTGGGTACTTGTGTGAGAAATTAGGTGGAACTATATAGAGGCTTATGAACTCCTATCCTAGTCTAATGGTCTACCACACCCTAATGGACCTTGACTTTATAATGTGCTCAAATGTGGAGTTTGAGATTCAACTAGAATAGGATATGTACCTAAAAATAATCACCTATTTTGGTATGATTTAATTTTTTTTTTCTTTTTGATTATTTTATTTTGTGTTAATGACTTGGATTTTAATTTGTATATTATTTGTGTATTCCTCCTCCATATGTATTTATAAAACCAAACATGGGTGTTAAAAATTAAGTAGCACTAGATAACTTACACTTGGTGGCTAGGAAAAAGAACTTAGAGAGAATGGTGTCAATGACTCTTGTACTTGCATGTTAGAGAAGAGTGATATCTTAAAAATAACCTTGGTGTGCCCATAGTGAAATAAAATAGGGGAGAGGATGGAAGTGAAAATGGAATGATTGAGTTACCTCAAATCTAATGTGAAATTAGTACAATGATAGGTAAGCATGACTCTATATCATAAGAAAGAATGTGGGTGAAGGAAGACATGTGAAATAGGTTGTTAAAACTATTACCACAAAGAATATAATTGATTTTGAGAGTATGAAATCACAATTATAAACCATTACCTTATTTTTAAGGGAAAACACTTATCTAGAAAGGAATTTATGAAATGAAAATTTGTCAAGAAGGCCTAGTCTTATTTGAGGTCTTACATTATAACTCAAAAAATATAAACTAAATAAGTGTAAAAAGACTAATATAAAAATATTTTGTAAGGATTGATCCTATCCAAGGTATTACACTATAACTCATAAAAGGAAAAACCAAGGAAGTGTAAAAAGTAATTAAGTTTGTAAAATTAGAAATCAAAGAGTCTAAATAAATTTGAATATTAATAAACAAAATGAGAAATAAATATTCATGAGGACAACTAGGTATTATTCATGGTCTTATGATGCAACTCATGAATTAATATATAAAATGAAGGAATGTAAATAGACCAAAGGACCAACAATTAGAACTAAGGCTATTGAACTTGATGCAATTCTACACTTAGGGAAGTTTTTAAAAATATGTACGAAGTGTTAAAACCACACTATATATAAATATATGAAAGATATGTAAGATAGTAATGACAATTTAAGAAAAATATTTATTAAAAAATTAGGAATTAGTGGGTTATCTGAAAATATGTCCTTCATTTGTTTGTATTTTTTAAGTACTAGGACCAAGAATGAATTTGACAAGGTAAGGACCCCATCATATTTGGACATAATTTCCTTATTTATCATGGTTATAATCTAATTTAAGGATTAGATCACCAATATTTAAAGTTCACACTTTGACTTTCTTGTTATGTTGTTTAGTAATGCAAGATTTCTATTATAAATTATATTGTAAGGCAGCCATACATCACTCTTTAAGGAAATCTAAGGCATGGAGATAGGGTTCATGTAGTTATTCATCATGAATAATACCATGAATAGAAATGTGTAAGGATGGTAATTCAACTTCTAGAGGTAAAATAGATTCAGGCCCATATACTAAAGAAAATGGCGTTGCCCCAGTAGCAATAGGTATGTTAGTGTAATAAGCCTAGAGTGTGGGATAGAGTTGAAGGTTTCAGTTAAACTAGATTATATAAAAGTCTTATGTAAGATTTTTTTAATAATTTTTTTAATGTCTTTTACTTGGAAATTGCATTGAGGATGATAAGTTATTGAAATTTTGTATACAATTTTGAATTTTTCACATAGTTATTTCTATTTTAGCCTTTAGGGTTTTACTATATAAATCTTAAGATAAATTAAAGGGTTGGGTCAATCGTTAATCTAGAAAAAAATTGGAATTTATTGATTCTATGTGACTTTCAAAAAATAATAAATACAAGGATAAAGTGGACTTATCTAGATATACACAGAGTTTCTCATGGGTTTGAATACTAGAGATGACTGAGTAGATAAAGAGGAATATTTCATTTTTTGACTATTTTTCAAGATCTAAATTTAGATAGTAGTGCCCACTTAGGCAATTAGAATCATGTGGTGCTAGTGTCTAAACCTGTACTAGTGTCCCTCTTATAGTGACTATATACAACTTTTAGAGAAGCTATAGGAGTTCTTGAGAGTCTTATAGGTGATTTAATATCATGTGGGGGATCATATATGTCATTTTTTTGGTATATTATTCTCCAAAACCCAAATGAATACATGTACACATGAAATAATGAAATAATCAAATGAAAAAAGAAAGAAAAAACTAGGTTATGGGATGTTATAATCACATAGAGTAGAACCCCTATTGTCTTGACCACTAACTCCATTAAACCCAATGTTAGTGGTCTTAGATAGCATATAGTTCTCCCTTAGAGAATGTGCACCATCAGATTTCATAATATGCTAGGATTAATTTCACCTAGGCCCTTTTTTGATCAAACATGCAAATGTCTAGGTGTGAATTTTGAGTAGTATGTATAGTATTTGAGATGTACAATTGATTAATTTTATGTAAATAAGTGCCAAAAATAGTAAGTGTTAGATTTAAAATGCCTTGTGAGGTTATTTATATAGGATTATATTTGTTTGTAATATAATACCTTATTTATTGGTTGATAAGTCATGAAAAAGATATAAAAACATAAGATAAGGGTCATGGAGTGGTTAGGACTCAAATATGAGTTATAAGTCCTATCAAACATTCAAGGTAAAAGTAGACAATAGAACCATATGTCACTACTATCCTAAAAATGGTGCTAATGTCTTAAGGCTCAAAATAGAGAAAAAATCAGGGATGATAGGCTAGGAGCTACTAAGACATGGAAAAGGTCACCTGTGACTATTGAGGGTGTCAAAAACATGGATAAAAAATCATAATAAAGATTAAAAAACTCAAGGTAACCATGTGAAAAAGGACTATAACCATCACTAAGACCCTTTATGTGAAAGAACAACAAAATACATAGTACTTGTGGTTGCTTGAGAAAATTAGGGTGTTTACATTTCCCTCGATTTTATTCTATTAATTTAATGAAATGGAAGTACTAGAGTAATTGAAAATAGAAATGTGTACCTATACTTATGTCAATATAATTTGGATTTTTCCCACTTCTTAGCCAAAGAAGTGGATAAGAATTAGAGTGAAATATATGAAAGGAAATAGATGATGTAAATGCCCCCTATACTGAAGTTGAGTATGTATACTAAAGGTGTTGATAAACAAGGCTCACTTGCCCCCATTCTGAATCTAAGTATGTAAACTAAAGGTGTGGATAAACAAGGCTCAATTTACCCTACTCTGAATTTGAGTATGTAAACTAAAGGTGTGGAGAAACAAGGATCACTTGCACCCATTCTAAATCTAAGTATGTAAACTAAAGGTATGGATAAACAAGGCTCACTTTTCCCCCACTCTAAATTTGAGTGATGTAAACTGAGTCTAGTGTACTTCTATGGATCAATTACTACAAATGGCCCTATGACCCAAACTAGTGAAAACCTAGTGACGATACTGGTGTAATTTAGTAAATCTAAAAATGGGAACCAAGAACATGTGTTCTACATCATGCTCCCTAATCTTGATATCTAAGTGATGTAGTTGTGTATCTAAATATCTAAATTAACTGGCATATCTATGTCAAAGTTGTATATCTATGTGGAATATATATATGAATACTTGTGTAGACCTATGTGTCTATATATATATATATATATAACTCTGGATGCCTATGTAAACTTGTTTAGACATGTGCATCTATATATCTAAAAAATAGTGCAACTAAACCCCTGGGTAAACTTGTATATAATTGTATGTATGTATCTCTAAAAATATATGCAATTTAATGCTTATGTAAACCTATGTAAACCTATATGTCTATATAATCTACATAACCTATGAAAATGAATGCCTATGTAAACCTGTGTAGACCTATATGTCTGTATCTCTAACAATATATACAACTAAATGCCTATGTAAACCTATGTAGACATGTATGTCTATATAATCTAAATAATTTATGCAACTGAATACTTGTGTAAACCTATGTAGACTTATATGTCTGTATAATCTAAATGAGATGTATAACTAAATACTTATGTAAAGCTATATGTATGTATAATCTAAATAATTTATGCAAATAAATGTCAATTTAAACTTTTGTAGACTTGTATATGTGTATCTCTAAAAATATGTGACTCTAGATGCATGTGTGTCTAAAAATCTGAATGTAACTATGTTTCTGAAGCAATCTATGCATATTTCCCCTCAATATTGGTGAGATATTCGAGACTATGATGAGGACATATGACCAAAAGTTGTAAGGATTGACTGTACTAATGTTTACTTGGCAATTATGATGTTGTAATAGGTTTGGTTAATGCATTAATTATGTCAGAGTTTGATAATTTAGAGTGCAGTTGGATAGGTATTTAGTCCATTATATGGTTAATAGAATATATATATATATATATATATATATATATATATATAGTAATTTTATAGGTTTAAAAATAATGAGAGGATTGGTTTTACCATTATGGGATGGAGTATAATGGTATCAATTCCCATGTGCAAGAAATAGTTTTTGAATTGGAGCTACGATGCGTGAGATATGGAAATGACAAGATAGTTGTATTAATTAGCAAAAATGGGCATGTAAGGGAAACCTTAATAAGGTGGCATTGATTAAGTGATGAATTAAATAGGTTATTTTTTAATCATTTTTAATTCATTTTCATCATTTAAGTTGAAATAAGTTTGAGTCTGAGAGAGAGAAACATGCCAAGGAGATGAGATGTTAGGTTATTGCACTATGAGGAGGTTGAGGTACTTATTTAGGCCAGTGAGGAGATTCACCTAATAAGGGGACCCTAACTTTTCATATATTTTTTTTGTCATTTTAGCTATCTATTTTAATAATTTTTCTAGAGAAAGGCTATTTTTGGGTTCTTTTAGAGAAGCTGGTGTTACTGTCTTACTCTAGGTGATACTATCCAGGTTATAGTGATACTATCTAGAGTGTGGCACTACTATCCAATGCCACTATCCTATAAGAAGTGATAGTTTCTAGTAGTCCCCAGATATGGTGCCCAGTATTGTTGATTGGTTTTTGATTTTTATTGTTATTTTTTGGTATTAGTTTTTTGTTTGAATAATGTCAAATTTGGTTGAAATCTTATAGGTTGATGCTTATATGAGGGAGTTTCATGTCAATCAGATGATGGAGACTATATAGGTTTTTTCTTTGTTTGAGGTAGAGATATATGTGTTTGATATAGTAGGTTTGTGACATGTTGATTTCCTAAATCCTATGCTTTAGAATAAACATATGATCATTGCACTATGTGAGAGGTGGAATACAAACATTTGTGCATTCTAGTTGCCTATGTGTGAGATGACTATGACATAAGAAGATGTATATTAGATCCTATGGTTTCCAATTTCTATATAGTGGGATATATTATAGGAAGATATTAGTGTGTGAGATATACAGTGAGTATCTAGGTACTTTTATGTTATGGTTATGGGTACTCATCACACAGGTAGTTAGAGAGACATATTGCTAACCCTAATTGTTATGGTTGATATTCTATGATTATAGAAGTTTTTAATTGTGTTACTATCATCATTTATTTTCATGGATGGGAGTGATGTGTCTTTTTCATATAGGATGCATAAGATAGTGTGTTGAGTTGTGGAACTAAAAGCTTCACTAATGAGCTAATGTGGAGGTTGTTGGGCTTACACAGTAACCGACATCGGTCAGAACCAACCGACATCGGTTAGGGGTCAACTGGCATCGGTTAGGGGTCGATCGGCATCGATCATCTTTAGACTAACACTGACTTCTGTGCATTTCCATAATTGCTATTTTTAGGAGAACAGATTTGAGCCTTTGATTTAAGAGGTGGATCTAAGGGTGGAAAATGCATGGCTCATGAACCCTAGTGCTGTAGTATACTATATAGTAGGGTTAGATCCTCATAGCATGTATAATTTAGTAATTGAGTTGATTGTAATTGATTGAGAGAGAGAGAACTCTTGAGGGAGAATTACTGTACATCTACGAGGTGTGAGGAGAGATATTTCTTCATTGTATTTCCTTCTGGAAGAATTTAATATAGATTGGTTGTTTTTTGAATCTCCTATTATTTGTTGTTTCTGATTTTTAGTTACTTATTACTTCTAGTTTTAATTCTATGTTTAGTTGCTTATACGAAAGTAATCAATTGTACTCTAAGATCCTAACAACTAGTATTAGAATGTGTTAGTGTTTGTTGATTACAGAATTCACTCACAGGGGTTTATGATTGAGTGGGAGCAAAGTAATGGCAGAAGAAAGTAAACTAAGAATGGAGAAATTCAATGGCAAGAATTATCAATTATGGAGGATGCAGATTGAAGATTATCTATATCAAAAAGATCTATATTTACCATTGGATGGGGTTTCAAGGAAGCCCACAGATATGGAAGATGAAGAATGGAATGTTCTTGATAGAAAGGCTCTTAGATCTATAAGGTTGAGCTTGGTAGCTTCTATGTTTTTCAACTTATCACAGGTAAAGACAATGATAGAGTTAATGGATACTTTGGAAAATTTATATGAAAAACCCTCAGCTTCGAATAAGGTATATCTTATAAATCAATTATTTAATTTACAAATGCAAGAAAGTGGATTTGTATCTAGTCATCTTAATGATTTCCATACAATAGTAAATCAGTTAAATTCAGTCAAAATAGTTTTTGATGATGAAATTAAGGCTCTCTTAATCTTATGCTCTTTACCTAAAAGTTGGCATAGTTTGGTAATGGTAGTTAGTAATACTGCATCTGCTTCAAATATCTTGAAAGTTGATGATGTTGTTAGTGTAATATTGAATGAATAAATTCACAGAAAAATCACAGGGGAAACATCAGGTAATGCTTTAAGTGTTGAAATCAGGGGAAGGCAAAGAGAGAAGGCCAAGCAAGGGAAATCAAGGTCAAAGATGGGAAGTAGATCCAAATCTAGAAATGGAAGAATAACTTGCTGGAATTGTGGAAAGAAAGGGCATGCAAAGAAAGATTGTTGGTTGAAGGATAACAAAGAAAATCAGCATGAAGGTAATAAAGAAGCAAAAGTTGTAGGTATTGTTGCACAGGATGCTCTTACATTTTCTATGGATAATAAAGTAGAATCATGGGTTTTAGATTATGGTGCCTCTTTCCATGCAACCCCAAATAGATAATTTTTCAATGATTATGTCCATAGAGATTTTGGAAAAGTTTATTTAGGGGATGATGAGCCTTGTAAAATTGTTGGCAAAGGAAAAGTGCAGCGGAAATTGCAGAATGGAAACACATGGGTGTTGAAGGATGTCATGCATGTACCCATCTTGAAGAGGAATCTAATTTCTATAAGAAATTTGGGTGATGAGGGTTGCACAGTAACTCTCACAGCTGAATCTTGGAAAGTTTCCAAAGGTGCACTTGTATTAGCAAAAGATAAGAGAGTAGGTAAACTTTATCTATCTACTTGTATTACTAATTATTTTCCTTCTACTTTATCTACTTCAGATGTAGATGTAAAGTTGTGGCACTATAGGCTTGGTCACATGAGTGAGAAGGGAATGAATGTTCTTAAGTCAAAAGGTAAGCTTTTAGATTTGAAAAGCATAGATCTAGATTTCTATGAGCATTGTATTTTTGGGAAAAAGAAGAAAGTGAGGTTTCTCAAAACTGGGTCAACAAAGAAAAAACACAAGTTGGAGCTTGTTCACACAAATGTGTTGGGACCAGCTGAGGTAGCTTCTATTGGAGGATAATAGTATTATGTTTCTTTCATTGATGATGCTACAAGAAAGGTATGGGTTTATTACATAAAGAGGAAATTTGATGTTTTTGACACATTTAAGAAATGGAAAGCTTTAGTTGAAAATGAAACAGGTTTGAGATTGAAGTGCCTTAGATCTGACAATGGTGGTGAGTACTATAGCAATAAATTAAATAGTTACTATTTTATGAGTGGAATACATAGGGAAAGGATGGTTCCAAGGACACCTCAGCAAAATGGAGTTGCTGAAAGGATGAATAGAACAATAATGGAGCGTGCACAGAGTATGAGGTTGCATGTTGGTTTGCCCTTACAGTTTTGGGCAGAAGCTGTAGATACTACGGTTTACCTGATTAATAGAGGACCTTCTACTACACTAGATGGTGGAATTCCAGAAGAGGCTTGGATAGGTAAAAAGGTAGATCTTTCATTTCTCAGAGTTTTTGGTTTTTAAGCTTTTGTGCACATTGATAAAGAAAATAGAAATAAGTTGGATGCTAAATCTATGCAGTGCACTTTCATTGGTTATGGTTTTGGAGATTTTAGATTTCAATTGTGGAATTTAGAAACTAACAAAATTATTAGAAGCTGTGATTTAGTTTTCAATGAGAAGGTGATGTATAGTGATCAACTCAAGAGGCTGAATAATTTTGAGCAGGGAAATCTTGATTTGGAAGAGGTTATGATCCAAAATGAGCTCATGGGTAGAAATCATCACTCACAAAAAAACATAGAGACCGACGTTGGTTAGGTGTAAATTGACATCGGTCAAGTGGAAATCATTGTTGATCAAGAGGAATCAACATCAGTCGGGTGCAGACTGACATTGGTCAGAGATGACTGGGATCAGTCACTGTCAAAAGAAAATTTGGGCAGACAACAAGCTATAAATGAGTCTCAAATGCCCATAAGAAGGTCTGAAAGGGTAAGTAAACCTCTAATTTGTTATTCCCCTTCTTTATACTATTTTTTTCTCACTGATGGTGCATAACCAATTTTTTTTTATGAGGTAATGCAGGTAGAATCTAGGAAACAGTGGGAGCATGGCATGAATGAGGAAATTGATTCCTTGGAAGAGAACCATACGTGGGATTTGGTTGAGCTACCAACTAGAAAGAAAGCACTAAAAAACAAATAGGTATACAGGTTAAAGGAATGAGAGAATGGAAAAATGAGACATAAGGCCAGGTTGGTAGTAAAGGGATTTGCATAGAAACCAAGTATTGATTTTGGTGAAATTTTTTCTCCTGTAGTAAAGATGACTTCTATTCTGATTGTATTGTCTTTAGTTGCTATTGACGATTTACATCTTGAGCAACTTGATGTTAAGACAACATTTCTTCATGGAGATTTGGATGAAGAGATATATATGGATCAGCCAGAAGGTTTTGAGGTCAAAGGTAAGGAGAAACTTGTGTGCAGGTTGAAGAAAAGCTTATATGGTCTTAAGCAAGCTCCAAGAGAATGGTATTTGAGTTTTGATAGGTTTATGACAGAGCATGGCTTTAGTAAATGTCAATCTGACCATTGTGTTTATTTTAACAAATTGGATAATGGTAGTTATATTATCCTGTTACTATATGTAGATGATATGCTTGTTGCAGGTTCACACATGCAGGAAATTACTGAGCTTAAGGTAAAATTAGCTTACACATTTGCCATGAAGGATTTAGGAGTAGCAAATAAAATCCTTGGCATGATTATTAAGAGAGATAGGAAAAATCACAATTTGATTTTGTCTCAAGAGGATTATGTGAATAAGGAGTTGGAGAGGTTTAATATGCAAGATGCAAAACTTGTAAGCACACCTATGGCTGGACACTTCAAGTTGAGCAAAGAATAGTGTCCTAAATCACATGATGATGTTGAGTACATGAATAGAGTTCCATATGCTTCAGTAGTTGGGAGCTTGATGTATGTAATGGTATGTACTAGACAAGATATTGCCCAAGCAGTGGGAATTGTCAGCAAGTTTATGGCCAATCTAGGAAAGGAACACTGGAAAGCAGTTCAATGGATTCTCAGATATCTAAGAGGGACCAATAGTAGGCATTTATGCTATGGAGGGTCAAAAAATTCTCTACATGGGTATGTAGATTTGGATATGGCAGGTGACTTGGATGGTAGGAGAAGCACCATATGATATGTGTTCACTATTAGTGAAACGGTGGTTAGCTAGATTTCAAAGTTGTAGAAGGTTATTGCCTTGTCTACTACAAAGGTAGAATGCATTGCAATAATAGAGGCTAGCAAGGAAATGATTTGGATGACTTGGTTCATGAAAGAGTTGGGAAAGGAGAAAGAGAGTTACAGATTATACAATGATAGTAAAAGTGAAATTCATTTGGCAAAGAATTTAGCCTTTCATTCAAGAACCAAACATATATAGCTTAGGTACCAGTTTATTAGATAGGTATTGGAGGATGGACAGTTGGAGCTAGAAAAGATCCATACAAATAAGAACCCTACTGATATGTTAATAAAGCCGGTAACAAAGGAAAATTTGAATCTTCATTCAACTTTTGTTGGTCTTCAAGATTGAACTTGAAGAGGGAGAAACAAGCTAGAGATGTTTAGAGGATGTTGCTATACAGGTACAGGTGTAGCTGTTTATCTCCAAGTGGGAGATTATTGAGTTGTGGAGCTAAAAGCTTCACTAATGAGCTAATTTGGAGATTGTTGGGCTTACACAATAACCAACATTGGTCAAAACCAATTAAAATTAGTTAGGGGTCAATCGGCATCGATTAGGGGTTGACCGACATCGGTCATCTTCAGATCGACACCGACTTCTGTGTGTTTCTAGAATTACTATTTTTAGGAGAACAGATTTGAGCCTTTGATTTAAGAGGTGGATCTAAGGGTGGTGAATGCATGGATCATGAACCCCAGTGTTGTAGTATACTATATATTAGGGTTAGATCCTCATATCATGTACAATTCAATAATTGAGTTGATTGTAATTGATTGAGAGAGAGAGAGAGAGAGAACTCTTGAGGGAGAATTACTGTACATCTGTGAGGTGTGAGGAGAGAGAGATTTCTTCATTATATTTCCTTTTGAAAGAGTTTAATATAGATTGGTTGTTTCTTGTATCTCCTATTATTTGTTGTTTCTAATTTCTAGTTACTTATTACTTCTGGTTTCAATTTCGTGTTTAGTTGCTTATACGAAAGTAATCAATTGTACTCTAAGATCCTAACATAGTGTATGATATTGAGCATCATAGAACTATATATTCTTGGTGTCAAACCATTTTGGATCATCTATATAGGTACCTTTACCACTTTACATAGGATATGAGTGGTGGGGATATTGGTGCATCAACACTATTGTATTATTGGGCATAAGAGCACATAACTATAAGTAGGCTAGTGTCACATCCACAAGATGGATGGTCTCACCTGAAGGTATTTGTAACTAGATGGATTACAATAGGGCATGATCTAAGGAGGATTATTACTTATTATATAAAGTTATTAGATAATTTAAGAGTAGTGTATATTGTCTAGAGACCTTATAGGGGCTATTAAGGATGGCTTGAGGATAACACATAATTGAGGTGGGTTCAAGTGAGATGTTGGATACATGATCACTGGGATAATGTATATGAGTGGTTTTAGTATGAGAGGGTTACCTAAAAGATTACTTTCATAAGGATATGACCCAAAAACATGTAGTTTGGTTGAGGAGTTTTCAAGCTTTGTGAGGCTAGGGAATAGGCTGAGGCCATCAATTGTTGAGCTAGCTCCAATGCTAGTGACAAAGCAAGATTTAGAGATTGAGGTAACAAACTTTGATGATGGAGTGATTGAGGCCTACTTGTTTGATGGAGTGATCATAAGTGGGCACCTTTATTCCTATTATATGGGACGATCATAGAGGAGGTACTAGATATAGAGCCCCTAAGGGATTTGATGGTATGTTAGATAGTCAGTTTGTATGTTATGCATATTATTAATCATGTGTTTTGATATAATAAGATTTTTATTAATTTTATGACAACTTAAAGGTGTAGGATATGATGAGTATTGGGATGTCGCATTGAGACAACACTATGTGAGTTGACACAACATATTCTATATGATGTCATGGATGATGGATTGGTAGACAAGGACACCAATGTAGCTAGACTGCATGCTCATTTATTTGATTGTGTGATGATAGTGATTACATTGTATATGGGAGAAATAGTAGATAGAGACAAGTTATGGGTAGATATTCAAAGGTAGACCATGGTCTCTCTTGATGCTCTAAGTGGGGTGAGTATTTATGTAGTAGATGACTACATACAAATTCAGTAGGAGTATGTCAAATGTAGGGTTCAGCTAGCTATGTATTGAGAGAGATAGAGTTTAGGCATAGCTATAGATCAAGGTCTCTAGAGATAGTGGGGTCTCTAGTTCTAGTGATGATGTGTTTGAGAGTGATAGTGAGGGATATATTCCTATAATTCATGTTCACATCATTGAGTGATGCATCACATTTTTATTGAAATGATGTTACAATATATATATATATATATATATATATATATATATATATGGTTTTTATCTAATTTGGCACTGTGTATTGGTATTTGGATCTAGTTATATTTTATAATCTATTATGTTTTTAAGTTTGGTGAATTGTTTGAGGTTTTGAAATTTGTGTCCATTGGAGTAATGTTAATTTATTCGTATGTGTTATAAATGTTCTAGGCATATGTGTAGGAGACTTAGGGTTTTTTTGTATTGTATTGGTATATGGTTCTTGTATTTTTTGTTTATATCTCATAAGATGTCTACATGTATACCCTATGATTTCAATATTCCCTATCTAAACCTGAATGTCATGGAGAACCAATGACCATAGTGGTCAATCTATGTTGGTGTAGATAGAGATAGTGAAACTAGAGCTGCCTATGATTCACTACTAGTGGATAAATATGTAGACTTTGATGCAAAAATCTTGATCGGTTGTCACTCTAAAACAACACTTTGAGTTGTCTAATTTAATAAAAATATTTTAATTTATGTGCACATTAGAGGTGCATTTTTATCTCTATAATTATTTACAAATATTTTGATTGGTGTTTGTATTGAAACTATGGCTTTTGGTTCATAATTGTTTCCAAATATCTTAATTGGTGGTTGCATTAGAGGTGCATTCTGAGCTCTATAATGATTTCTATATATATTTATTGATTATTAAAATGAAACTATGCCCTTGGGTGGATAATTATTCCAAAATATATCAATTTTTGTACACATTAGAGGTGTTTTTTGAGTTATGTAAATTGGCTACCATCACTACTGAGGATATGATGTAAGGAACTATTGATAAATAGTTGTCCTAGAAGTCACAGGGCTTGTATGATGATTAACCAATAGTTAATTAATATTAATGTCTTGGGATAACTTTGTCATAGAGTAATGTGATCTAAGAGAATATGAAAAATGAGGGCATGATGCCCCTTGTAAGAACTCTTTGATGCCTCTGCTAACATACTAGTCGTTGTGAACTCTAAGAACATAGCAATGATAATTTGAATGTCCATTAATTTGGTGAAAATGATAATAATGCTTATGTGTCACTTGGTGTAAATGGTGAGGTGGATGAAGATTAGTTGAAGGAAGTGTGATCATCCCCTTATCTAGTAATGTAATTAAGATGTCATGAGGCCAAACCTTATCTGAAAACTATATAACCCCTCTAACTATACCCTATGTGCTATTCACTATAGATTATGCTATATAGAATGTCTATTTTCCCTTATTGAGTATTTTTATTGGTTGTTTATGTTACACTAGTTTATAAATTGGAAGTGAAGTAGGCTTTTGTACCAAAATTGATGACTAAGGTTTTGAGGGGTCTATAGCCAAATTGGTCTTTGATTGTGTAATTACTAATCTCAACTATGCATCTAATGATATAGTTGTGTTGCATATATGTATGAATTATTTATATATCTGAGAGGAAATATTAAACCTCTATCAAAGATGTATTATACATCTAAATCCATTGGTTGATAAATTAACTGATGCAAACAAGCTTTGAACCATAGAATGTATTCTGAAGTAGGCTCTATCTCACATTGGTGTAGTGAAGGTAATATCTCATGTGTGACTAGAGGTCCCTTATTATGTATATAATGCCTAAGGAAGACCATGTGTGTATTTTAACATGTGATCTAATTTTTGGTTGAAAAAGATAAATATGCAAAGTCAGAGAAGAGGTAAAAGTTGTAGATTCTTCATCATAATCAAAATAATCATCATTATCCCATTTTTATTCAAAATCATAATTTAATTCATTTGAAGAGGTAAGAGTAGAATAAGTATCATTCACATTATCATTAATAGAATGAGAAGGAGAAGATTCTAAATTTTTAACACTATGCAATGTATCATCATATGTAAGTGTAATGCAAAGTATTTTTTCACTAGTCATTTTTTAAATGAAAGCATGATTAACATTTTCTATTTGAGAATGAAGGGAAGAAGGAGTAACAACCATGTTTTATTTTTTCACATTATGACATATAGGAGAAGAGTTAGAAAAATGTGAATTATATATTTGTGCCAAATAATCAATGCATTGAGATTCAATTGTGAATGAAGGTGATAAAAGAATTTCATCTACCTTAGCTTGTGCATTGGTAAAAGGTGTAACATCCTTTGCATTTACTTTATGAAATGTAATTGAGTAGGGTAAAGAAGATGCATTGTGATTATCTACTTTACTTGAAGCATGAAAACATTTATTTTTGTATATTGTACTTATATTGATTTATTTTAAACAATGAAGTAGAGAAAGTAGTTAAAATGCTAGGATCACATTGTAATAAAACACTACCAATTAAAGGTTCCTGTGGCATAGTATTGTTAATGTGGGTGTTAGGAATAAGAGAAGAGTATGAGGAAAGAAAAGATGATTTATCTAATGTATCCTCATGTTAATTTGTATTGTCATGTATATAATAATCCTCATATCCATCATTTTAACAATAGTCGTCATCATCATAATCATTTTAAATGAAATCATTACCATGTTTTATGTACAATCTTGAAAATTTGTCCATTCATTGTTATAATCATGAGAAAAATTCAAAATTAAATCAAGTGGATGAAGGGTAGAATAATTTTTAGATGACATTTTAAACTTACCAAAGAAGATACTGTAAAGAATGAATAATAAACACACAAGAGGTATAATATAATCTAATATGAGTATGTGTGCAATGTGTGAATTTTTTAAACAAAATTTGTAATAGGAAATATGATTGTTGTTGAAACCTTAGTTGCTAATGTTTGTGTGTATAGGGACCTAATATGTGGATCTAGGGTTTGAATTTTAGGGTTTTGTTTCAAATATTTAATTTAAATTAAATAAATAAAACATTAATATTGAATTAGTTAAATTAGGTAGGTTAATCCAAAAATTAGAAAATTATATTTTTGTAACCCTAATTTAATGTGAAAAATTTAAAAGGTAATCCCTAAGGAAAATTAGGGTTTTTATGAAATATTTGAAGTAAGATAGGTTCACCAAATATTTTATCCTTTTGGGTTTTACTATGTAAATCCTAAGCTAGATTAAAGAGATGGGTTTACTTTTGATCTAGAATAAAATTGGAATTTATTGATTCTATGTAATTTTCAAAAAATAGTAAATACAAAAAGAAAGTGGACTTATCTAAATATACACATAGTTTCTCATAGATCTAAATACTAGAGATGAGTTAGTAGACAGAGAGAAATCTTTCCTCTATTGACTATTTTTTGAGATTTGAATTTAGATAGTAAAACCCCCTTAGGATAGTAGTGCCATGTGGTGTTAGTATCTAAATATAGTGCTAGTGTGCCTCCTATAGTGATTTTCTACAACTTTCAGAGAAGATGCAAGAGTTATTGAGGGTCTTATAGGTGATTTCCTATCACATGAGGGTTCGTCTATGTCACTATTAATGCATATTATTCTCCAAAACCCTAATGAAATAATCAAATGCAAAAGGAAAGGAAAAACTAGGTTATGGGATGTTACAATTGCAAAGATATAACGCTTATTATCTTGACTACTGCTTACATTAACCCCAATGTTAGGGGTCTCAAATTGAATGTAGTTCTCCCTTTAGGAATGTGTACAATCACATTGCATGATATGCTAGGACGAATTTTGCTTAGGCCTTTCTTTGATCAAGCATGAAAATTTCTAGGTGTGAATGCTAAGTAGTATTCAGAGTATTTGAGATGTATTATTTATTGATTTTATGTAAATAAGTGCCAAAAATAGTAAGTGCTAGATGTAAAAATTTTTGTGAGGATTTTTATATAAGAGGATATTTGGTTGGAATTTAATACCTTGTTTACTAGATGAAAAGTCATGAAAAAGATATTAAAAAACATAAGAGAAGGGTCATGGAGGGGTTAGGACTCAAACACGAGTGAAAGGGCCCATTGGAAATCAAAGGTAAAGTGGATAGCAATGCCATGTGGTAATACTATCCTAAAAATGGCACTATTGTCCAAAGGCTTAGAACAAAGCAAAAATTAGGGATGATAGTCTAGGAGCCCTTGAGACTGAGAAAAGGTGACCTTTGACTATAAGGGGTGTCAAAAACATGTATAATAAAGCACAAGAAAGATTAAAAGACTCAAGGTGACCACACGAATAAGGATTATAACCATCACTAAGACCATTTATATGAAAGATCAATAGAATACATAGTACTTGTGGTTGCCTGACCAAATTAGGGTGTTTATAGTTTCATACCTTTGTTTTTTAAAATGCCACCTATTGACCAAATTTTGACCCTATAGGTCAAAATTAGGCACCCCTATATGAAAAATTGGTCTTTATATCTTTTGGGGGTAAATATCATGTCATAGAGTGATCTTAGGTTTATTAAACATAATATGAATGCTATTAGCTTTGATCAATTTGTTGTCTAGGTCCTTTTACTTTTTTTGAGTCATGCTAACAAGTCTGATCAGAGTTTAAAGAACATTTTCAAAGTGCCAAATCTTACATGTGTAATAGTTGTAAAGGAAGCTGATCATGTGGGTTTTTTCATCCTTTTTCAAAGTTCTTATGTATTAAGTTTTAGGTCCTTCACTGAAACACAAGCAAAGTTGTTCATGTTCAAAGACTTGCTTCAAAAATATTTCTAGACCTAGTCATTTGAGCTCGGCCATTCACTTTGAGTTTATATTGGTCTTCAACTTTAGGTCTTCCTATTATGTATAAATCATTTGGAGGTGATGTTCCATATAAATCCCACAAAAAAAGTACAAGTGTTCATTCTTTTAGAGTTTTTATTTTGGGTTTTTTTGTTTAAGTGTCAGGAATTATTCCAAACATTTTGTCCAAAAAAATTTCCTCGAAGGACCTTTTTTAAGCTAAGGGACCATTTTAGAAAGATGAAGGGGTCATCTTAATTTTTATAAAGGGCACTTTTGTCTTAGTTCAAATTTTTTGAAGGGACAATTTTCCTTTCAGAGGGGTCATTTGTAAGAAATCTAAAGGTCCATTTCATAAAAGTCAAAGGGGTCATTTTCATTTTCTCGAAGGGCACTTCATCTTTTCTGAAGGACACTTTGTAATCCTTCTGAAGGGTAATTTTTTAGAAAAATGGTCCTTTGAATTTTTTTTGAAGGGTACCCCTCCATAGTGAAGTGAAAGAAACACAAAGTTGAAAGGACACTTTCAATATTTTTGAAGAAACAAACAAAATCCTAAAGGAGTTATTTCAAAAAAATTATCCATATAATTTGTTCAAGAAATTTTTTTGCATTAAAAAATAACTAAGGTGTAATTCTTTTGGAATTTTTGTTTGAAGAAATTACTCAAGTCAAAAATTCTATAGAAATTAAGCCCGAGAAAGCCAAAGGATTTCTTTCAGAAAGATTGTCTGAATGATTTATTTGAGAGAAAGTTTGAAGGATAGGTTCACAAAAAATCTGAAAGAAACT
The DNA here is from genome assembly GCA_037957365.1 of Torreya grandis. Lineage (NCBI taxonomy): Eukaryota > Viridiplantae > Streptophyta > Pinopsida > Cupressales > Taxaceae > Torreya > Torreya grandis. The sequence goes on along the minus strand of JARHVA010001462.1, from coordinate 539,303 downwards.
TAAGTCCTAGGAAAATGTTTTGAAGGAATAAGGAAGGTAATGACCCCATAAATGTCAAATTTAAATTCTATAAAATAGCCATTAGATTCAAAAAATCTTGGTGGGAACCTGAGGGAAAATGTAAAACTAACAAATGTCAGGATCTTGAGCATATAGCACATATAAAACAAATAGGTTGACAATTCAAGTCACTAATGGCAGCCAAACAAATCAAAGAGATTTTATGAAATTGAAAAACATAAGTGTCTAGAGGATGGATAGTACTTAGGAGGAACATTTACTAACTATCACAAGAATGTCTATTTCCCTCGAATAGTGATGTGTGTTGACTCTCCTTTTTTTAGTTTTAAACGTTCATGGATGGTCTTTGATGGAGGCAATTTCTTATGCCAATTTTGAAGGTTTTATGCCACTTTTCACCATTATTATGACTTACTTAGATAAGTATACCTCATAACATGGCATGACTCTCCTCACCCCTCTTTCACATGCAATTGTAACTAATGTTCTCAAGGTGACACATGCCCGAGTGACCTTTGGACTTCCCTTACTTGATTCCTTTCTCTCTCTCTCTCTCTCTATCTATATATATATATATATATATATATATATATATATATATATATATATGCATTCTTTCAGCTCTTTGAGTAGCCTCCATTAGTTATTGGGAAAACTCTGGCCAAATTTTTACTTGAAAGACTCTTGAAGAAATAATACAAGTTGTTTTTCCACTTACATGCTATACTATTAAGTATCGGTTCAAATCCTATTGTTCTTCTTTAGTGAGAGGTCATCTTTCCTAACATGTCATCTTTGATTACCTACCAAATGTGAAAAAAGAGTGTTGTTTTAGGTCCTTTTTAGTATTATTTTCTTAGTTTATAGATGTTTTAGAAGTGGTCTATGACTTTATTCCTTCTACGAATCATCCTTTTCCCTCCTAAATTTTGAATGCCTTCTTGAATCTAACATGTGAAAGCTGATGTGACAATGCATAAGGAGTTATGATTTTTGTATGAGAGAAACATTTTAAGTCTTTAAGTAGCATATTTTTTGTCAAACAAGAGGAGATAAACATTGGTGCATCACCTTTTTGGTTTCTTAGTTATTTTCTTGAACCCTTTTCATATATGAATTGTTAAGAGAGAGAGAGAGAGAGAGAGAGAGAGAGAGAGAGAGAGAGAGAGAGAGAGAGAGAGAGAGAGAGAGGAGAGAGAGAGAGAGAGAGAGAGAGAGAGAGAGAGAGAGAGAGAGAGAGAGAGAGAGAGGAGGAGAGAGAGGAGAGAGATTAGAGAGAGAGAGAGAGAGATTTAAAGGTGCATGAAGGGGAACTAGCCCTACTAGAGATTCATCTCAATAATATTTTTAACCACATCAACAAATATGTTTCTATTGTGCCACTTAGATGAGGAGAGCTAAGCATCTCCTAAAGGGTGTAAATCTGAGTGACAACACCACCATTATTTGAAGTGATAGTATGAGAAATTACAAAATGACATACGATTTGATTGATAATAAATTTTGAATGTTAATAAGAGGCATAACTTATACCCACTTGGTAAAATATTCAATGAAAATGCTAATAAATACATGACCATCTTGTGATCTAGGTAATTTACTAATGAGATATAATCCCCACATATAATATGGCCAAGGAGATTCCAAGGTTTGGAGTTTGCCTAGAGGACAGTGAATGAGATCATCATGAAGTTGACAATGATTACACTTTTTAGAAAAATTAATGGCATCTTTTTCAAGAGTAGGGCAAAAGCATCCCATGCATTGGCATTTATAGGCTATGATGTGGCTACTATAGTGACCACCGTAGATGCCCCCATGTGATTATTCAAGGAGATAAATAAATTATTTTGGAGTTACACAACAAATTAAGGTACTTTTTGTGTTATGATAATAAAGGCTATTATATCAAAGTACATATTTGCATGCTTGTTCGTGAATTTAGGTATTTTCATAAAAATATACCTTTGGAGGGTAAGTATGATGATCAATGAATTAGATGATATTTTTTCACCACAATATTTGTTGAGTTTTGATATATTTTATGTGGAAAATTATAGAATTATTTTTATTTTGTATAGAATAAGGTGACTTCTTCATTTGGATAAAGAATTAGGAATCATGAAGAACTTGATGAGGATGCTAATGAAGTGAGAAAATAAGATATAGAATTTTAATCTTGTTGGATTTGTTCAATGGTAAATGAAGTGAATTACTTGGAAATAATAGTGGTAATTTGATGATATGTGATAAGGTTTTCACATTTACATTGATAATTTCCACTAACTTAGAGACATATGAGTTGTGGATTGCCTAAACATGGAAATATGAGATATCTAAATTGATCACAATTTGCTTACTTAATATAAGAGCCTCATATTCAACCATGTTATTAGTGACATAAAATGTTAATAAAAATGATATAGGTATTATTCTATCATGGGGTTAGTTAATATGAAGCCTGCCCCAGTGCCTTCAAGGCATTTCATATTGTCATGGTGAAGTGTCCAAGTTTATTCATGCAAGTCTATTGTAATTTTTAGTAATTATTCAATGACACTTTAGATTTAATGGTATAAGGAAGAGGGTCAGGTTATACAAGTTTATTTACTTCAATATAAATAGTGAAGTTATGAAAATAATCTTTCAGTGAAATTGCCTAGTTAAGACATTTAATAAAAAAAAAACTTCATCAGGAAGAGTATCCTAAAGGTGATTAGTAGCTAGTAGAGAGGCAAATATAAGTTTATCTATGATAACCTACCCTTTTACATACTTTTGTGTAATAATTTTAAGATAAAATTTTATTAACATGACCATCCTTTTGTCAATTCTATCTCTAGGTAAGAAAGATTTGGAGAAAAAGTGACAAAGTAGATCAAAATGAATAATGCCATAAGTAGTTTGGTAGAGAATATAATGATGGAGATTTTCAAATGTTGAATAAATAACTACACACTCATTTTATACTTTTTTATAACATTTTTTGTAATCTATTAGGGCTTAACTAATATAATAGATGGAATATTTTGTAGCAATTTTGTATTATTGAGAAAACATTTCCCTAATTGATACGTGGGTAGATGATGTACATAAGATTTATGGATAATAATTTGAATGTGTTTGAGTATTAGGAAGATTAAGAAAGGATTATTTCATTCTATCGAATGATTTTTTTATCATGAATCCATCTATTTTAGAGCATTACTATAGACACCAAAAATATGCACACCTATAATTCTGAATGTTGAAGTAGCCCTAGACCCTCTTAGGACCAACCTACACCTATCAAGTGTAAACCAACTAATCTGCACTAAATTGAACCTAACTGAGTAACCCTAGCCTTCAGGACCATAGCCTTGGGGACCCTAACCATTGATGGTTAGGGTGACCATTGATGGTCAAGATCCACTTTCTCACTAAGAGCATGAAAGATCTATTGACCCTTCTCTAAATATAACTTATCTAATTTGTGTTTCAATCCTTTGCATGCAAAAATTATATTTAGATGACCTAGTTACACCTTCACTTCCACCTCTTTCTTATTCTCATGAGAGAGAGAGAGAGGCCTGGGAGGTCAAATTCATTTGTAATAATTATCAGGATCTTAGGCATTCAAGATTTTTATTTTACAAGTCAATTAGTATCATTAGTGTTATCAATAATTATCAACCATCTTATTGAGAGCCAACTTGCCATCATATCTCAACCAAGATTTAAGGTACTATTACTCTACTAGAATAGAGCCAGATTCCACCAATAGGCTAACTGTGTCAACCACATACCCAACCAACTTTTGGTAGGATAAGTACTTGTTTATTACTATTTACATAATTTTATTCCATTTTGTAATCAATCTAGCCCTTACCTAACTTCAAAAATTCATCTATGAAATCCCATAATCTTATATTGATCAAACCCTGAATTCCATAGTCAACTATCAATGGTTAGACCCAAACCACCGATAATTAGGCCTAATCACTAATGGTTACCCATCGATGGTCACTTGTGGTATAAAAACTAGCAAGCTGATTTTACCCACCCACACCCAACCAAATCCACTATTCTATGTTTATGACCACTCATGAAACCCCTTCTAATTTTTTGTGTTGAGTTGTGGAGCTAAAAGCTTCACTAATGAGCTAATGTGGAGGTTGTTGGGCTTACACAGTAACTGGCATTGGTCAGAATCAACCGAATTGGTTAGGGGTCGATCGACATCAGTGGAATCAGTTAGAACCAATCGACATCAGTTAAGGGTCGGCTGGCATCAGTCATCTTTAGACCGATACCGACTTTTGTGCATTTCTAGAATTGCTATTTTTAGGAGAACAGCTAGTTTGCATGTAAAGACTAAAATTAGTCTTGAGTTTGTTTTTCTAATTATTGTTTGATTTCAATTCTATTTAAGAGACCCATGGGGTAGTATTGTAATTTGAGAAAGATAAGCAAGATCAAGAAGATCTACAAGAATACAATTCAGTAATTGAGTTGATTGTAATTGATTGAGAGAGAGAGAATTCTTGAGGGAGAATTACTGTACATCTGAGAGGTGTGAGGAGAGAGAGATTTCTTCATTGTATTTCCTTCTAGAAGAGTTTAATATAGATTGGTTGTTTATCGTATCTCCTATTATTTGTTGTTTCTAATTTCTAGTTACTTATTACTTCTGGTTTCAATTCCATGTTTAGTTGCTTATACAAAAGTAATCAATTGTACTCTAAGATCCTAAAAATTGGTATCAGAGCTCTAAACACTAACAACTAGTATTAGAGTGTATTAGTGTTTATTGATTACAAAATTCACTCATAGGGGTTTCTGATTGAGTGGGAGCAAAGCAATGGTAGAAGAAAGTAAACTAGGAATGGAGAAATTCAATGGCGAGAATTATCAATTATGGAGGATGTAGATTGAAGATTATCTGTATCAAAAAGATCTGTATTTACCATTGGGTGGGGTTTCAAGGAAGTCCACAGATATGGAAGATGAAGAATGGAATGTTCTTGATTGAAAGGCTCTTGGATCTATAAGGTTGAACCTGTTAGCTTCTGTGTTTTCCAACTTATCACAGGCAAAGACAATGGTAGAGTTAATGGATACTTTGGCAAATTTATATGAAAAACCCTCAGCTTTGAATAAGGTATATCTTATGAAGCAATTATTTAATTTGAAAATTCAGGAAGGTGGATCTGTATCTAGTCATCTTAATGATTTCCATACAATAGTAAATCAGTTAAATTCAGTCAAAATAGTTTTTGATGATCAAATTAAGGCTCTCTTAATCTTACGCTCTTCACCTAAAAGTTGGCATAGTTTGGTAATGGCAGTTAGTAATACTGAATCTACTTCAAATATCTTGAAAGTTGATGATGTTGTTAGTGTAATCTTGAATGAAGAAATTCACAGGAAAAGCACAGGGGAAACATTAGGTAATGCTTTAAGTGTTGAAAGTAGGGGAAGGCAAAAAGAGAAGGGCAAGCAAGGGAAATCAAGGTCAAAGATGGGAAGTAGATCCAAATCTAGAAATGGAAGAATAACCTGCTGGAATTGTGGAAAGAAAGGGCATGCAAAGAAAGATTGTTGGTTGAAGGATAACAAAGAAAATCAGCATGAAGGTAATAAAGAAGCAAAAGTTGTAGGTATTGTTGCACAGGATACTCTTACATTTTCTTTGGATAATAAAGTAGAATCATGGATTTTAGATTTTGGTGCCTCTTTCCATGCAACCCCAAATAGAGAATTTTTCAATGATTATGTCCATGGAGATTTTGGAAAATTTTATTTAGGGGATGATGAGCCTTGTAAAATTGTTGGTAAAGGAAAAGTGTAGCTGAAATTGCAGAATGGCAACACATGGGTGTTGAAGGATGTCATGCATGTACCCATCCTGAAGAGGAATCTGATTTTTGCAAGAAATTTGGGTGATGAGGGTTGCATAGTAACTCTCATAGCTAAATCTTGAAAAGTTTCCAAGGGTGCACTTGTATTAGCTAAAGGTAAGAGAGTAGGTACACTTTATCTATCTACTTGTATTACTGATTATTCTCCTTCTATTTTATCTACTTCAGATGTAGATGTAAAGTTGTGGCACTATAGGATTGATCACATGAGTGAGAAGGGAATGAATGTTCTTAAGTCAAAAGGTAAGCTTTTAGATTTGAAAAGCATAGATCTAGATTTTTGTGAGCATTGTATTTTTGGGAAACAGAAGAAAGTGAGGTTTCTCAAAATTTGGTCAACAAAGAAGAAGCACAAGTTGGAGCTTGTTCACATAGATGTGTGGGGACCAACTCAGGTAGCTTCTATTGGAGGATCACAGTATTATGTTTTTTTCATTGATGATGCTACAAGAAAGGTATGGGTTTATTGCATAAAGAGGAAATCTAATGTTTTTGACACATTTAAGAAATGGAAAGCTTTGGTTAAGAATGAAATAGGTTTGAGATTGAAGTGCCTTAGATCTGACAATGGTGGTGAGTACTACAGTAATAAATTCAATAGTTACTATTCTATGAGTGGAATACATAGGGAAAGGATGGTTCCAAGGACACCTCAGCAAAATGGAGTTGCTGAAAGGATGAATAAAACAATAATAGAGTGTGTACAGATTATGAGGTTGCATGTTGGTTTGCCCTTATAGTTTTGGGCAAAAGTTGTAGATACTATGGTTTACCTAATTAACAGAGGACTTTCTACTGCACTAGATGGTTGAATTCTAAAAGAGGCTTGGATAGGTAAAAAGGTAGATCTTTCATTACTCAGAGTTTTTAGTTCTAAATCTTTTATGCACATTGATAAAGAAAATAGAAAGAAGCAGGATGCTAAATCTATGCGGTGCACTTTCATTGGTTATGATTTTGGAGATTTCACTATGTGGTGCACTTTCATTGGTTATGATTTTGGAGATTTCAGATTCCAATTGTGGAAATTAGAAACTAGTAAAATTATTAGAAGTTGTGATGTAGTTTTCAATGAGAAGGTGATGTACAATGATCAGCTCAAGAGGTTGAATAATTTTGAGCAGGGCAATCTTGATTTGGAAGAGGTTATGATCCAAAATGAGCTAGCGGGTAAAAATCATCTCTCACAAAAAAACACAAAGACCGACGTCGGTCAGATGGAAATCAATGTCGATCAGGTGGAAATTGACATCGATCAGGTGGAAATTGGCATCGATCAGGAGGAACTGACATCAGTCGGGTGTAGACCGGCATAGATCAGAGATGACCGAGATCGGTCACTGTTAGAAGAAAATTTGGGAAAACAACAAGCTATAAATGAGTCTCAAATGCCCATAATGAGGTCTGAAAGGGTAAGTAAACCTCTAATTCATTATTCCCCTTCTCTATACTACTTGTTTCTCACTAATGGTGGAGAACCAAAAAGTTTTGATGAGGCAATGTAGGTAGAATCTAGGAAATAGTGGGAGCATGGCATGAATGAGGAAATTTATTCCTTGGAAGAGAACCATACATGGGATTTGGTTGAGCAGCCAGCTGAAAAGAAAGCACTAAAAAACAAATGGGTATATAGGTTAAAGGAAGGAGAGAATGGACAAATGAGACATAAGGCTAGGTTGGTAGTAAAGGGATTTGCACAGAAACCAAGTATTGATTTTGGTGAAATTTTTTCTCCTGTAGTAAAGATGACTTCTATTTAGACTGTATTGTCTTTAGTTGCTATTAAGGATTTGCATCTTGAGCAGCTTGATGTTAAGACAACATTTCTTCATGGAGATTTGGATAAAGAGATATATATGGATCAGCTAGAAGGTTTTGAGGTCAAAGGTAAGGAGAAACTTGTGCAGGTTGAAGAAAAGCTTATATGGTCTTAAGCAAGCTCCAAGACAATGGTATTTGAGGTTTGACAGGTTTATGACAGAGCATGGCTTTAGTAAATGTCAATCTAACCATTGTGTTTATTTTAATAGATTGGATAATGGTACTTATATTATCTTGTTACTGTATGTAGATGATATGCTTGTTGCAAGTTCACACATGCAAGAAATTACTGAGCTTCAGGTAAAATTAGCTCACACATTTGCCATGAAGGATTTAGGAGCAACAAAGAAAATCCTTGGCATGAGTATTAAGAGAGATAGGAAAAATCATAGTTTGATTTTGTCTTAAGAGGATTATGTGAATAAGGTGTTAAAGAGGTTCAATATGTAAGATGCAAAACCGGTAAGCACACCTATGGCTGGACACTTCAAGTTGAGCAAATAATAGTGTTCTAAATCACATGATGAGGTTGAGTACATGAGTAGAGTTCCATATGCTTTAGCAGTTGGGAGCTTGATGTATGCAATGGTATGTACTAGACCAGATATTGCCCAAGCAGTGGGAGTTATCAGCAAGTTTATGGCCAATCCAAAAAAGAAACACTGGAAAGCAGTTTAGTGGATTCTCAAATATCTGAGAGGGACCAGAAATAGGCATTTATGCTATGGAGGGTCAAACACTTCTCTACATGGGTATGTAGATTCGAATATGGCAGGTGACTTGGATGGTAGGAGAAGCACCACAAGATATGTGTTCACTGTTGGTGGAATGACAGTTAGCTAGATTTCAAAGTTATAGAAGGTTGTTGCCTTGTCTACTATAGAGGCAGAATACATTGCAGTCACAGAGGCTAGCAAGGAAATGATTTGGATGACTCGATTCATGGAAGAGTTGGGAAAGGAGCAAGAGAGTTGTAAATTATACAGTGATAGTCAAAGTGCAATTCATTTAGCAAAGAATGCAGCCTTTCATTCAAGAACCAAACATATATAGCTTAGGTACCACTTCATTAGACAGGTATTGGAGGATGGACAGTTGAAGCTGGAAAAGATCCATATGGATAAGAACCTTGTTGATATGTTAACAAAGCCGGTAACAAAGTAGAAGTTGAATCTTCATTCAACTTTTGTTGGTCTTCAAGTTTGAACTTGAAGAGGGAAAAATAAGCCATAGATGTTTAGAGGATGTTGCTGTATAGGTACAGGTGCAGCTGTTTATCTCCAAGTGGGATATTGCTGAGTTGTGGAGCTAAAAGCTTCACTAATGAGCTAATGTGGAGGTTGCTGGGCTTACACAATAACCGGCATCGGTTAGAACCAACTGACATCAATTAGGGGTCGATTGACATCTGTAGAATTGGTCAAAACCAATTGACATCAGTTAGGGGTCAGCCGGCATTGGTCGTCTTCAGACTGACACTGACTTTTATGCGTTTCTAGAATTACTATTTTTAGGAGAATAGCTAGTTTGCATGTAAAGACTAAAATTAGTCTTGAGTTTGTTTTTATAATTATTGTTTGATTTCAATTCTATTTAAGATACCCATGGGGCAGTATTGTAATTTGAGTAAGATAAGAAAGATCAAGAAGATCTGTAAGAATTAAGAAGATTATTAAAAAATCTTGTTCCATGATTGCTGTAGCAATTTGAGTGTGTTTTTTATATGTTTCTGATTTCTAGTTACTTATTACTTCTGGTTTCAATTCTGTGTTTAGTTTCTTATACAAAAGTAATCAATTGTACTCTAAGATCCTAACATTTTGAATCATACCTCAACTAGTTAGCACTAGTATTAATTGGTTTATCACTAATTAAATTATTTCTAGTATATTTTTCTAGTAAGCTTTCTTGTATTCAATTTTAGTACCTTTTGATTATTGATGCAAGTACCTTAGTTCTAGTTTGTCAACTTGATTTATTAAAATGTGTGTAATGATAGCCCCTAAATAAGCTCTTGCTTTTGGGATCTAGCTATCACTAGGTAATCCACCTAACAATCTATCAAACAAACAAGTTTTTTTAGTGCTTTCTTATCTACAAGTCTTTCTCCCAAGCCAAAGAGGAGCTCTCATAATCATTTGGATTCCACACATGCACAAATAAATAGTTTTTTTAACCATACCCATATCAAGTTTATTTTCTCTCTTTATTTACAACTTAAGTCAAAATTTACATGAAACATTCTAGCATGCTCAGTGGGACCTAGAGTCTTTACTCATATTTTATTCACATTTGTATGCTCTCCTCTCTATCAGTGCTCATAATTGAAACTAAAATTTGTTTTATGATTAAAATTGATTGCATTCATTACTTTTTTTTAACATCAGTTCACTTTGAATTAAAGCATAATAATCTTATTGTAGCATCACCTTTGTTGCACACATTAGCCAGACCACTTTCATCAATCAAACATCAAAACAATTTGAGATGAGGTCTAACTATAATTTCATCACCTAGTGATCACCTTACCCATTGTCAATGATCCTACTTAGAGGTAATTAACAAGGGGAGAACCAACTCAACTCTCTGGTTGAGTTTAAACTTTGGATATTAATATATATTGGATAAACACCTGACACTCTTATCATTGTGGGATCATGAAGTGAGGGGGTATTCCCTAATACCAAGCCATATATTTATTTGAATATAGATTATTTTGAGCACCTAAACAACCTAAAACCAAACATAGACTAATTTTATAGTACCTGATCTATAAGCCAACTTCTATCACACATTCTTATAAACTAATGCATAAGCCAAAATAGATATTAAAACTAACCTCTAGGCTTAATGTGCTTCATAGTGTGTGTCTAGATTTCCTTGATCATTTTTTTGTCTTCTTCTTGTTTGAGTGGTGAGTTTTTTCTTATTTTCTCTCCCCTTTTTCTTGCATGGTTCTTACTCATCAACAGTGAAGAGACCTAGTAGATCAAAACCCATCACTTAAATCAACCTCTTCTACCTCCTCATCTATGGAGTACATCTCCAAGGGATAAGATTCACCTCATCCATTAGGAAGACCTATTTGCCTCAAGTATTTCCCTAAGGAGACATGGATTTTACCACTTTTCTAGACAACAACCCAGTTTCCCTTCAACATTATCTTAACACCTCTCCTTACCATATCCTAATTTCAACCCCACCTCAAGATCCTCCTTATGGCATGCCATCCTACCATATGAAGGGTATCCCTATTTCCACAATCACCACCTAACCTTTGACCACCTAGGCATCTTCATCTACTAACCCCTTTGATGCTATAACTGAGAACCAACCATTACCCTTATACCTTCCACCCCTACTAATGACTCCTCTAACTTGGGAACAACCCAAACATTAATCCATCATACCCCACTTGTAGCTAGAGTACCCACCACTAGCATTACCAACCTCCCCTCTATCAAACCTAACCCATCTATTAATACCCCTTTACCAAGATTAGGGGTATTTATCCCTTTTACCTCACCACCCATTAGCAAAAAGGTCACTACCTCCCCTCTTGTCACCAACCCAATCACCACCCATACCCAAACCATAGGGACTTCTCAATAGTTACCCATTGCACCCAATCTAGGATACATCACTAAACCACAAGGGTATGTACCCACTACCCAACCACCATCATCCACCTACCCTACCCAACCTCTAACATCCACATTCAAATATGTGATGGCCTCTCAACCACCAAATAATTACCAATATGTTTCCCAACCTCAACCATAATATCAGCCTTATAATCCTTTTGATGCACCACCTCAAACTAACCTAATGAAAATACTCATGGATAAGATGAACAAACTTGAGTCATCTATTTTAGGAACTCATAACATCCTATCCTATGATCAGATTTGTAAGGAACCCATTCACACTTCTATCTCCATCAGACCTTACCCTCCTCAATGGGAGCTTCCAAAATTTACCAAATTTCAAAGCAAAGATAACCCCAATAACACCTTAGGTATTTTAGGCATGCATGTTACATGACTGATTATGATGATGCCCTTAAATTTTTAACCTTCCCCATGTCTTTATCCACCCCAATACTCAATTGGTATAGTGCCCTCACCAAGAATTTTATCTTTTCTTTCACCCAACTAGGACAAGTCTTCTTGGATCACTTTTCCATTAACATTTCCAAGAAGGTATCTATCACAAACCTCTATTATATCAGGTAATTTTATGAAGAGTCTATTGTTGATTTTGTCACCCATTGGAGAAGCTTGATTAATCAGCTTTCATTTACCCTACCTCAACCAGAACTTATAAAAAAATTTGCTCGAGCTTGTACCAAATATATATCTTCTACGTTTCATGTCTAAATCTTTAGAACCATTGATGAGGCTTTTAACATGGCACATAAGCTAAAAAACTAGGCCATAGATGAGGGTAAATTAAAGTTATGAAAAAATAACTCTACCTTCAAGACCAATGAAACCTCTTCCTCTAAACTAGGCAACCAAACCAATACTAAAACCAAGACTAGGGGAATTGTTAATGCTGTCATCCTTAAAACCACCCCTCCTCCCAATGTCAATCAACAAAATTCTCCCATTATCCCCAATAAAAATGCAAGGAACCCAAACCAAAGAAACCAAAAACAAAATCACTCCACTTGGAAAATCTTACACCTTGATTCTAGAGAAGCTACTAAAAGCTAACCTTATACAACTTCCACCTATCAAACCTCCCTAGTAATTTGATAATTCTCATCTAGCACCTACTTAGTATAATGATAATGACCTCTATGCTTTTCATTAGGTAATTATACATGACATCAGTCAATGTAATACTTTCAAGAATGTTGTTCAAAGTCTTATCGACAAAGGGGAACTCATGTTGGATAATCCTAATGCCCCTCAAAATCAAGCTCTTGACATCTTTAATAAACCTATCCCTAACCATGCCCCTAGAAAAAAAGACATACCGATTGAATGCTCTCATGATGCCCACATGGTCAATATGGTTCATAATACACCTACCCATGAGGAACCAACCATTATATCTACCTATTCCTCCCCCACCTCACCTACTGAGGTGATGGGGTCACCATTCCCTCCTTCAAAGACCCAAACCATGAAGTATCATTTATCCTTAGCTACACTCATATAAGCATTAAAATCATCACATATTACCTTAGCTATCACATCTAAACAAAAAAATGTTCCTGATCTACCACCTCCACCAACTATCAAATAAACTACCACACCTATGAACATCATCCTTAAAGGAGAAGTGGTTCCACCAACACCTCTAATGGAGGAGATATCTATCCTAGTTATAGCTTCCTCACTTTAGGATATCAACCAACCTACCAAGCACCCCCCACTCCCTAACCTAACTTACAAGTCTATCTGTTGCATCCACTTCCCATGGATCAGGACCAGTATACAAACCTTTTTCCACATTATTATATAAATTATAATTTTCCTTAAAACCAAACATGAATCAAACCACTTTCTAGAAATAGTTAGGGCTTCCCTCTATCAATAAAACTAAACCTTTTAGCATGCATCTAACTAACCAATCTATCATCTCTCCACCACCTCTTAAACCAATCTAAACCTATAGTAACCCCTCAACTTCTTAGTCAACCAAAATAGCCACCCTTCACCAACCAAACCTTTCAAAACTCTTGGTGCCTTCCCTACTTAGAGTTTGGTTTACCCAACCTTGAAAGTAGACATAACTTCATCAAAGCCTATACCCAAGTCTAAAACCACACCATTGAAAGGACACATGACTAAGCCTCTACCTTTCCCTCTATCTTAGGGCCTCACCCTTCAACTTTGCTTAAAAATCAACCCCCTTTCAACATATGTCACCCACTACCATTTATTACACCAACACATTTATTATCTGATGTACCAATCCTTACATATCCCAACTAGTTAGACCACCAAACTCAATTACCCCAGCTACTAACATACCTAAGCCAAGACCATGCACTAGAACCACCTTACCCAAGCCATATCTCACCCAACCTATTACCACCCACACACCCATCTTAACAACAACCAAAATTGTGAGCCCAAAACCTTCCCTACCTCTAATAGAATATTTTTTAACCATTCTTTAAAGATTAGTGTAGACCTCTTGCTTCACATTACCTCCTATCAAACCTTTCAATCCTCTTGTTTCAAATCCAACCTGGTATAATAACTATTAAATATGATCATATCAAAAGACACCTAGGCATGATACATATAATTTCAAGCTCTCTAGGCCATTATCCACCAACTTTATGATGAGGATGATCTTTCGGTAGATGACCTTCCATCCATTCCTCCACTATTAAACCTAATAACCATCCACCAACACATTTCTAATCCCCCACTCTCACCTGAGAGTGACAAAGAATCTACCCAACTCCCCATCACACCTTCCCCCTCTATCCATACCATTAATGTGGTCACATGATCATAGAAAAATGATAAATGGAAGGAAAAAGTGTCCATTCTATAGACATACCCACCAATTAACCCTAAACCAAATAATATCCAAACCACCATGTTTACAACTAAGCCCAAAGTTACCATCTTAGGCAAATCAAAGGATAACCCCTCTAAATCCATCAAGAGGGTCATTCTTGAACAATTCTATCAAACCCCAACTAAGATGAGCCTTTATGAGCTCATTTCCACTTCACCCCACCATCATCAAGCTATGATCAAGGGTAGGTAGGTCATTAAAGTTAGATCAGGGGATTCCTAACCTATAGAAGCCTTTGTTAGTGCTCTCTAGCTCTCTACCATTATCACCTTCAAGGACTCAGAGATACCTTCTATCCACCCTAAATACATAGATCCCCCTCTTTTTATTACAACCCACATCAACTAGACCTACATCAAATGGGTTATGATTGATGGGGGAGCCAGTATTAACATCATCTCTTCCCATGCCTATGAGTAACTCAAGCTATCAGACAATGTCATGTCCAAAACTTTAACCTTAGATATTTTAATGACACTATGACCACTACCTTGGGAACTATCATCATTCATATTTTACTAGGACCTCACACTCTCCCTAAACTCTTTTATGTGGTCAAAGGTGAGTTTTAGTTCAATGTTTTGCTAGGGAGACCTTGGATCTAGGCCATGGGTTGTGTACCTTCCACCCTCCACAATTATGTCAATTTTAAACATGAAGGTCAAGTTTTTACCATCCAAGCTGACCCCAACCCTTTTATAGCATGTTATATGACCTATCAACCTAATGATGTTCTCCCACCTCCATATAAAGTACTACAAAAATCCACCATCAAGCCCTCACCCATGAAATTTTAAGCCATTACTTCCTTCCCTTCCACTAAGGCATCCACTAGCTCATTTATCCCCATAGATTAGATACCCATCATTTCTCCTTTGGATCCTACCTTCCAATGCCTTACCCTTGGAGAATACCATCTCCTTACCCTTGATTCCCTCCTTACTCCCCAAGAATATGGGAAACTTAACCACCAACTAGTTTATGGCCCCAACATTGGATTCATTACCCCCTTAGGGCCTCTGAGCTATCAATCCCACTTTATATATGGGGGAATAAACAAACCACTTAACATTTCCACCACTCCCTCTCCATCTCAACCATTCACCTCTACCTTCATTATTTGGATAACCCAAACTTTGCCAAACTATACCTTCATAGATTTGCTTGGAAGGGATTTGGTTTCTGATGATATGAGTATGGCCCATACACATTGACCTTGATTGAGACCCAAAAGCCTCATGATAATAATAGCCTCAGCTTTATTCTACCCAATAAGAAGAAATCCAAACAAACTACCCCTACCATTATTGAAGAAGAGACCCCTTCCTAACCAACACCCCCTCTACCTATGGGTGAGGATGAGGACATCATCCCACCTAATTTTTTTCATCATCATGATTATCCTTTCCCACCTAGCTTTTCAAAAGGAAGGGACATCCATATCTATCCCTTTGACCCTTCTTAAACTCATGGGAGAGGACTCTTCTACCATTAACATTGTTTAGTGTTAGGATGATGATGATATTCTCACCTACCTTGGTGCACCAAATTCTTCCATCCACAAATATTTATCTCTAGAAATGTCAATAATGTTGAATGAATCTACCATGGACATTGAGATAGTCACTCTGGACAACCTCCATATCTTCAAACTTGGCAAAACTCTCACCTCTGAGGAATTACAGGACTTCTCTACCTTCCTCCAAGACTACAATATTGTATTCGCCTGGTCATATGCTGACATGCCCGATATTGACCCAACCATTGCCACCTAAAAAACTATAAAAAATCATGATGCCAAACCTATTAGATATAAACTATGCCAAATGCACCCTTACATATCCCTCCTTGTCAAATAAGAGCTTTAATGCCTCTTTTATATCAACTTTATTCAATCCATCAATTATCCCCAATGGGTTTCAAACATCATGCCTATCACTAAAGGCACATGGGGACTATGTATCTATGTGGACTTTCATGATCTCAACCTCACCTACCCCAAGGATGAATTTCCTCTACTTATCATTGACTAATTTGTTGATCTTACAACAAGCCATGAGATGTTGTCTCTCATGGATGGATTCTCAATTTATAATCAAATTTTGATTTCCCTTGAAGATTAGCATAAAATTGCCTTTATCACCCCATGGGGAACTTTCTATTACAGATTCATGACCTTCAGTATTATGAACATTGGCATAACCTACCAATATGCTATGACCTATATTTTCCATAACCTTATTCATATAATCATCAAAGACTATGTGGATGACTTTCTTAGGAAGTCCAAGCTTTACAAAGACCATTTAGCCATCCTCAAGATTATCTTTGAGTGAATTATACACTATCACATTTGCCTCAATCCCAATAAATATATTTTTGGGTATTTCTAGGCAAAATTCTTGGCTTCATCATTTCCCTTCAAAGAATTGAGGTTGATTCAGACAAAATCAAATCCATCCTTGAGATGCTACCTCTAACTAATATTAAACAACTCTGCAACTTATAGGGAAAATTTCAATCCATTCATCGCTTCATCTCATATCTCTCTGATTGGGGTCAACCCTTCCACCACCTATTGAAAAATGATGTTTATTTCAAGTGGAATATATATTGTTAAAAGTCCTTTGATGCACTCAAAGAGTACTTTCTATATCCACCTTTCCTTACACCTCTTAAGGATGGCCATACTTTCTACGTCTATATCTCTACCACATACCACTCCTTAGGGGTGATGATTACCCATGAGGATGAATAACACAAGGAGAAAGCCATCTATTACATTCATTACACACTTGTTAAATATGAGACTCAGTATACACATACTGAGAAACTATGTTTTGACCTAGTCTTCATGGCCACCAAACTTCACCACTACCTTCTTAACCACAAAACTTTTGTCATAACTAATATTGACCCCCTCAAATACATGCACTCTAAACCATACCAAAAAAAACGTATGGATAAGTGGCTGATGGTTTTAGTTGAGCTTGACCTTGAGTACCTCCAATATAGATCAATCAAGGGGCAAGTAATTACTGACCGATTGGCTGAGGTACCCCTAACAAACAACCAAACTTCCCCTCTTGAATTTCTAGATGAGTCAATCAAAGTCTATCTCAAGCATATTTTATCAATCATGTAACCATGTTTTTTGATGGTTCCAAATTTTAATGTGGTGGAGGAGATGACATCATCTTTATCCCCCTTACCAATAAACCACTTCCTTTGTCATTTAAAATTGATTTGAATGCACCACCAATGTGGTCTAGTATGAAGCCCTAGTAATAGGTCTCTAGATTGTCTTAGCCTTAGGAGTAAAAATAATCAATATCTTTGGTGACTCCAAACTTGTGGTCAACCAAGTCAATGGCATCTACCAATGTAAGCATGAAATGATGCAAGTATATAGACAACTAGTCATAAAGATCTTAGCTTCATTCAAACACTACCATATTCAATCCACCCTATGATACACCAAAAAGTTTGTTGATACCATGGATTCTCTTTCCTCTTATATCCTATCATCACCTTCAAACTCCAAACTATCAATCATTATCCCTTGCCTCACCAAACCTTCCTACACCAAATCAAATGTTGCAACCATCTTTAGCGTGGAAGAGATTTTGCCTAAATTTTGGTATCAACAAACTTTTGAATACCTTCACCTTGGCATAATTCCATCTGGACTCTCTAGGAGTTCCTATTAGGAATTTATCTAGAGCACCTCTGATTATACCATTTTATGTAGAATTATCTACAAACATGATTTTGATGGCCTCTTATTTTATTGCCTTCATAGTCCAGAAGCCTCTCACATTATCAAACACATAAGGGTATTTTTGAGGGCCACTTTAGTGGAATCGCTATGGATAAATACATCCTCCACCTAGGTTATTACTATCCCACCCTTAACCAAGATTTTTGTGATTATGTGAAAAAGTGTGTCAAGTGTCAACAACATGATAATTTACATCACACACCTACCAATAGTCTTTGAATTTTTGTAGACTTTTGGCCCTTTTCATATTGGGGCCTAGACCTTATCACTGAAATAAACCCCAAATCTTCATAATGACAAAATTCTATCATTATCATAATTTAATATTTCATGAAATGAGTGGAGGCTATTCCCTTTATCTTGAAAAAATCTAAAAAGATTGTTGAATTTATTAGCCATCACATCATCTACCATTTTAGTGTTCCCCATAAGGTTATTGATAATGGAAAATATTTCAAAACAAACAAGTTTAAGGCCTTTGTGATTTATTTGGTATTAAACTTATCTTTTGTTAACCTTATCACCCATAAATAAATGGACAAGTTGAAGCCTCTAACAAAACCCTTAACAACATGCTTATAAAAATGGTTAATACCTTAGGTCAGGATTGGCACTTCTACATACCTTTCAATTTATGGGCATATCGCACTAGCATCTAAACTCTTACAGGTGCTACACCTTTTTCTCTCATGTTTAGAGCCAAGGATATATTGCCTCTTGAAGTCCAAATACATTCTCTTTGCATATCTTTTCATGACCTTGTTTTGGAAAATAATTATCATCAAGAACATTTAGCTCAACTTGAGCTACTTGATGAGCATCATTTGGCCACTCTTTCCCATCTTCATGTATATCAAGAATGAATAAAAAGTGCCTATAAAAAACATATAAAAGTCTAAGAATTCTACATTGGAGATCTTGTCCGCAAAGAAAACCAACATGTAACTAATATGGAGAAAGGCAAAAGGGGAAAATTTTCTTTCAATTTCCTTAGACCCTACATCATTACCCATAAGTATGGATCAAGAGATTATCATTTATCCTCTCTCAAAGGCAAACTAGAACCTAAACCTCTCAATTCTTCACACTTACATCCCTTTTATTGTTACGTAGGGATAACAGTCATCATTTGTTTAACTTAAGCTCATCCCTTGAAACCACATTCATTTTCCTCTTTATAGGGGTAACTAACTAAAATTTAATCATGTGATTATATGTCACAATTATATCCTAATCTTAAACTATGGATACCATGGATCTATCCATGACATGATTCTCATAGTACTTCCCATCTCCTTTAGATAAGTTCCTATGGTCATTGTCACTTATACCTCCTTTTCACCTACTAAACCTTCATGTCAGCTTAGTTTTTCCCTCATAAAGGTAATCCATTGAGCATGTATGGGAAATTATATGGGAAAGAAAATCAAATAAAACTATAAGCAATATCAAATATCAAATAATGAATCATGGGTCATTCTTACCATTCAAAAACTACTCCCTTAAAGGACAACTCTTGAAAACTTATTCAAAATTAAAAAATGTAAGGTGGACTACTCCATTAAAGGACACCTATCAAAATCATTTGTACTAGGCACATAAATGTAGACCACTCCCTTGAAGGATGGTTGAGTAAACCATTTGACAAAGTTATAAATTTCTTGGAAGCTCCCTGCATTGATCAACTTCCCCAACTCTTAAGAAAACAATAAAAGTAAAATAAAAAGCAAGATCAAAAGAATTTTAAAAGCTAAAATCAACTTTCATAATAATAGTAATATTTGAAAGATGCAATCAGCTCTCCTTAGTATACTTTTCATATTGATCAGTCTACACTTTATATATAGATATAGAATTATTTATACTACCTCTTTGGACACCTAAAGAAAAGGCATACTAGTCTCCCTAATGGTTCCTATTTCACCTCCACATATCATATGCACGTGACTATGAGCTTACTTGACATAATGTAATCCAGATCCCTATCTATCAACATAAACATGCTTATATGAAGCATTGGAAAGGCTTATTTTCACTAAGTCAATCTAAATTTGGGTTTTGTGTCAGTCTTTACCAATGAAAAGGCATCATGTTCACTTTCTTATCTTTTATTAGTTTATTTAGGCCTATCACTATGAGCATGAACAAAAAACATCACATCAAAAGCATGAACATTATGAACTTTTCCAACAAGTAATGGCATCTATCTATCAATGAGTCAAATACAACATAAACATATCGTAGCAGACCATGACCATCAATCACATTATAAACCAAATAATTGAACCAAACATTAGGGCATATGTCATTTCCCATTTTACCCATACAACCATCAATAAAGCCCTAACATGTATCTATCCAAAACATATCCTATCACATCCATAAGCATAATCATAACATCACATGCTTAAGCTACTAAGTACAACATCATAAACATGAACTAAAACCATAATACATAATCATAAAACATAAGAAACTATCATATATAACATCATAAGAATCCATCATATACATCAAATGACCAAAAAATAATACATGTCATGATATGTCAAGATCTCTCAAGAAAATATACATCTCGCTACATTGATGCAAAAATTAGTATCAAAATAATACATCAAAATAACATATCCCAACATAATCATGGGCCTACACCACTACCACTAGCCCCATCTATACTTACACTAGTACCTGGTGGTGGTCCCCCTGAGATCCCTATCTATCCCACTATAGAAGCCCACTAACCTAGAGTAGTTGTTGATGGCCATTGACAAAGATTTTTGTCTACTCTACATACCTCATAGCCTAGGTAGCTAGTCTAATACCATCACCTCATAATATCTGAGATCTATAATGGTAGCTAGATAATGTACTCAAGACACTATGTTTGGTGGCCCTCTTACTACTACTACACCTACCACATCCCTCTACTTGAGTAGATCTCTCTCACCTATAATGGTGGTGAGCTTCCCTTATAATGCATAAATTTGGCCCTATAATGTGGCCACCTATCTCTACAAAACTTGTACCTAAGCTTGGGATATAGCCAATGCTGCCCCTACTTATGCACCCTAGCTGGCTAGATCTATAGCCATCAGTGCCACCCCTCCACCATCTCCACCCATTTTTTCAATTGTATAGATAGGCTAATACTAAGCCATGTATCCATCTATATACCTTGAATCATCTATGGGAGTCTTGATATCAAGCTCCTCAAACCCATTATCCAGAACTATCTTAAAAGGCCAAAGCATCGAGTCCTACCTCCTATACCATGGATATGGACCTAATATACCCTATAACAAGCCAAACTAGCATCACATTCAATCAAAGATAATCAACTTAACCTCACCCTCTTAGTAGCCCACTATCCACCTATAAATCTGTATAGAAAGGGTCTCCCTCATATAGCTTGACTAGATAAGGAACTATAGGTATGATATTTATATGATATCCATAGCTACCAATATACCTAGGGTATCCATAAAACACTCAACATCATGTGCTCCACCTCTAGCCCCTGACACAACATAGTCATCCTTTCACCTCATAAAGACCATATAGAACTCCAACTATGTGTACCCCATCCATGACAAGCTTATTAGCTTTAGATCCCAAATGTGCTCATAGGCCCAATAGTGTAGAACCATGCTCACACTGATGTCATACCTCATGTGGTGTCTAAATACCCATAGCTCTTTGTAAATATAGACCAATAGCACTAGAACCCAACTAAATATTATCCTCCCAAGTAATAGCTCAACCAAAATAGCTAATAATACATAGGGGAATGTCTCTCTACTAGAATTTCAAAACATAAAGCAAGTAAATATGATCATCAACATCATCATAAGTCTCCTCTCCTTGAGAGCCCTCTCATATAGTGTTATATAACTAAACCCTCTAAAGTACCAGTGGACCTAGTCACTAGCATCTCCATATAATCATCCCACTCTTCCTTCTCAATTTGGTAGATTTCCTCACCATATATTGGGAGCTGATTAATCCTATAGACATCTTTTATGAGAAAAGTCATCTTCCCAGTTGGTAGAAAGAAGGTATTAATAAAAGGATCCCATCTATTGATGAGTATTATTATCATGGATGCATCCCTAGGCATGTGATGGTTGTGCTTCATCCATCCTAGCCCTACTACCTCCATATGTACCCAATCATCAATAATCATCCCCTTTATTAGCATAAGGAAGATCCATGACACACAATCATGCATCTGTATCTACTCCCAAGCTTGTAAAAAATTAAAAAGATTGGCTTAGATCCCAACTAATCTAGTCTAAAATATATTTTAAATGTTCCCCTAACCCTAACATATTGGACCTCATTTACCCCTTACACATAACCTAACTAACCAAACTTTAGGCCTAACTGATTATCTTAAACCTAATCATTAGACTCTAGGCCAAAACCATGCCTAATCCCTAAACACCTTTAAAAACCCCACCTTATCATGGTTCACCACTAGTGGTCATGCTGACCACTGATGGTTAGGGAACCCTAGTTCTTAAGGTGTTGACCATTGATAGTCAGACTTGATCATCGATAGTCACGTGTGGGCATTCCATGGTCAAAACACCCAAAACCCCTAAGGGCCAAAACCAAAACTAGACTTGAAATATACTAACCTAAGTACCCTACCCAACTAACATTCCACCCAATTTCCCTAACCACCTTGTCAATTTGACACTCTACCCACCTCATTTGCCCAAAACCCTACCCAGGGCATGTAGACAGACATAAACAACAAATTTATAGACCCTTAACCCAAGAAAATTAAAAAACACATATTCAAAATACACTAATAATTTAAATGCACCCCTACCTCATTTTATGACCTCCTCCATGGTTTGATCCCTCGAGCAGGTACCCTGTCATGTCCTCATGCTCCCTACATCCTAGGGCCATGGCATCTACCACATGCCTCTAGCCAATGAGCAACACCCACCTCAACAAATACCTTCCTCACAAAGCACTGAAATCACTCAAAGATCAATCAAATAATTCCCAAAAATTAACATGACAAATTAACTTTTGTTTTTTACTTTTACACCTTGAATTTTTAGGGTTTTCACTATCACTGGTCAAGGTGATCATTAGTGGTCACCTTCTAAGGACCCTGACTATCAACAATCATGAAACCCTTTAAACCCCCAATTTTACTTTTTACCTACAACCTCCCAAATCTTAACATAACTACACCAAGATCTTACCTACTTTGGAGATGCCTTTCTCCCACCAACTTGACCACCTCATCACCTCACCGTTGGTCTATTTTCGCCCATCTAATACACAATTTTGTGACACTTATTACTTGGTCCTTTACCTATAGTGACAATATTTCCCTGTTACCCTTTTTGTATTTTGCACCACCTCATGCATACTGATCTACTTGTGTCTCATCGGGAGCACTTCCTACCTCATATATCCATGACACTTGAACCATTTATGTTTTCCTTGAGATCACTTCCTACTTTGGATACCCATCAAATACATATACATTACTTATGATACTTGCATCTATGAGTGTTCCTAGCCACCACACCTATAGATAGTCACATGATCCACTCATCCCTTGTCCTTCTTAGCATCAACCATTATTTTTAATAGCATTAATAACTTTGTCTATGCATGAAATTGGATATCACACATTTTTTTCATTTTGTGCATACATTTGCATCTCAAATTCCCAACCTCATGTCACCACATAGTGACTCACCATTTACCACTTATCAAACCCATACCCACTTTAGCTTCACCTCATTGAATCCTAGTTTGAGGGGGAACACCTCCTCCCACTCTTGGGGAAACCAAACCCATGACCCATACTCCATTTTTATTTTATAGCTCATTCATGCAAGCTACACAATAAAAAGGGGAAAAATGTAAACACCAAAAATCCACACACCTATGATTTTAAATGTTGAAGTAGCCTTGGAAGTACCCCTGGACCTTCTTAAGACCAACCTACACCTATCAGGCTAAACCAACCAATCTGCACTCAGTTACACCTAAGTAACCCTAGACTTTAGGACCCTATCATTGGGGACCTTGACCATCAATAGTCAATGTGACCATTGATGGTCAACCTTGGGAACCCCTAACCATTAAAGGTTAGGATCCACTTTCTCACCAAGATCATGCAAGCTTTACCGACCCTTTTAGAAATATAACTTGTCAAATTTGTGTTGCAAGCCTTTTCATGCACAAATTATATCTAGATGAGCCAGTTACACCTTCACTTCCACCTTTTGCTTATATCTATAAGAGAAAGAGGCCTAGGAGGTCAAATACTTTACAATAATTATCAAGAGCTTAGGTATTTAAGAGTTTTCTTTTATAGGTCAATTAACATCATCAACATTATCAAACATTATCCACCATCTTATTGAGATCCAAATTATCATCATCTGTCAAATAAGCTTTTAGGTATCATTACTCTACTATAATTGAGCCATATTCAACCAATAGGTTAACTATGCCAACCACCCACCCAATTGACTTTTGGTAGGACAAGTACTTGTTTATTACTATTAACATACATTTATTCCATTTCATAATCAATCTATCCCTTGCCTAACTCCCAAAATTCATCTATGAAATATCATCATCTTTTATTCATAAAACCCAAAATTCTATATTCAATCACCGATGATTAGACCCCAACCACTGAGAATTAGGCCTAACCATTGATGGTTACCCTAACTGCCGATGGTCACTTGTTGTAGAAAAACTAGCATGCTGATTTTACCCACTGACACCCAACTAAATCCACTATTCTATGTTTTTGACCACTCATAGAAACCATTATGATTTTTTGAAGCATACCCTGACCTATTAGCACTATTATTAATTGATTTATCATTAATTAAATCATTTATAGTCTTTTTTCTAGCAAATTTTCTTGTATTTGATTTTAGTAACTTTTGATTATTGCTACAAGTACCTTATTTCTAGTTTATCAACTTGATTGTCTAAAACATGTGGATTGACAACCCCTAAGGAAGCTCTCACTTCCAATATTTATCTATTGCTAGGCAATCCACCCAACTATCTGTCTAACAAATAAGTTTTATTTAGTTCTTTCTTATTTTTAGATCTTCCTCCCAAGCCAAAGAGGAGCTCTCACAATCATTTGGATTCAACATTCACACAAACAAATAGGTTTTTAAACCATACCCATATCAAGTTTATTTTCTCTCTTTTTTTACAACTCAAGTGAAAATTTACATGAATTAATTACCTTTTTTAATAAGGGAATTAATGGAGTATATATGATAAGCCATTTCTAGAACAAAGCAGAGAATTACCCTAAGTTTCCTAAGGTATGTGCATATGTATGGAATGGATTAAGGGATAGCTATGTTGATAATAGATTTAATTTTAGTTGTATTGACATCAATACCTCTATGGGAAACTATAAAACCTAAGAGTTTACTAGAAGTAACACCAAATACACATTTGAAGGGGTTAAGTCAAACTTTGTATTTAGTGAGTCAATGAAAGATCATAGATAACTCATGAATATGATTATCATAATATTTATATTTGAAAATAATATCATCCACATAAGTTTTGATAATTTCATGGATAAGATCATGGAAAATATGGGTCATTGTGTTTTGATAAGTAGCTCTAACATTTTTGAGACCAAAAGTCATTTTAGCAAAACACTAGGTTCCCCATTTTGTGGCAAATTTTATTTTATGGTGATAATCAGGAGCTATGTGAATTTTATTATATCATGACAAACCATTCATGACTGATAAAATTTCATAATTAGTGGTAGAATCGATAATGGCATCAATTGATGGTAGAGTAAAAATATATTTTGGACATGTTAAGTTTAGGTTATGAAAGTTGATGCACATGAAAATAACCACGATGATTTTTTTATGAACAAGGGAAATTGTTAAAACTCATTTTGAGAAATCCACATTTTTTATGAATTTAACATCCAAAATTTTGATGATTTATTTATGGCATAAATTAGAAATTTTGAGAGGGAATTTTTGTTTCTTTTGCCACATGAGTTTGGCATCTGGGTAGGTAATGATATTATGGAAAATGATGTTAGGATAAATTATAGGCATCTATTCTATGACCAAGTGAAATATTCATGATATTTTTCAATGAAGAGTTTAAAGTTATCATGTTCTTTAGGGGTGAGTTCTTTAAATACAATGATAGGTCGAGGACATGTAGATGTGCCATATTATTTTTTTGTAGTTTCTTTAGAAAGCATAACATTTAATTCTTATAAATGATATTAATAAAGAGGGAGGTAATAAATAAAATGTGTTTTAGGGTCCACACTAGTAATGAAATTATTTAAACAAGGAATCTTTTGCTGAAAGTGGTCAAGCTTATGATGTTGGCATGGAAGTTGAGGTTATCTAGCATGGCGGATTTATAGTATAGATTCATCATTGGGAAGCATGGGTAAATGCCCATAATATTTTACATCCACTTCAAGATCAATGATTTTATCACCTTTTCTATCATATTTAGACTATATTTGTCTCATAAGAGTAGCTTTAACATCTAACATAATTTCAGGTAGAGTATAGGATAAAAATTATGTGTTGATAAGATTAGGTTACAAGTAGTCAAAAAGGTATACAATAATTGTATTTTTTTGGTAAATATATGTGATAAATTAGGAAGAGTCATTTTAATCAAGATATGGTGGATAGGTTCAGATGGTAGTGGTTGAATATTATTAAATGATCAATATAGTCATAAGGGGGAGAAATCATATTTATGGTTTGTAAAGTGGATTGTATTGAATTATGTTGATAAGACATTCAAAGGATGTAATATTATGGATTTATTTGATTATCCATGAAGTGTTTAATAATGGTGGATTGATAGGGGTACATAACCTTTGGGGTCTTATTAAATATTAGATGAGATATGAATGACAAGAAAATCATGGTTGAAGGCATGCATTTTTACTAATGTATTTTGATAATGTTTAACATCTAATTATCATGATTAAGCTTGGATCATAATATAATTTTCATCATAGGTGTGAGAGATAGTGCATGCATCAATTTATGTAGGAGAGTCAATAGTAGAAACACCCATGTTGCTGAATTTATGAGGATACATAGTTAAATGAACTTCAAAACATTTAGCTACCCCATATGCATTACAAGTGAAATAATCTTATATGTAATAGGAATCATGTCATTACATGGGAGGTTGGGTATCAGTAGTATCATTGAGTAAGGGAATAGTGAGATCATGTGTGATTAGATAAGTATGGATCCATTCCACTATATAAGGAGGTAATCGAGTGGTATTACAATTATTTTATAATTCATTTGGTTACTCATAATTTGAATCTATAAATAAAAATTCATGTGTTAGAGGTAAAATCACTGAGGGGGGGTGAATCAGTGATGCAAGATATTCTAAACTTAAATTATAATCCTTTAAAATTCTTAATCAATGATCACAAGCATTCATAAAACACACAAGATGCTCATAAAAATGAATAAGAAAGACGATGCAAGATCACACACATAACATAAGATCTATGTGGGAAACCCTCTTGGGGAATAAAACCCACTCTCAAGCCTACAAATATATAGACTACTTATCCTATAAGATGATCACAAGCATGAAAATTTTTAGTGAAGCACCCATTTCACAAGGAACACCCACCCCTAAGTATGAACAAGCACCCACTTGTTCTAGATGTTGAGTACCCACACAATACCTTATGAAATCAACAACTCTAGAAATCTGATTGAATTTTAATATGATAGATAAATAATGTATAAAACCGCTTTTTTAACTCTTTACACACATTCAAAACTGATCATACAATAAATGCATCCAAATACCCCTTTTGGATCACTCTAGGCTTCTTCTCTCATCCTCAATCTAATTTTTACTTTAGTACATCCACTGAGCAAACTATCTTTGATCTCTTTCCTTCATCTCTATCTTATACTCTCTCAAATAATTCTCATTAAGTCTAGAAACCATTACCTTGGTATCCAATCTTTATAGAGTCTTTATGAATATCAACTTATAGGTTGGCCATAATACTTGCCTTAACCCTTAATACATTTAATATGATAACACATAGCTCAATACCATCCTCATAGGTCAACCATAACATCCATGCATCACACTTAAAGAAGTTACACCTTTTAATTAGGCCTAAATGTCCCTTATAGGTCTCATGGAGACCTATTACCCATTTATCACTTTATTAAGGAAATTAAGAACATAAAATCACTTTCAAATACATGGGTCCACTCTATATGACCTTTAAGACATCTTTAAATGAATGTTCCTACCAAAACACTCTTCTGCTAAAGCGTAAATGCTTAAACAATATTCTATACATGGAAAAACTATGAACAAACAAATATTTAACTTTTAATATCTATAACTTTGACTGTACAAATATTTAGACCTTCCAACTAGATTATATAGATGCATCTTGAATTCCTCTTCAAATTTTCCTTTTACTCCAACAAATTTATCCTAGATCAAAAGATATAGCTCAAAAACTATAGACTAGTTTTACCTCATTAATTTTGAATATTTAAATTCCAATGGTCATTGTGTAAATGCTAAACATCAGACACTTTGATCTCATCTTGCGCTTCCTAGAAACTTTGAATAAATGTGCTCCGTTGATCTCCCCAGAAGTATCTTGGTATTTAATTCATAATTCTCACCATTTACCTTAGATCCTCACTTCTACAATTGTGCTACTTGGAAGATATAAGTGCCCTCTATGTACCCTAAAATAATTCTTCCAATGAACTTACACCACTTGAAAACCTTGCATGCCTTTTGAGTACATTGACTATTTAACTCCAATGAACTAATACCATTTGGAAGCCCTATATGAAATCTTGACTATTTGACTTTGAACCATGCCATTAGGTCCTTATCTAGTCAGATTAAATGTTTGCCATTATATTTGTGCTATGATTAAATTCTCACTATAGATCTTTGATAATGCAAATTTGGCTAAGAATGGGAATTTAATGAATTCTACCTAAGAGGCCAAATTTTCACTATAATAACTTTTTCTACACTCAACCTTATGACCTAAAATTTGAAACATATGATCCTATTTCATAGGGGAATCCATCCATGGATTAAACTGATCCTAAAACCTTCACATGTGTGAAATATAACATCATCAATCTGATTACTTAGCTTTATCTATCAAGATGACTACTTAAAATTAGATACTCAATTGACTACTTTGATGAATTCTATTCACTTTCATAATCACTCTAAATACTCATAACACCCCATAGGATCTTTGTAACATGTCCATACCATAAATATCATCCATCAATTACCTTAATAAGTCAAACACCCTCCAAATCATTAATTTGATCACTTTGACATTAATGTACTATGAATCACATGCTCTCTTTGACATCAATGACAACCAAACATCAATGACCATGCTCAACAACCTCCCCCTTTTTCATTGATGGAAAAACACCCTCAAAATGAATTCATTTGAACTCCTTCATTTTTATCCTTCTCCCCTTTTAACATTAATGACAAAGGGTCTCTTCTTCAACATGCCAATAATCATTCCTCAACATCATGTATGCATTCAAATATTATTTAAGATAATCAAGATACTTACATACTTTAAATCATATGAATCAATTGTTCCCCCTTTGACATGCACCAATCTAAAATTAGACTTATATGATCTTTGGACCTAAAAAACTACTCATAGAGCTTAGAAATCTCTCCCTAACATCATGCTCCATCTTATATCATATGTTCTTTGACAT
Organism: Torreya grandis; assembly: GCA_037957365.1. NCBI lineage: Eukaryota > Viridiplantae > Streptophyta > Pinopsida > Cupressales > Taxaceae > Torreya > Torreya grandis. Next base: position 509,424 of record JARHVA010001462.1, on the reverse strand, counting down.
ACACCAATATGAACTTGGGATTTTCTGATCCTTGGAACTATCTACCTATAGAACTCACAAGTTCTCTTTGATCATGCATGAATATTCAATACCTTATCAAAATACATGACTTGGTTTGAATAATTCATCATGTTAATCTTCTTAAATTCATAACTATATCAGACATCTTCACACTTCTATCATGACTAAAACATCTTCACATATGCTTACTCTTACATCATGCACATCTTCTTCAAGCCATTCAAGTTAACTGAGTTATCTCCACCTAACTCCAATAAAATTTGAATGATTCATAAACAAGGAAATGACTCCTAAGCTTTGTCTTAGATACTCAAATATGGCATTTGTCAATGTTTTAGTCATAATGTCTGCAAGTTATTCTTTTATACACACATTCTAATTTAACAATTTGATTACTTAATTTTCTCTTAAGAAATGATATCTAATAATAATGTGCTTAGTTTTTGAGTTCATAATAAAATTATTAGAGATACTAATTACACTAGTATTATCACAATAGTAAGGACAAGGTTCATTTTGTCTTACCTTATAATCTTTCAAGGTTTGTTTCATCCACATTACTTAAGTAAAATAGGATGTAGTATCTATATAATCAGATTCTATAGTTGATAAAGATATAGAGGCTTGCTTTTTTCTTATCCAAGACACCAAGAATTCACCCATGAATAAGACACCACCATTGGTAGTCCTCCTATCATCCACACATACTACCTAATCTGCTTAGTGTATGTCTTTAGAGTAAATTATTTACTCTTGGGGTAACATAAACCATACTATATTATGATATTGAGATATCTTAAGATCCTTTTGACTAATTTCAAGTGATGTTATCTTGAAAACTTCCTACAAGGCCCACTTCTTGCATGATATCAGGTCTAGAAGTAGTAGAGTATAAGAGACTTCCAATCATGGATCTATATAAAGTTTGATCAAATTTTGGTGAGTCATCTTGTTTACTTAATTTGCATCCATTGATCATTGGATTACTCATTTTCTTACAATCCAACATGTCAAACTTTCTTAGCATATCTTCAATGTATTTTTCCTATGAAGTTAATATCCCTTTATTAAATTAGTTAATTTGTAATCCTAAGAAGAAAGAAAGTTCTCCTAGCATTGAAATTTAAAACTTAGTCTTCATAGCATCTGTAAACTCTACTCATGTTGTCATTATCAAAACCAAATATTATGTCATAAATATAGACTACTACTAGTAACTGATGAGTACCATCTATCTTTATATATAAATTACTATCAACTATCCCTATTTTGAAGCCTTGAATCAATATATACTTGTCTAATCTTTCATACCAAGCTCTAGGAGCTTGTTGAAGACCATATAAATCCTTATTTAGTTTGTACACATAAATCCTAATTACTTGTCATTAAAAAACCTTCAGGTGGCTCGATATAAACTTCTTCATCTAAGTTGCCATTCAAAAATGCATATATCACATCCATTTGGTAAACAATGAAACCTTTAAATCTTGCATATGATAGAAAGAGTCTAATTGATTCCTTTATTGATATAGGAGAAAATGTCTCATCAAAGTCTATCCCTTCAAATTGAGCATATACTTTACACACCAATCTATCCTTATTTCTTGTGATCTCTCCTTTCTCATTCATCTTGTTTTTGAAAACCCACTTAGTTCCTATCACATTTTTATCTTTTATCCTAGGAAACAAATCTCATGTTTCATTTTTTACTATTTGATCAATTTCATCCTTTATGTAAAATGTCCAATTGTCATGTTTGTTAGCTTATAATAAAGTTTTGGGTTCAATATTGGATAACAAAGTTGTGTCTTGTTGATTCTGATTGATCAACCTTCTCCTCCTAGTCTACAAACTAGCATTCACATCTCCAATAACTTGGGAAACTTGATGATCCTTTTATATTATCCTAGGAGGGGATTTAGTATCCTATATTAATTATTCCTAATCATCATTTGACTGGTCATGTATGCTTTCATTATTTGAAATAACATCCTCATTAGTGTCATTTGTTTAAAAGTTGGGATTCTTGATGACACTTGCCTCTTCAACTCTCACATTAGAGCTTTCAATAACTTTATGGAGTATCTTATTGAAACATCTATAAGAATAACATATGGAAGATTAACCTAAGAGGATGCCCTCATCAGATCTTGAGTCAAAATTTCCAAAATTTTCTTCATTCCTCATGATAAAACACTTACTCCCAAACACTCTAAAGTGTTTGACATCAGTTGCCATATTTTTCCATAGCTCATATGGAATCTTATCACCATTTATTATAACTTGGAATCTATTTAAGATATAAATAGAAGTATTGTTAGCCTCTTCCAAAAAACCATCTAAAAGTTTGGAATCTTGAAGCACGGTTCTAGTCATCTCTTGGATAGTTCTATTTTTCCTCTCAACTACCCCATTCTATTGGGGTGTCCTAGTAGTATATTATTGTCTTCTAATTCCTTGTTCCTCATAAAAATAATCAAAATCATAAGACCAAAATTCACTTCCTCTATCTGATCTAACACACTTGATTCTTGATCTTTTTTTAATTTTCAAGAAGAACTTTGAATGCTTTAAATTTTCTAAAAGCTTCCAATTTTTATTTATGAAAAAATATCCAAGTCATTCTATGAAGTCATCAATTAATAACATAAAGTAGATATTAACTTGAATGTCTTCAGTTCTTATAGGTTCACAAAGGTCTATGTGGATAAACTTCAATGGTACTATGGTAGAGTGCTCCTTAGATTTATATATTCTTTTGACTTGTTTTTCATGAAGGCATGCCTTGCAGAGAGTATGAGGAATCTTAATTATTTTAGCAATATGCCTCACTAGTCCTTTTGAACTAATCCTTACTGAATTATCAAAGTTCAAATGCCCAAGTCTTATATGCCAAAGCCATATTTCATCTAATTGATTCATGAAGCATTTTTCTTTATTAGATTCATGGAACACATACAAGTTATTATCTACCTTGGGAATGTTTGTAACTAATTTTCCATACTTGGAACTTATCACTTCACACCCTTTATCATGAAAATTTACAACATTTCTTTGTTTACACATTTGGATAACACTTATAAGATTATGTTTCAAAAATTTTACATATAGAACATTTTTAGTTCTAGTATGACCATTATCCAAACTTATAGAGCCTTTCTCAACTATGTTGGTAGATTTATTGTCACCAAACCTTATTAAACCTAGATTATGTTTTTTGAGAGAAATAAACTTAATCTTATCTCCTATCATATGACTTGAGCATCCACTATCTATGTGCCATTTCTTTTTTTCATCCTCTTAAGTATGTAAGGTAGTTTTTACAAACATGGATTCTTCCTTTAAGTCCTACTCATTTCTTTGAATCTTGGTTTTCTCTTTCTTGAACCATTTGATGGTGTCAATAACTTGAAAGTCCTTTTTCAAAAAGTCCCTTTTGTAATACTTGTCTATATGTCCCTATTTATTGAAGTTATAGAATAGAACCTCATTTATTCTTCTTGGAGAGTAAGTATAGTACTTATATATGTGAACATATTCATTAAAAATATAATAGAATCCATTGAAAACATAACTATATCTGTTCATGTTAATCACCCCTTTTGTTTAATCATCAATACCCCAATACATCTTATCCATAGATTCTTTTATATAACTAGATTTCTACTTGTCTTTAGATAAAAGAGAATCATATAAGTCATAAATTTACCTTCCGATTGATCCATTCTTTGATTCAAAATTATATCAACCACAACCTAAAAATTCTTGACTGTTGCTTCTATTATTCCTATTTGTGTCTTCACACTATCAGTGCTTGCAAGCAACTCATGACATATAAAGGAATTTAGGTCTAAATTTTTACTCCTTATCATGTTATTAAATCCTTCATACTTTTATTTTAGACAATCATATTCTTCCCTTGAACTTTTGAGTTATAATAAAGCACATATTAGTTTACCTTGAAGAAATATCTCAACCTCTTTTTCTTTTATTGTACCTACGATCACCTTCAAGTGGTTAAACTTACAATGAGGGTCTTGATTTGTTACCAATTATTGGAGGTAAAATCACTAAGACTGAGGGGTGAAATAGTGATGCAAGATATTTCAAAATTTAATTTTAATCCTTTTAAACTTATAATCAATGATCAAAATCATTCATAAAGCATACAAGATATTCATAAAAATGAATAAGAAAGATGAAGCAAGATCACACACATAACACAAGATCTATGTCAAAAACCCTCTTAGGGAATAAAACCCACTCTCAAGCCTAAAAACACATGAAATAATTGTCCTATAAGATGATCACAAAAATTAGACCTTTTAGTGAAGCATCCACTTCAAAAGGAGCACCCACCCCTAAGTATGAAAAATCACCCACTTTTTCTAGTGTTGAGCCCCCATACAACAACTTATGAAATCAACAACTCTAGAGCTCTGATTGCATTAAAATATGATGGAGAAACAATGTATAACACCTCTCTTTTAACTCTTTACACACTCAAACTTGATCATACATGCAATGAATCTTAGCACCCCTTTTGGATCAATCTATGATTATTCTCTCATCCTCAATTTGCTATGTACTTTAGTCCATCCACTGAGCACACTATCTTTGATCTCTTTCCTTCATATCTATCTTCTACTCTCTCAAATCATTCAACTCAAGTATAGAAACCATTGCCTTGGTATCTACTCTTTATAAATTATTCATGAATATCAACTTCTAGGTTGGCCATAATACTTGACGTAACCCTTAAGACATTTAACATGCTAACACATAACTCAATTCCATTCTCACAAGTCATCCATAGCATCCATAGCTCACACTTAAGCATATACACCTTTCAATTAGGCCTAAGTAGCCCTTATAGGTCTCATGGATACCTATTACCCCTTTATCAATTCATTAAGAAAATTAAGAACATAAGATCACTTAAAATACATGGTTCTACTCTATCTAACCTATAAAACATCTTTAAATGAATGGTCTTGACAAAGCACTCTTCTACTAAAGCATAAATTGCTTAAATAGTATTATTTACATAGAAACACCATGAACCAAAAAATAGTCAACTTTGAATATCCATAACTTTGACTATACAAATATTCAGACCTTCTAACTAGATTTTATGGATGCACCTTGAAGTCCTCTTTAACTTTTCCTTTTACTCCATCAACAAATGCATCCTAGATCAAAAAATATAGCTAAAAAATTATAGACTAGTTTTCCCTCATTAATTTTAAATATTTAAATTCCAATGGTCACTGTGTAAATGCTAAACATCAGACACTTTGGCCTCATCTCATGCTCCTTGGAAACTTTGAACAAACATGCTCCATCAATCTCTTTAGAAGTAGCTTGGTATTTAACTCACAACTATCACCATTGATCTTATATACTAAATTATATAATTATGCCACTTGGTAGCTTTGTGTGACCTATGCATACCCTAAAATTAGTATTCCAATGAACTTCTATCACTTGGTATCCCTACATGCCTTTAGAGGACATTGACTATTTGACTCCAGCGAACTTCAGCCACTTAGAAGCTCTACATGTAATCTTGAATATTTGACTTTGAACCACAGCATTGGATCCTTATTTGATCAGATTAAAGGCTCACCATTATATCTATGATCTAATTAAATGATCACCATAAATCTTTGATAATGCAAATTTGGCTAAGTATGGGAACTTAGTGAATTTTGCCTGATAGGCTAACTTTTCACCTTAATAACTTTTTCTACAATCAACCTCATGACCTAAAATTTGAACCATATGATCTTATTTCATTAGGAAATACATATATCAAACTACTCTTAAAAGCTTCACATGTGTGAAATATTATGTCATCTATCTTCTTACTCAACTTTATCTATCAAGATGACTACTTGAACCCAGACACTCAATTGACTACTTTGATGATTTTTTTTCACTTATATAAGCACTCAAAGTACTTATAACACCCCATAATGTCTCTAAAACATGTCCATACCATCAATATCATCCATTAATTACTTTACTAAGCCAACCACTCTCCAAACCATTAATATGATCACTTTATCATTAATTCACTATGAATCACATGCTTTCTTTGACATCAATGACAACCATACATCAATGACCATGCTCAAAAACATGTTAACAAACTTAGTGAGATGTGGGATATTGATGTGAGAAATAGTAGGAATTTGATATTGAGATTTAGCATTTGGTAATTGGATGCTATAAATATTACGGTTAGATTTATGTTTGTAGTGTTTACCATTATGTATGAATTTGATACATTAACTACCTAAAGAAGTAATATAATACATATGGTGGGTCCATGGGTGACTAAGGGTCATGTTTTAAGGGAAGATCAATAACCATGAGCTCAATTTGAATTATATTGGGTGTGATGGTAAGAGGGATCTAAATGCAACTAACTAGTTTATGATTGGTTTTATCGAATCCTCTACATGTGAGGCATGCTTGTTTGATATTTTCTTCAGTGTATCTTATTTGTTGAGTTAACCAAAGATATGTGACATTTATGCCTAATCCTTCATTTACTAAGACTTTATAATGAGAGTATTATTGATTCCAATTTTGATAAAGAGAGGTAGATCATCTTCTTGAAAGAGAATCCCATCATTAATCATATCTTCTTTGATAAATTCTATGGAGAGTTTTGTGAAGAGGAAACTGTTCCAATTGTATGAACTTCTAAAAGTGGAGGACCATCAAAAGGGAGTTATAAATCACAATATTGTGATTCTTTGATATTTTTAAATTATTACTTAAGGAATTTATGATTATAGGGGAGGTTTAAAATATTTACATAAGGGTATTTTTCCAAGGCATTGAGTTAAGTTATTCTAATAAATTATAATAAGATTTAAAGGATGAAGAACCACGATGAGGTTTATGAGAGATGACATTTTTTTTAGGGATAAGAGAACTATGTTGGGTTTTTGGTTATGCAGTTGGTTCATCATTAGTATTTGGTCAAGAAGATGCTAGTAAATTAGTTTTATATATGTAAGCAATTGTTCATTAGTAGAGGATTTCTTAGGTTTATTAACATGATCCTTATGAGCAGGTTTATGTTGATAATTGACTTTAGTTGCATTCACATATTGAGAGTTAGTGTAATATTGATCATAATTGGTGTGCATCACACAAATATTATCATCTTAATTTTTTGTATTAGTATTAGTAGAGGATTTATAATGTTTTAAGGGTATGGGTTTAGTAACTTATTTCTTTTGAAAAGCTTTGAGAGAATCAAGATGATGTAATTTGATCATAACATCATGATCAAATGGGTAACCTAACATGAAAGAAACTAAAAATTTGATAAGCCTATGACATGTTTCATGAGAATGACCAATGTTAACATGGAACCAATAAAATTTATTAGGATCATACCATGATAGCGGTGGTGTTATTGTTATAGATGAAGGGTTTAGATGGATATAGTAACTAATTCATTTATGATACTTTGAATGGTGGGTGGGAAGAAGTTTTATTATTTATTTTAACTACTCCTATGTTTGTTGGATGGGATTGATATTGTGGATTTGAACTTGTAGTTGCATCAGTTTAAGTTTGGAAAGATTATCTGATTGAATTATGCATTGTTTTGAATTGTTTCATATAGAAGTCTTATATTTTAGCTTGATCAAATGCCTCATTTAAAGTCTGTGGGGAAAAAAATTCAAACTTATATTGAAGAAAAGGTTATAAATCACTAATGAATAGGTTTAAAATATTATCATCAATCATGTTGTGGTATACTTTGTGAGATAATTATTTCCACCATTTGATGAAAGTGTGATCTTATCTAGAGGGCAGTTTCCTAGTATTAATGAAATGACTAAGATAATTTTTGGGGATATCATTTTGTTTAAATTATCTAACTAAAACATTGACTAAATCCTCTAGTTGTGATATGTAATGTTGAGGGAGTTGATTATAACATTATACAACATCTCCTATGAATGTTTTGACTAAAATTTTAATGGTAGTAAAAGTATTGGTTTGGACCCATTCCTTGTAGATATTACCACCTGATTTAAGAAAAGAGGTGGGGGTATTTAATTATATCATAATAAATGGTTGGAGATATGTTTCAAATATTTATGGATACAATGAAAGGAGATAATGGTTTATTTTTAAGATGTTGAATCATCTTGTTATGCATAAGAGGTTTAAGAATGATATTCCCATTGGTATCTCTAAGAGGATAAGGAATAAATTTTTGGTTATTTTGAGGCATGAGGAGAGGATGTTGATTAGTCATTTTAAAGATGTGATGTTGCATTTACATCATTTGGGAATTATTAGTTGTTTACATAACATTCATTTTTAAAACCATTTGAGAAAGAATTTGAGTGGTATCAATGGGTAAATTTTGATTGCTAGTTGTTAGAGGTGATGAATGAGTTTGACTATTAATATTGGAAGGAAGAACATTCCTAAGACTAGGGATAGGAATTTTTCCTATAGGAGGGTTCCATATGGGAGTATTTATTATGTTAGTATCTATATCTCTAGTGGTATAATAAGGAAGTTTGTATAGGCTATCATTAGGGGTATAAATTATATTATCATGAGAAGTGTGAAATGGGTTGGATCTATCTAAGTCATCATTTTGGGTAATTTGAACCATGTTTCAATCAATGGAGTTAGAATAAGGTTGGGAATAAGTTTACTATGAGGGATTATCTTCTTGGGTGGATAAGGTAGGTAAAAGATAAAACTAATATATCTTGTAAATGAGTTAATATTATCAAGAAAAATTTTGATAGGCGATTTCATGATGCTAAGTAATGTGGAAAGGAAAATACTTAAGTGCAAAGTTTTAGGAAAAAAGTATTAGAAGTAAAACTAGATCAGACACTAATGGGATTAAAGTGACCAAAAAAGTGAGGAACTAAAATTAGTATGAATTCATCCTAATTATACATGATTAACCAAGTTGATCTTATTAGATATTTTGAAAGAGGTTAAAATGTGATAGTAAGATAATTCATTTAGGAGCTACATGATCGAGTGGGTCAATATAGTTAGATTCTACATAGAAAGACAACAATGACATAATAATGATCTAAATCATATAGGAGATACATAATTAAGTAGGTTAATATTAGTTAGATTATGTGAAGGAAGAAAACATTGATCTAATAATGAACTAAGTTAGCTAGTATCTATGTGATCGAGCATGTCAATCTAGTTAGAGTATATATAGGAAGACAACACACATATAATAATTAACTAAGTCATCCAGGAGATACATGATTAAGAAGGTAGATCTTAGTTATATTCTACATAGGGAGATAACACAAATCTAATAATGAATTAAGTTAGAGAGGAGATATGTGATTGAGTAGGTTGATCTAGTTATATATTACATAGGAAAACATAACGGTCTAGAAACTAATTGGATCAAGTTGATCAATCTAGTTGGGTAAACAATATAATAGAATATTTTATAAACTAATTGTATCAAGCTAGTCTATTTAGTTGGACAAACATGATAATATAATAGTCTATAAAATGCCTATATTGAGTTGGTCAATCTAATTGGAAAAATAAGATAATAAAATAATCTACTATATTGAGTTGGTTGATCAAGTTTTAGAATAGAAGTAAATAAATAACAAAGTATAAGAATAAGTCATGCTACTAGATGTAGTTTGTCATAGATAAGAAACTAGATCAATCTTTTAGATCTAGTTGAAACACACAGAACATAACTTGTATCAACACTAGCTGATATAGTTTATAATATAGTAGAGAATATCAAGTAGTAAACAAAAAATGTAATTTTTAAATACTAATTTCAAGTAATTATTCAAAAATATCAAGAGGTTATAATAAAGGTTGTGTTTTATAATTTAGGCTTACAAATATATTAGTTTTCCATTTCATAGTGATGGATCAATGTTTTAGAGTGATAACTATGAAGTGTCATTCCTATAGTGCACTAAAACTAGTTTCAAGAGTAAGATGAAATTAGCTTCTCAACACTAACAAATAACCAATGCATAACAAAATTGATTAAATTTCTTGATTCCTAAGTTTTAATACAAATGGAAGTGTTAGGTGTTTATAAAATATAATAAAGTATGTGGAAACTAAAGTCCATGTTTAGCTCTATACTATGGCTATGATTACTAGGGTAAGTGACTCACACCATGATATTTATAAATAATATAAAATGTATATAAATATAGTATCAAGTATCCCTTCACGATATTATCTAAGTAATTTTTAAAATGGTCATACATAATTTTTAGGGAAAACCAAATAAGATGAAAATAAATGCAAAAATCAATTTGTTGAAAACCAAATTGTAATTTCTAAAGTCAAGTAAACATATAACCACTTTTTATTTCAAAAGCAAAAGTGATTATAATTACTATGAAAAATAGAAGTTAATTACCTTTGTTTATACTAGAAAATAAAACTTACAGAACAAGATTGATTAGGTCGATCTAGTTGAGCAATAAGTATAAAACAAGATTGGGTCGGTACATATAGGCTATTCAAAAATAAATCCCAAATAAATGAAATTGATCTGGTCAATGTAGTTTGGTGTGGTATAAAAATAGACATAGAACTATATTGAGTTGTTTGATTTAGTCTATTATTTGTATAGTTTGATAGAATTGACAATTGAGTAAAATGGTAATGCAAATTACGAACTAAAAAATAAGAATTGTAAATTGAATAAAATTGAAAATAATGGAAATAGTAAGTTTTTAAGAATGAACTATAATATATAACAAGATCTACCATGTTGATTTAGTTGTAGTGCTAAATTTTTATTGACTAGGTCATCTAGGGAAGATTTTTATTTTTGAAAAGTCATAAAACTAAAAGCATAGTTAATAAATAGAATCAAGTAGATTGTTATAGTTTTATGAGACTAGAAATATGAATGTTAAACAAGATCAAACATATTGATTTAGTTGACTGTAAATAAAATGTATAAGGCAATAAAATGACTTGATCGGCCAGGTCAATTTAGTTAGATTAAAATGAATAATAGAAACAAGTAGATTGATTTTTTTAGATATAAAGTAAAATGTAAATACCAATTAAATAATGAGATTGATTATTTTTATCCTATTGTATAAAATTGATACCTATAAAAAGAAGAGAAAACTAGGTCGACTAGTGTGACCTAGTTGATTGCAAACCTTATACTTGCAAATAGAAAAACTACCCAGATTGACTAGCTTGATCTAGTGAGATGAAAACCTTAGACCTATAGATAAATAAAAAGACCAAATAAACTAGCTTGATATAGTTAACTAAAAAAGAGACCTATATTTATAAAATAAAATTTGATCAACTAGCTTGATCTAGTTGACTATAACTATAAAATGAGCATGTAAGGGTTAGATTCACATCAGGTTTGCCATAATATATGTCAAAAAATAGGATGGATCTATAACTTATCCTACTTAGTGAATTTAAATATTATACAAGGAATTATTTCCAAAAACTCATTACGTAGTTATTTATAATGAGACATGACCAATTTAGATCCACTAAATCATAACCAAGGGATATCTTACTACACAACACCAAATGCGAGGGTTTTAAAGCCTCTAGGAAAGTGATAGGATGTAATAACCCTAGATAGGTCTAAAATACATAAAATAAATCTAATCTAGTACTCATTAAAGATTATGTCACAAAGGGGGATAGTTAATAACAAAAAACACATAACAAGTAAAGAAAAATCTACTCAAGTTAATGTATAGGTAAACTAAGCAAGGAGTAAAATATTCAACTTATTAATTTATGCAATATTTATCTACCAAATTAAAGATTGAAGGTTAGGATTACTTACCTTTGGATTAACCTATCATACCTCAATCTCTCCCTTGGAAAATGATGCTTTTCAAGAAGTTGTGGCTTTGTAAAGATCACACTATATAAATAAACTCTAGGATAAAAGGCTCATACTTTACATCCAAGACTTTCCCACAAGATAAGCTTCTTTCTTTCCAATCCAAAATATTTATTAATGACTCCTCAAGTGTATAAATAATAGAATTTCAAGTTATAACAATGTGAAAATGAATGTTTTATTATTATTAGTTTGAAGTTAAAATGGTATTTGTAGCCAAATATTGGCCCTAAAACCTTAGAGGAATTTATCCAACATGATTGACTAGCTTAATTTTGTTACACAATAAATGTAGTCTTTAGGTATTGAACTAGGTCAGTAAAGCTAACTTAGTTCGGTAACATGCATTAAATCCCTAACAAGATCAACCTAGTTGACGTAGTAGGAAAATGAAAAAAAGGGTGTTTGTTTAGTCAGGGGCTATTTTGGGAGGAAATTACTTAGAAAAGTGTGTAAATGGGTTTTAATTACTTATGTAATTGGATAAAAATGAATTTTAGTGGTTTTAAGTAATGGTTTAGGGAGCAAAAATTTTGTGAAGCACCAAAGGTATGCTTGCCCCTTTTTTGGTGCACCCTTTAAGACATGACCTTAGAGAGATTAAATTATGATAGGTTCTTATAGGAGAGACAACATAAATAAATGATAAATTTTTAAAATATTGTGTGTATACACCTTGTAACCTATAATTAATGATGGATAATTGTGCCCCTTATTTAAGCACTTGGATAAGTTGAACCAATGGTGAATTGAAAGTGATAAAGTCTCAATTTAAATAACTAATCAATGTCTTGAGCTATAAATATGCATTATTTTAACTCTCAAGAATATATATTAATGCTCTTTTTACTAATCTAAAAATTTGGAACCATGATATATTCACTATAAGTGATGTCAAGGTTGTTTAAAGTGACTAGACTCGAATGTACATCACTTGCACAAATTTGAGTCACACCACTATAGACATATCTTGATTCTAATTTTCATGATTGAAAGAGAATTAATAATATTTTTTCCCCCACAATTACCACATTTTCTCATAGATTTTAATTTGAAATGTATATTTTGCTTTTGAAATTACCACTTTGAAATTTGAAACTTTGAATTTTGAACTTTGAAGTTTTGAAACTTTGAATAAGCATGAGTATGAATGAGTATCATGCCCATTGAATTGTACCAATGATATATAATGCTATGCATCTATATCTTATATTGTAATTAAATCTACAAACTATAACTTTGATCTTATAATTATTTTTCATATGTCAATGCATATGCACTCAAGTGTGTTTGATTATATACTGAAAATTGAGCACATATGCACATTATATCCCCTAATAATTTATATCAATATGCCATTATTTGAATTTTTAAGTTAGTTAAACATTTGAAAACATGTACTCTATTATAGAATCATATTGCATTGATTTAAATTTTTGAAAACCCATACTCTATATTTTTGAAACATGTACTTTGTATTAAAATATATGTTTGGTCTACTGATGGAGGATTGAATATCAAATACAATCCTATTATGATGCTCCAATTTTGATATGAGGAGTGTATATTTAAATTCACTCATATCAAAATAATATTTAACTATATCATGTGATAAATGTGTAATCATATAGTATAAAATGTCAACATGTGGAGATTATGTCATCACATAAATGCAATTGTCATTGAAGCATGTTTGTAACATATTGAATGTGAGCCATACATGTGTCATGTCTAAATATATATAGAAATGAAACATGAAATCACGTATCCATATTTAAAGTAAAATATATAGTAATGACATATTATATGTATCATGTCACCACGAAATCAAGCTCAACAAATACACAAGCACAACACATAATGTCACACAATGTTATAAAATAAAGTTGAGGGATGAATACAAGGGAGGTTAAAATTTTGAATAATTAAATATTGTATACATATGGCCAAGGGCCATAAGCCATGGACATTAAAATTTTTCACAAGTAAATATTGTACACATATAGGTCCAAGGGCCACAATAAATGGACATGTTAAAATGTAGCACAAGCAAAGATTGCACATAAAGGGCCAAGGGCCAAAAATAATGGACATGTTCAAATGTCACACATAAATAAATGATCTCATAGATATTTTAAAAAAATAACACAATGTCCAAGTTCCACACATAATAATAAAAAAATGTCTTTCTTATTAAGCAAAAAAGTAAAAAAAAACATCAAAGGAGCATAAACAAGTGAAAACTAGTCTATTCCATCCATATGTATTAATGTCATATTTTTAACAAAGTAGAATATCCATGTAATGAAATGTAAAAATATGAGTGATTAAAAATATAATTGTAAGATAGGTATCTCAATATTGAGTTTGTGGTGATAGAGAGATATAAACTATTATAATGTAACCTATAGAAGAATATGCCCTCAACATAGACATGACCACTATATAGAAAGAAGTTCAACGTCTAGGAAAGCATATATAATGTATGTCATACATCACACTCACATACATGATGAAATTCATGTGTGTATATAAATATAATATGATATCTACCAAAATATGTGATAAATAATATATGTACAAAAGTAAGCACATATCTTATGTCATGCTCGGGTCTTGATTTTTTATTTTAAAAAAAAATATTTTGAATGTTTTTGTATTTTTGACATATTTTATTTTTTAATATTATTGATATATTTTAAAGAGACTAGCCTATTATACCATCAATGGGACCACCGTTATGGGTGATTGGATCAAATATATTGAAGATGAATTTTCATTGGTGAAAATTCCTACATGTAAATGTATATGAATATTAAAATGTATCAAATGTTGTATTATAACTATCATAATCAATAATTACATAATCTATTTCCACATTTCCAACTTGAGAATATACAATACCTGGTGGTTTCTATTGTATAGTAGGATAATGTTTCACTACTTATGTTCATTGTGGAACATGGTAAATTATCATAGATGTTACCTTATATTATGGTGTATAAGATTTTTTTAACTTTGAGTAATTATTTGATATGAATCTCAGATTAAAAGGTTTTACTAATTTATTTTAAACTTACTATATATAAATATTCTATATAGGTGTTATAGCTAATTTGAACCATGCTCTTGAATGGGTGCATCAATTGTCTTTTTACTGTGATTTTGAGTAGATGCCATAATTATATTTTCATTATGATCTTGAATATTGGTTTAATAAATTGTGGTGGTGGTAGAAGAGGAAGAGGATTTAATGTTAAATGTAGAGGGTGCTCATATTAAATGCACATGATTTTAACCACTTGATTAAAATGTATGTATCTGAGGTATATATACATTATAGATGGTATTACATGAATATTTTGTATCCAAAGGCATATGAATAACATTATAAAGACCCATGTGCTTGGTAGACTATAAATGGAGTATCCACTATTGTTAAACCAACTTATATAGGTATATATATATGCTCCAAAGTATATTGTGTATGACCATCAAATGCTTTGACTACTTTTGGTTTATATTATAAATCTTTCTTTTTGTACCCAAGACTATGATAAATTGTCATATTACATGAATTTTATCTTGACCCATTATCAATAATGACAATGGGAATGGGTTGATGATTGATATATGCTATAGAAAAGATTACATTCCTATTTAAATCATCATCATTTATTTCATTTTCATTAGATGATATTATTGGATGTTACACTGGGGTACCTTTAAATATAATAATAATTTCATATATTGGATGTCCATATGCATTAGAAGGAGGATGCACATTGTACACATGATGTAATTATTAATTATTTGTATTATATATTGTGACATGGTTTAGAAAATGATTACTTAATGTTTTCATATTTACATTTTCATTTTGATATGGTCTAACTTCCTCTATGGATGTGTTTAGCTCAATAGTGTTATCATATATTAGATCTTGTATCTTATACCTTAAACTGTAACACTTTTTTGTAGAATTCCCAATGCATCTTTGGAAATCACAATATAAATTACTATCTAATCTTGTAGTTTGAGGCTTGGTAAAATCAAGCTCAAATGGAAGAGGCATATGTATGATATTGCAATCACTTAGTTTCTATACTAATATGTGTGGCAATTATGGTAACCTTGTAGATTGCATCTTTGGTGGAGTTTTCAATTAAATATTGTTGGATGGTTGCGATATTTCATTAACTATTATTTTTTATTCATTATTTATTTCTTTATATTTTACCTTATAATTTGGATTTCTTTGAAACTTGATATTAGAAATAGATGGAGCACTTGGTGCATAATTTAGATTATTAAATGCTAGGAGATAGAATTCTCTTTCTTTGAGTGTATGTAATAACTCATCAAAATATTTAAATTTATCAAACATGATTAATTCATGGATTAGTCCTAACAAGGTTTGGGTGACAATATATTTTATTTCATTTTCTGTAACATCCCCACTGGGATCTATCTAGAAATATGTGATTTTAAAAAAAAATTAACAACATATTCTTCGATTAGATTACACCATGAGAATATAATTAATGATCCATATGAAATAATATAAGTGTGATAACTATAAAATAATCATGTGACATTATTCATCATTGATCACTATCATCTTAAGAAACACATCATAATTGAATATAGAAGGTAATTATAGATATCTATCCATGATTGGTAAAAACATACAACCATTGTTATAAATGTACTATAATTAAGTAATTATATCTCATAAAATTAATGTCTCAATAATAAATACAATACAATGTACATATATAATATACATGGCTCCATGAAGCATAATTTCCTTGAAATTTAGTATCTATGACAATCACAAGTGTCATCTCCAAGTAAGTACTGCTATGGGGAGGGAGAACATCATCCATGAATATTTTCAAATCAATCATGGACCATCAATCCCTTGCATAATTCCCCATCAGGGAATGGCCATCCCTTCATGAATGAGTAGATAGTGTTGGTGCAAAAATCCATAGAGACAAGCTAGTGCCAGTGTGTTCTATGATTTATAAAAGCATGTAGTGTACCATAAAGAAATCTATTCTAACAAGATATCACACAAACATGTAAATCATACACATGAAATGATAATGTCTAACTAACATTGCCTTGGCCAAAGTTTTCAATAGTTAATGATCTCTAGGATCAGTCAATTTTAAACACACCACTTGATTGGATTACCTTCATCTGGCATTGTGATGCTAGTAAACTAGTGAAGTCTGTCTCACTACTTACTTAGTACTAGCAATGCGATATTTGATTAACATAAGTATAACCAATAGATTCATACATACTACACACTACATCCTACTAGAAATCATAAAACATGATAAGTATAAGAATAATAAAAATGCATACATTTAATCCATCAAATGTATGATTGAATTTATACAACATTATTTAATACATAAATAATAAGAATAACAACTATAACTTATACCAAATAGGTATAATATACATCTAAACTAAAATTTCTAATTACTATAAGTAGTTTTCGAATATAATGTACTTTATTATATCCCATATTATCATAATCTATTTTTTCTTGAGAACAACTACTCAAATACAACAACCAATCATAAATTTTTAAAAAATTAAAGGTCTAATTATATTTTGCATGAACATGATCTTTCCTTATGCGTTTCATTATGTTTTAAGAGGATGTGTATATATGTAACTGGTGTCCCATTATTCATGAATATTAAGACTTAGTTTATATAAATCAATAGAACTACATGTATTCATCACAATATAACAATTCATACTATATATGTATATACACTTGTACATTTTAATCTACTCATAATATGAACTCAAACAACAAATAAATACTACATAAAAACACCTACAATCATCTATAACTCTAAATAAGGATTTCATGAGGTTTTCAACAATCATTTGATAGAATAGATTGACTATAAATTATAAGACATATTATTTATAGAATATTAATTAAAAAATTATCATAATCAATAGGTTATTATTTTCCCTATCAAATCATCATTTAGTTATGACTTTCAAACACTCGAAGCATGTTTTCTTACAAGATTATTCCCTTTTGTTATTTTACATAAAATTTGATCATATAAATATATGTCCATGCTATTAGTCCATTCATATAGGCACACCATATATCCAACATAGTTTATGTCACATTAGAATCAACTATAGAAATGTGGCTCGAACTATAGGGCTACATACTAGAAGACTATAAAATTTTGAATCATAGTATATATTCACTATGAACTTATATACCATATATACACTTTTATACTATTTATGATAGCTATAGTGCTTATGATGGTATGTATAATACTAATCCATATTAATAATTAAACTATTATAGGTTATATGATATCATTTGGTATGTATCCATATTATAGTTATAGATTCTCATGGTGTAATATAATAAAGGAATACATTGTTTTAATTAATAAAAATTCATGTATTTTTAGAAAGATCCCAGTGGGGATGTTACATTTTCTTCCATAGATTTTTTCATATTAGTGAGCATAGTCTTATACAAAATCACATATTCATAGATTTTCTCATTTGACCCTTGTTTGAGTTTAGCAATTTATGTATAAGATAGCTTTCAACCAATGTTGATAGAAAAGTGTGCTAAAAATTGATCTATTCGCATTATTAAATTTATACTCTTAAGATACAAGTGACATTAAGGCACATATTTCACATTAGTCATTTTAGACTTTTTAAAATGCATTTTAAATTTGTTGGCTCAAAATAAAACATTATGATAGAAGAATAAACCCAAAGGATGAACATCATTAGCGGTTATATATTGATAATCATATCTTATATTTTGTGGAAAAATAAAAATTAAATATGAAAATCACCCAACCTAATAGTAACAAAAAATATATCATTCTAAGGAATAAATAATGGAAAAAGGCATGGCTAGGCAAGTGTTTTTTCTTTATAGGCTCTCAGATATATCGTTCCTAGTCATCAATAGTGAACACAACCATGGAGGAAATAACTATGAGGGATTACATTATTCCCATAGCCTCACTTTCCCATATATATGGTATATTGAGAGTAACTTATTGGGGATAACCACTTAATGGTACACTACAATAATAAATGGCTAATGTATTCTTGTGGCTGAAAAAAACTAGGAAAGTTTGATAAGTCATGAGATATGTGGAAACTAAAAATACATATAGTGTTTTATAATGACTTGAGTATTGGGTAAGTACCCATAATACCATGATTCATGTAAAATTAAATATCAATTTTACTATAATGATAATTACTATGAGTTTTAAAACTATTGAAACATAATTTCTAGGAAAATAAAGCCAAAAGAAATTGAAATTTGAAAACCAAATTAGAAAAGAAAAGGATAAAAAATAATAGTTTGGGTTCACCAATATATTTCACCCTATTTTCAATAAAATAAAAATAAATTGTATTTGATTATAGGTGTAAGACTAGATAATATCATAATGCTAAATATGTACAATAATTAATAATTATTATTTTGGCAAATGCTAAATATAGAACTCTATTATTTTTAGAAAGTAATAATAATAGATATACTTAGTTTTCACATAGATTTTTATTGACTATTATAAGTGTTTAATAGAGAAAACTAGTGAAAGAGATGATTTTATATGTTCAGGAACATGAAAATGATAAGAAGTAGAATTTAAATAGGTTCAATTTAAGTGGATGGAAACACATTGTGTTTGAGTCTACTGACTACAGACCTGTCCTAGTTGACTGTGATAAGTAAATAACTAGAAATGATAGAGGAAGGAATATTTTAGAAATTATTTATCAAAAAAAGGTTCATAAAGTATCTAGATATGTGACCACTTTAGGAAGATTGGAATGTAGTGTGCTTGAGTATATTGATTGATAAATTGTCTTGGTTGAATATGTTGAAGAATTCCTTGCTAATTTTCTAAGCCTTATATACATTTTAATTTTGAGTAATGTGAGATATCACAATTATATTTTGATATAAAAATTTTTATAGTTTTATTTTCTTGTATTTGAAACCCTCATGGAAATTTGATAGATTGAATAACTACAAAAAAAGAGGGGAGTGTAATGGGATGACCTAAAATAAATCACCCCTTGATGACTGACCACTATCTATGTATCTAATACTCCAAGGAGGGAAATAAATCCCACTTAGTTCTCCCACCCAGAGTGAATGTGTAATTATCCTCCTCTAGCTATATGTATTCTGATAAAAAAATGGATTTGATATTTGATAATGATAGATCTTGAATTTCTTAGAAGGGATCTTAGCTTGGTATCCTACCCATAATTTTTCATTATAAAATACACATAAAAAACACATTTTTAAAGGATAATCAACACATAAAATATGTAACATACAACATCCAACATTTTGCATCTATGTGATATACTACGTGTAATGTGTTGTGACATAAGTTATGAACTATCATCTTTATAAGAGTAGAGATAAGGTCAATAATGTCCACCATATATCCAATTTTTTGGCACAACATGCATAATGTGTTATGGTGAACTCATATGTCTAAATGATATGAACAATAACCACGGGCATATTTTATGATTGCTACACAACCATACCAACCCTAATAACCCTCTTCTAATATATAATTGGGAAAGAGGACCAAGCATCCTATTAGCCCAAAGTATATACTAAATGATAAGTTAAAAGGGATGTAAATTGATTATGAAAATAGATAATTTAACAACCATCATTTTTCTAAAAAAATAGTTATAAAGATCAATAATCCCTTACATTAGTGTTTTAACCTTTTAGGACTTAGTGTATGTAAATCCTATGTTTGTTAAAGAGATGAGTAGACTAGATTAGGGAAATAATATGCAATAATTATAGCCACTAATTTGTTAAATAATTGACTAGATTTGACTTTATTAAAAATAGTAATAAAAAGTGTAAATAATAACTTAGCTAGAAAATAAATGATATAGATGATTTGGGTGTTGGAACTGAGATAAAATATAGTATAAGTGTTATAAATTATATACCAATGATATAACCCATCCTATATATTAGAACCATAATTCGATAGTTACACTATTATTATAAAAGTGGTGATAGTGTCCTGATATTGGTGGCAGTGTCCTTTGTGTAGAATTATCACAAGTTTTTAGGTGCACTCGTGTCTCTATATTTGGGGTCTATTCTTATGTGCATGATTTATAGAACCATATATTTTTACTATAATGAATAATTTATTGTGTAAGCCCTAATCCTCCATGTAACTAGGGAACAAGGTAAAAAATGTGTTTATTAGTAGGGTAAGATGAACATCCTCAAGACCCTGATATGAAGAGAGTTCACTACATATAAATACTCTAAAGAAGGATCAAGCCTAATGTAGTTATCCCCACCTAATTTTTGGTGGAAGTGAAAGTGATTCTAGTATGATAGTGGCCTTGAGTGCCTTGAATTTGCTTGAGACTAAAAATCTAGATAATCTAATCTTAGGGATATTGTAGATGGTAGTATGCAGAAGTAGGGTAGAATAGGTATTGATAACCTTAATTATGCTCAACTTGTTCTAAGTTTGAATATATATTTTACATCTAATTTCCATTTAGTGGTTATAGGGATGAAATTCATGTATATATACTATTTTTATGTTTGTATGGGTGATAAAAAATGTCTAGGCTAACCTTAACAAGTTATAGTTTTTAAAAGATATACATTTGAGAAAAGATAGGGAAAAGGAAATTAACACCATTTTTGGGAAACTAGTGCCATGTGGTGATAATGTATTTATTATGGTGGTAGTGTCCAACTAGTAGAACACTATGCCTGAAGGGCCAAGATCAGGAAATGAGGGTTTAAGACTACTTTGGGGATGACTAAGGATGTATGTGGCCCATATAAAGGCTATAAAAGTGTGACAATAGGCTCTAGGATAGATTTAGGGATAATCTAGGGATATGTAGTCTCAATTATCACTCTTAATACTCAAATACTACTTTTGGGTTATTACATCCCCCCCCTTTATTTTAGAAATGTAGCAAAACAAAATGATTAAGATAAATGAAAAATAAGAGTGCCTGGACTTATCTAGGAGGTGAAGCCCATTGAGCTAGGTCTGAGTATGTGAAGTATGCTCTAATGCATATCTTTTAAGTGAAATTTCCATAAATCAATCCTTACTTAATAGATATAAAAATAAAAAAGACTAATTAAGCTAATAAATAAAATTGAGTAAAACTAAGTAAAGAGATGGGAAAGAGGAAAGGAATGAATATACCTCATTAGCTATGCAAACCAATACATGAATCTAGTGACAACCTATGTGTGTGCATATAGTGATCAATCAGTGAATAAATTGGACTAAGCTAATAACTTTCTTGTTCCTCATGTGTGGGTGGCTTAAGAATTGAATCTAGTTTTGACCACATAATTTCCCACCTCTGCTTGCTAGATTATGACTTATGAATATCTTGGATTGGAATGACAGTATGTCTAACCCTCTCATGTAGGTGGATCAAGAACTCAAATAGCCTATGAATCCATAATTTCCCACCCATGTGTAGTTGATGCATCTTAAACTAAATTAATTGAAGTAATTATAAATGTCTAATTGGGTATATTTAACTATGTATGTCAAATATGTGGCCAGTTGGGTACATTAGATGACTCTGAGCCACTTAGAAATTCCAACCACTATAGATGGATTAAGCCATGAAACTAGTTTGAAACCTATAATATGATGTTGGGTATATATAGTGTAGATAATGACATGGAATTTATCATTCCATTTGATCAACCAATGTGTAAGTGAGCATACAAAAATAATATGTTGTGCACATTCCCCTAAATTTGATATATGAGCATATGGATTCTAGACTAAGTTATAATAAACTGTATCTGGGTTTATGAACTAAAAATAGGAATGATCATTCCATGCATGATGCCCCCAGTATGAGAAAATTGATATGAATCTAAACTAAACTAGTATGAATCTGAGTTGAACTAGTATGAATCTAAGCAAAAGTAAATGAAACTAAGTAAAACTGATAAATATGAAAATAAGTCTATACAAACCTATACTATACCTATTATACTTTTCTATTCAATCTGGTTTATTCTAAAATTAAAGATACTGGATAATAGTGCCATATTTGAAAATGTGGTGCTAGTGTTCTAATTTAGTCATTAATGTCATTATAGTTTGATTTATGTGAAACTATACTACTTTTTGGGTCATTATTTTCCCATTGTATTTACTTGTGTCTAATTTTATATAACAGAACTTGTGTGCTAAAAAATGTATTGTGAATGCACTATAGGAGCTTGATCTCTGTGATAAACCCCTGTGAATGCCCCTCTTTTGATGGGAGTTGTTGAACCTGTATAAAAACTATTATCAAAATAAAAATCTCTATAAAATGTGTGTTAGTCATATCATATATGATAAATATGTAATAATCCAATATAATATGCATAGATAACATCAAAATTTAAGATAATCTGAGCATAAGTATGTGATGTAAGATGTATGTCATGTCTAACATTCACAAGGGTGTCAAGATAGATATAAAAATTTATATAATAGTAAACTTGAGTAAAAATGGGTAACTACCTAGGGGTATGGGGAATGATGTCCATCACGGCACCCAAGTAGGAAGGGTAGATGCATGAGGTCCCTTGTGGCATGAAAAATTGGTGTCATGGCCATGATACATATCATAAAGCATACATAAAAAACACATGAGGAATAAAAAATAGGCCAAGGGGACACAATACAAGGGAAATGGGCACATGCCACTAAATCTAATAAAAACAAGACATACAAGGACATGTTAAAATTCATACATACACAAGAAACAAGCAAGTTGGCTTAGAGTCACATAGAAGGACATGCTCAAATGTTTGCATACACAAATAGGAAAGGCACAAAAGTACATGGGAACATGTCCAAAGCATTCATATTGTGAAATAGAAGTGGAATATATCCAAATAGTAATGACATATTCAAATTCCCTCAAATAGAAAAAGCATAGAGATATAATCAAGTCTAAACTAGGAAAGCTAAAAAATAATGTATGAATGAATATGTAATATAAATTTGTGGAAGAGATAGGATGTACATGTGATGAGTATAAATTAGTAATAGCTAGAAAAAAAATTGAGTAAGATTAGCGTGATCAATATCAATATATAATAATGCTAAAGCTAGGATGTATAGTATAGAAGGATATAACCTGGTAATTAAAACTATGTATTAGATGCCCCCAAGTGGGTGAATGTGTCAAGTGAAAAATCATGTATCAGTGTATATGCCCCTATTGGGTAGATAATAAAAAATTTAGATTGGTGTCATGGACTTGATTCCTGTATCAATTTGCAAGCACTCGACAAGAACAAGTGAAGCATATGTTATGATAAAAATGACTATATTAAGATACCTAGCATATGTAGTGTCTAAAAAATATAAGAAATTTAAACATATAAATGCATACAATCTATTTTTTGAGTAACATTTGATTATTTTTGTGTTTTTTGACATATTATAATGTTTTTAGATTTTATGGATATAATATATGTACAAGCAACACGAAATGAACTATGTACAAAGAGAAAGAGAGAAGGAAAGTATATATAATAAGGGAGGAAATTTACTAACTAATGAGTCTCATGGGAGAATTTATATCACTATGTCTTGTGTTGAATAAGGGAACTATGATCATGCTAGTTGTGTGAAAGGGAAACTATGGTCCCATAATCTATTGTATAAAGTGATCTATATGTGTATCTACCTATGTAGTGGTACTAGGAATCCATGGCACTGACTGTTATGTCCTATGAAATGTAGGAGTCTTAGGAACCCATATGGTAGAATAATTTGTAAGTGGAATAGGTGCCCTATGTTGATAACCTCAATAACTCAATAATATTGATCTCAACAAAAAGTGAGTAGACGGAGGCCCTCTAGAATTTGTAACATGTCTCTAATGTAAGGGTCTCTCTAATAATGGCTTCTATGGGAGATTATGAATATGTATAAATACTATGGGAGTGGACCTTTCCTAAATTGGTGGATCTATTGAACTCTATGGTGTATCAATAAGAACTATGCTTAGGGCTATAACTGATAATTATGTTTTGTCTAGTAGTTAGTTGTAGCTGGTAACTCTGATGTAACTATGTGTGGAATAGGTAGAAGATACTCATATGGAAGACCCTCAACTATGACCACCTAATTTTCATGTATATATTTTAGACATATTCACTATGGATGGGATGTCTCATAGTTTGTGTATCGATAGCCTACCCAATAACATATCAAATATGCTTGTACTAGGTACTACTATGAACTGAGTGGCCACATGTGTTGGTCTAACCTATAATGGAATTATAATATCCTTAATGGAGATATAAAATTGACCACTAAAACCACTAATAACTATGTCTATAGGGGATATATACTTCTCTAAATACCCTAAATGCTATAAAAATGTGATAGTGTACATGTTAATGCTTGACCTATTATCAACCATAAAAATGTAATAGTGCATATAAATTTGTATCATAATCAACAATATCCTAATCTAAGAAGGTGATGAGTGGTCTAGTTGGAACTATAATGTGGTGCATACTAATGATATTATGAAATGCATGTGCCTCCTCTATAATAGTATGATATGAAGCTTATGGTGGCTATGCCTAATATCTGTAGTAAACACTTGAAGTGTTCCCTACCTCATTCACTGTGTTATAGAAATATATCTAAGAATATATTTAATACCCTAACATCTATTTGATATACTTTTGGTTCCTCTATGGGTATTCCCACATTAATAACATTAGACTCAATCAAATCTTATATCTTATGTTTCAGGCTAATTCATATGTTTGTTGTATGGCTTGGAGTCTTGTTATACTTGAAGAATGCATTAAAATCATAGTTATTTAGAAGAGGCCATGTCATATCAGATCACTATTGTTTTTAGTGGTCTTACCTTATATGGAGGCTTAATTAAATGCTTAGTAGTTGATTCTGATCCAATTTTATATTTTTATTTTCCTATTGATAGAAGCTTGACTTTTATTTCTTTTACTGTGTGGCACAAATGTGTGAATGTTGGAAATTTATTAAACAAGATAGCTTTGTGTAATGCTAGTAGAAGACTCTATTTGAAGATGTACTGAAGATCTTTATCTACCATGGGGCTATTAAATTTAACTAATATAGTATTTTATTTTAAGATGTATTCTACAATAGGCTCATTTGACTTTTGTTTCAACTATTCAACTTGAGCATATGAAATCTTATCACTGATATTTATGGATAAGTATGCTAAAAACATGTCTACAAATGGATTGAATGCTATGATATATTGATTTAGTAAGTCATAATTCCACTATAAGGCATAATCCTTTAAACTACATAGAAGAAAATTTGTTAGAATCCAATCATTGGAAATGTAGTCCAAACATGCTACATGAAAATATTATAGATGATGTTATGGGTCATCCTTACCATCATACAATGTAATCTTAGGTTACATGAATCTAGATGGAAAGGGAGTTACCATTGTGATGTGTCAAATGTGTATGTAAGAGAACATCAAAATTTAAGGCATGTGATGGCCTAGTGGTTTTATTATCAAGATCTAACACCTTAGCCTATAGAGTATGAACCTTATTCATAAGGGATTATACATCTAGAGTGGAGGAACTAACCACAAGTGGTGTAGATGTCACTAAAGGTTATTGAGTTATAGTTGTTGGTTGTGTTAGCTAAGTTGGAACCACTATAGGTATAATAATGTTATTATTTAGGGGAGTTAAATAGTAACCATTATTTGATTTTTGAAGTTCATAAAAAATAATGATAAGGTCATATTTCATATTTGAATGTTTGGACACAAAATATTGCAATTATTTCTTATCGATCTCACCAAAATAGTTGAATTCTACCATTGTGGTTTGGGAAGTAGGAAAATGAGTTGTATATTTTGAACCTTTAAATAATTTTAATCTAAAAAATATTAAAACAAATCTAAAATTTTGGAACTAATATCTGATCATAGACACAAAAAGGATATAAACCCTAAGAGCAGATCTAGGGTTAGGGTTTGAGCAGTGTTTGAAGTAATCCAGGTTCACCAAATGTTTCAAACTTTTAGGACTTAGTGTATATAAATCCTATGTTTAATAAAGATATAAGTATATTAAATTAGGGTATAAATATATAATAAATACAATTATTGATTTGTTACAAAATTGTCTAGCTTTGACTTTTCTAAAAATAGTAATAAATAGTGTAAATAATAAATTAGCTAAAAAATGACTGATACATATGATATTGGTGTTAGAAGCTGAGATGGAAGCCAGTATGAGTGTCATAAACTAGATCCTAGTGTCTTAACCCCTCCTAAATAGTATTAGCATAATTATATAGTAGCACCATATTATAAAATTGGTGGTAATATCCTAATATTGGTGTTAGTGTCATTTATGTAGGATTGTCTCAAGGTTGTTGGTACACTTGTTTTTAGATCTATGAGGTTTATTCTTATGTGCATGAGTTATATAACCCCATATTTTTATTGTAATGATTGATTTATTTTTCAACCCTAATCTTGCATATAACTAGGGCATGAGCTAAAAAGTGTGTTTATTAGTAGGGCAAGTTGGACATCCTTAACACCCCATTGTCAAGAGAATTGCCTACATACCAACAGTTTGAGGAGAGATCAAACTTCATGTAGTTACTGTCATATAAGTGTTGGTTCAAGTGCATATGATGATATTATGATAGTGGCCTTTATTTTATAATTGTCAATGATGTCTCCAAGGTGGAAAAAAATGTTGATGAGGTGTCATGTGTGTTAGAATTATAATGACATAGTGTGATTCAATGTGATTTAATGTTCTTGCATGGTTATTTAGTGTTTGACTTAGATAATAAAATTGTGGATGTTATTGATGGTATATACATATTTCATAGACCCTATGGGATGTTATAAGTGCCTGGAGTGCTTATAGAAATGAACAAAATTCATTAAAATAACCATATAACTGTCTAAGCTCAAGTAGTCATCTTGATAGATAAATTTGAGTAAGTATTTTGATGACATCATATTTCACACATGTGAAGTTTAAATATAATTTTGATATATGGATGGACTCCCTTATGAAAGGTGATTATATGGTTCAAATTTTAGGTTTGGACATTGAGCGTAACAAAAGTTATTAAGGTGCAAAGTTGGCTTCTAAGGAGAGTTTATTAAGTTCCCATACTTAGCCAAATTTGCATTATCAAAGATCTATGGTGAGAATTTAATTAAATTAGAGATCTAATGATAAGAATTTAATATGACAAGATAAATATACAATGGTGTGTTTTTTTGGAGCTGAAATCTACACCAAGTAATTTGTGCCCTATTTAGTGTCAAAAGATTTGGGAGGTTGTATACTTGTTATGTTCCAATACTTTATTTGAGATATTTTTTTCATTTTCCAAGTTTCATGAGAGCCCTATGAACCTGTGTTTTACTAATGTTTTAATTTTCACTCTATATCTTCAAGCAACAAGTTTTATGGTAGAAATATTCACTAAAGATCAAGACATATTTGAGTCTCTTTGCATACATTCAATTGTTGCCTTATGCTCAAAGGAGAAAAGTTTCAAGGCCTTAGATAAAAATTTTGTGTTTCACCTTCAACGTGTTTTGGTGATTAAGGTGAGGAATCACCTGATGAGTTGAATGAAAAACACATGGTTATCTCAAAGGGCCCCCAAAATTTATCCCACAAAAATGCCTAAGTCAAATTTGTCAAGTTTATAAGGTAATGACTTGTTCATTTCCTTTTACAAGTTATGACTGCATTTTCAAGGATCAAAAGGATCTTGCACCCCTCCTCATATCAAGAAAGATGGTAAAAAGATGAAAATTTAGTTGAGAGTCCAAGCAAGCATCTAAGTTGGACATGTGGTAGCTCCTTGAGGTATATTAGGTTTCGGACCCTTTTTTAAGATTGCCTCACTTAACTTTTAATGGGCAAGGTTCATAAGGTCCCCAAATGCCCAAATTCCTAGACTTACAAAGTAAAGTGATGGCATGTGGCATCTCCTCAAGATATTTTAGATTTAGGCCCATTTTGAAGATTACCTCACTTACTTCTTGGTGGATGAGGTTTAAAAGGTCCACGAAGTTCTGAATACCTAGATTTGTAAAGTCAAATTATGACAAATGACATTCTTACATCCCATGAAGAGCTTGGGGTATATTTCACCACTACACCAAAGGAAATAATGAGTGAAAAAGTGCAAAATTCCTCAGAGGCTTGAAAAGGTACCATAATATAAATTTTTTTATATGGGTCCACATGTGACAAGGAAAATTTCTCAACATGAAGGAAATACTTGTACCTTCTCCTTCCTATTATCGAAAGAAGCTCAAGTGATTAAATAGGGTAGTTGGTGAATAGTAATTATGCTTCAAAGAATTAATGGTAACCATAATTTAAAAATTCAAAGAATTATAACTAAGGCATTTTCCTTCATTTTTGTTTACCTTTTACATTCAAATCTTCTATTTATGTCTTTGAGATATTTATGTGCCCTAGCTACGTGTAATGTGAAAGAGTTATTATGGTGAATTCTTCATGGATTTTTAGCTTTAACTGTATGTAACCATCTAGATTAGTAGTAAATGTTCTCTTAGATCCTTGTGTTATGTTTTTTAAGAGGCATTTTAAGGTATTTTGAGGGTTATTTGAGTGAAGGATTTGTTCAAATTCAAAGTATTGCATTAGCAAGCTAGGGAAAAACGGTAGCACCTTCAATAATTGTGAAGAGCAACATCATCTCCATTTTGGATGGGATCAGATATACAAATGTTTAGGGGTTAAATTTTATGGCCCTATTGAATGTCTTGTAGTTACCAAACCCTTTTTCCAATAGTTTTCAACCTTGGCATGAGTTAAATTAGCCCTACGATAGAATTCCTCTTGGCTACCCCATACCCAAAATTAGTTATTGCATGTGCTTAGGTATATCAACCAAACACCAAGGTCATCATCAAAGGTATTCAGTTGATTATTTGCTCTTTCACTCCTATGGCCCTCAAAACCATGTTTAAGATTCCTCCTCATCCTAAAATTATTACACTCTCCTTGGAGGAATGCCAAGAGTATGCAAAAAAAATGGAAAAGTAATATGGGACATTTTCAATTCCTATTGGCTAGCCAAGAAAAGGCAAAAGGTCTCCAAAATGTCTAAAATTTTGAAACTATAAGAATTCAATGAATTACCCTAGTATGTCATCACCATGGCCATTAGAATCTATGGGATGCCCACTATAGAGAAATTTGAGCCCTGGATGTTCTTAATCTTAATATGCATGTTAGAGTGATAGAAGAAGTTGTACTGGGCCACCATTATAAGTGATAACCTACACAGATAGATGATGTAACTTTGTGTTGTAATCTATTCAAAAGAGGCATTCAAAGATACTTTTTATATTTATGTGTACCTTATATATAGTCTAGTTCACACTAGGGAATTCTAAGGGATCACCAAGAATGCCAATGAAATGAGAATATATGAGATTTATCCAAAAATTACTTTGGATGGTTTTAAGAAATTTTTTTATAGGGTTTACAATTTATTCTTCAACACTATGATGAGTGTTTTCATTCCTTTGAGGAGCCTCAATAGAATGTCCAATGTGTCTAAGTAAATAATTGAGAAGTATGGCACCTTATATATCCAATTTAGGACATTTACCTATATCAAAATAAGTGGTTACTAAAGGTCTCCACATAAATTGACAAGATACCTAGATGATAGATTGGTAGCGATGGAATTGAGTCATTAGATGGTGCCATTTCATGAGATGAGTATAGAGAAAAAGATAAATAATCCCTTCAAGTTTCTAGTTGAGATTAGACACTATTCATGTCCTTGTATTTCCAAAGTGAAGGGATTATAACAAGAGATGGGCTAGTATGTGATTGACATGGTGCATCCTAGGCCCAACTATGATATCAAATTGTTGGTGAACATAACAACAAATGTAATTATATATCAATCACATTATGTATACATATGGTTAGATTACACTATCGAAGATGTCACAAAACTAGATTATATGAGGATAATGATGCAAGAGGTTATTACTTAAAATATTGCTTCCATCCCCAAGGACATGGTGGATGATAAGAGGACACTATCTATAGTGCATAATGAATTCAATATTAAATCCTAGACCATCTCATAGGTGGAAATCATTGCTAAGGAGAATGATCCCATTCCATGGAGAGCCTTTACAATCATAAGAAGAACCTTTAGATGGTTGAAATAACATGGGGTTGATCTTGGTGCTTATGATACCCCTACTCTCTAGGAGCTCAAACAAGTTTTGGAGCCAAGAGGTTTCCTCCCAAAATATAATGGTGATCCTTTAGCTCCACCATCATTAGTGAAGGGCAAGGGGAAGCACAAGTTTGGTGATGTTGACTTCACTAAGCCAATTGATGTGGAGTCAATAATAACATCATAGTCTAAGGTAGGATTTACCTTCTCAAAATCAACAAGTCTAGTGGAGAATTAAGATAATATTGTTATTAGGGAGGTTACACTGGCTAGTGCCACCCCAATATCCATTATGGTAGAGGGAGCCCCAATGATTCCAACCATTCCAATAGCTATCCTAATGTTCAATCCAACTACTACTCAACCTACTTCTCCAGCACAACAACTAGCAGTTTCCCCTCTCCCAAAGATATATTCAAGGAAGAGATGAGGTGAATGAGAAGGAGAGCAACCCAAGAAAAATATAATTAATAGGGATTTGTAACTTATGAGTGGGTTTCCTATGAAAAGGAAGGAGGTTTTGTTTAAAGATCTACCTTCTAAAAAAATCCCCATAAAAAATAAAGATGATCAATCCTCATATGCCTAGAGGTTGAGGGATATGAGCAATGAAGAAGACTTAGATCAAATTAGGCCCATTACTAAGGAGATGAATAATTAGTGTGCATTCACTCCTCCACAAGTAACAACTGGGCAAAGAACTTTGAAGGAAAGGCCCCAAACCCCAGTGAAGGTCCCCATGATGGGTTTATTTGAAAAATAGGGTCCCTCAAGAGTGGAAAATAAAATTAATGAGAAAGACATTTTGACCTAATATGATCCTCTGCCTTTTGATGATGTTGTAAGGTTGGAGTTGAGTTATCCATGCAAGCTCAAGCCCCTCAGGGGAAGCAAGTAGTCTCATCAAATATAAAGGCATTTTTTGAAAATGTCATCACCCAATCACTAGGCTAAGGTGATCAAAGTGGAGCTAAATAATTGAATAAATCTAATGAGAGATGAAGTAAAATTGGAGTAGGATATTCAAGGCACCACCAAATTTGAAGTGGTGGTTGAGCAAGAAGGATTACAGGTAGATTTGGAGGTATCATAAGATGTCCCTTCCCATTCAAAGGTGTCGAGTTCAATACCAAAGGAGAAGGCAAGTCCAGAGGAAGGTGGGAGAGAAAACCTAAAAATGGGTACTCCCACACATATAAAAGTAAATAAGGATTTGGACAAATCTAATAAATATGCCAAGGAGGGTACTTCAAGTAATGTTGTTTAAATTGAATTAACTTGAGGTCTCCTTCCTCATATTAAGGTTCATGATCCAACCTAGAATAAAGGTTTGGAGGCCATGATTGGTGGAGAGTTTCTTGAGGTAAGCAAGGAAATCACTATAGCCTCATCTCTACCTAAAGCTCAAGTAAATAAAGAAGGTGAAGCAGTTGTGGAACCTTCTAGTAAATAAGGGAGCTACATTGAAAAATTACTCAAGGAGTCTCACCAATTCAAACCAAATTTTGGAGTTTTGAAAAAAATTGAGCCAAACCCTAAAGGAGAAGATAGAGAAGATTAAGGTGGCAAGGATTTGAAGAGTGACAAAGAGATAGAGTAATTCGTATTGAGTCCATAGCCCATTCTTATGGCACTTCCTACACAAAGTACTCCAATGAAACCACCTTTCGATGTCTCAAGCCCTACATCAATGTCCATTACGTCAATGGGAATTTAGACCAAACCCCTTCTTTGGGTTAAAGAATAGGTCAAATAGAAAAAGGAGATCATGAACAAAATTGGGGAAATCGATGTGGTAAAGATCACTCAAGCATATAAGGCCAAACCCCCAAGAAGGAAAAGACACACTCTTTAACTAAATTCACTACTATAGGAGAGAGGAATATGGAGATTGTCATTCCTCAACAAGATGCTCTAAAAAAAATTCTCCCCTTAATAGTAACACTATCTACAACTACAAACTAGGGGAACCATTAACGAATGAGATAAAACATAGTTCACATGTTTTGGAAAAAATGGTGGCTCATATAATGGAGAAAGTCAAAGCCACTATGGAGGATTTGAAGGTAGGAAACCAAGTTATGATATAGTACTTGCAAAGGTTATTGAGTGAGCCTAAGGTAGTAACTCCAACTACCAGTATTGCTCCAGATTCTCTCCATCTCTCATTTGCATCATTTGACTCTGGATGGATTGATGATTTGAAGACCAGAAGATGGGAAATAGAAGAATGGAAAAAGGATTTACATGCTAAGTTTGAATAAATATTTTACTCACTATTAAAATGCCTAAACACTATAGTGGAAAATAATAGAGATTGTGATGCCTAGTTGTTCCTTAATGAGGTGAATATCAATAGTTGGGAAAAGATCCAACAAAAGGTGGATGAAATTTTCAAAGTGGGCTCAGATACTCTGATATAAGAAAAGATCATTGTTCCTAGTGATCACACAAATCCCAAAGAGTATCAATTGGAAATCAAGCATCAATTGATGATGCTCAAGGATGGCATCTTTGGTCTGAAAGGAGAAGAATAGTCTCTCAAGACTACAACAAAAGAGATAGATATCATGATTAGGAATATAGTAAGCCTTGATGGTTCAAGTGACTTGAAGGAAGATCAAAGATGCATTTCCCTAAAAATCCTCATTTATGCAACATAAGGGTCCTTTGATTTTGATATAATAAAGTAGTTGGTGTCACTTGAGAAATATTGTGACTAGCTTAAGGATATCATTAGACAAAAGTAAGCCATGATTTAAAATATTTCCACCTAGATTAAGGAATACCACATCAAATTCAAATATCAAGTACGCCTAGACCAATGGAATCTTGATCCTATGTTGAAAGGGTATACAAACTATAAAAACAAATTGGAAAATTATTTTGTCATCCAAATTGATTTTGGGGTATAACTGGATATTTAATTTTTTTTCAAGATAACACCACTCCTTTTTATCTTACCTCCCTTATTTATTCTCATTTCTCACTGGAAAACCATTGTACTTGGCTTGTTATTGGCACATCCATTTCAATTAGTTTCTGTGTAATCATATAAGAAAGGGATGTTTTTTTTTGTTATGAAAGAGGACAAAGGTTTGTTTAGTCCTTTAAGAGATCTTCCTCCATGTAGATAACTAAAAATATTATGTTTTAGTGGAGGATCAAGATTTCCATCATCACAAGAGTGTCAGGATACATGAAACACCAGAAGCATACAATTGATTACCAAACCAAGAAACTTAATATGCGGAAATTAACCAGAATCACAAGTAACTAGAATTTAGAATAACACATGATATGAGAGACAATACACAACTTGTATTAAAATTTATATAGAAAAGAATACAATAAAGAAGATGCCACTTCTTCTCCACCACCTCTTCAGAGGCTTCCCACACCTCAAGTGAACAGTAATTCTCTCCTCAAAGCTCTCTCTCAGGTCCCAACACACAACTCAAACACAGAGTTGGTGCTCACCTCCAGTGCTCCACACACACCACAAGTGCTCCACGCACTCCACAAGTACTCAAATTACTTCAAGTAGATCTCCCATGAACCTACAACAACCTGCAATTCAATAGACCATACTTATGGAAGGAACTCCCTTGCCTTCCTCTTTGCTCTATCAGAGTACACACCTATACTCTAAGTAGATCCTGCCTGATTCTGCTCCCTGTTGTGTTGCTATCCTATCTGATCTTGCACACCTGCAAATCAACCCGGTTCTGCACACCTGTGAACCTTGACCTTGCACACACATACACCTGTAGATCAATGATCTTACTTACCATGTAGATCTCCTATATAGGCCATGCACACCTGCTGACCAAGATCCTACACCCCTGAAGAATCTTGCTGACTCTCCAAAACCAGCACCCACCTTGGTACTGCTGTGGAACTAGGAGGAACACCCTTGCTCACCTCACACATAGAAGGAGCTAACTTTGCTCAACTCAAACTAGAACACCTTTCCAATACAACCATGAGTCTATTATATAGATCTCATCCAAACAATAATTAGACATCTAATTACAATAATTAGATCCACAGCTCTCAGTCTAAAAATAGCTCTAATCATGCAAACACTTGGTTCGTTAGCTAATTGCCCGTAATAAACTTGCAGTCGAACCACACAGGCGACTGACATTGGCCGATCCCTGACCGACGTCGGTTGCTTCTCTTCACTATCCTACCGATGTCAACTGATTAGATCGATGCCGGTTGCTCTGACACTCAGCAACCTTCAGCAACCCCTCCAATGGCCTTCTCCATGTCTGCATCAGTGAAGCTTTTAGCTCCACAACCTAACAATCTCCCACTTGGAGATAAATAGCTGCACTATACCTATACCTGTACTCCGTCTAATCTGTTTCCTATTTTGTATCCCTCTTCAAGATCAATCCTGAAGACAACCCACCACACACACTGTAATGTACCTCCTGTCATCCGAGTACCCTGCCACATCCGAACCTACAAACACATGTAGTGAAGTCCTGACCCTACATGTATACCTACTACTAGTCCCTCTCAAATACCTGAGAACCCACTTCCCCAAATTGGCTCCTAACTCTCTGACAGCTCCCACTGCATGGGAATACTTAGGTCTATACCAGACCTCATGTGATTTTAGACACTGTACCTATCCAGCCCTTAGTGTGCTCTGGCTCTGCATCCTGAACTTCGCCAACACCTGATTCACATCAGCTCCCACTGGAGACAAAATCAACCTGTGATCTCCATGTCTCCCATGTCAAAGAATTTTGCTGCTTCAAACTCCTCATGACATGCCACTGAACTAACCTTACCCTTAGCTCAGCAAAACCCTGTATGTATAATCCTGCTAGCAAAACATACCATCCACATACAGCAACAGAATGATGTTGTAATCATCATCCACCTGGTAAGATAAACCATAATAGTTACCTTGACATTGACTGAAGCCATGCTTCGTCCTCCACCTGTCAAAACCTGTACCACTATCCTGCAGCTCCTCAAGACCATATACCTAGGTCTTCCGTCTCACGTATCCATTCTCTCTATTCTTCAACTAAGGTATCCATTCATCTTTGTGCTTTCATACTAGCTAGCAACCCTACCAAAACTCCCATTTGGTTCTGCATCATATCCCTGCCATGCTCCCACCTGTTTCCTGGATCCTTCTTGCTCTACTATCAGCAACAAGTATAAAGAAGAGGAACAACAAATTTGAGGGCCTACTTACGTCTTCAATCCTCTGTATGGGTGTTTGAGACTCCTTAACAGCGTGCTGTCCACCCAAAATCCATTACAGTGACCGACCTTGGTCACTCCATAGTCTGCATCTGACCGATGTCAGTTCCCATGCATCTGTCCCTGACTACCGACCCTACCAACATCGGTGTCCCTGCTGTCGACGTTGGTCCTTGTGACCGACGTCGGTCTTATATCCTACCAATGTCGGTTTTCCTGCTAACGCCAGTACCTGTGTTTCTTGTGAGTGACGACTTTTTACCTGTGAGCTCCTTTAAATCAATCCCCATGTCCAAATTGCCCTGCTTAGAAGTATCCAGCCTCATCCACTGGTCTCTGTCCGCCATCTCCTCTAAGTACACCAAGGCTTTCTAGTTCTTAAGCCTATCAAATATATCTATCTTCCACTTAAGAACATGCATCTCCTTCTTGCTCATGTGACCAAGCCTATGAAGCCACGTCTCTGCAATAGAAGAAGAATCAGTAATATAAACAAGTAGATAAAGAGTACCTATTTTCTTACCACCAGCTAATTCAAGTGCATCCACTGTGAGAGTTCTTGTGCATCTCTCATCACCCAATCTTTCTGAAGAAATTAGCCATATCTCCAAACCTGGGACTTGCATGACCTTCATCAACACCTGTGTGTTGGCTGCCTGTAATTTCAACTTCACTTCCCCTTTGCCAATTCTTTGGCAAGGCTCACCAGCTCCTCTACCTAGGGCTGCATCGAAAGAGGCAATCGAATCTTTTATCCAAGATTCAAATTTATCCAAGAAACCTCCCAGAGCATCCTATGCAATAACACCTGCTACATCTACTTCTTCAGTTCCTTCATGCTGATCTGCTACCAACCAACAATATTCTTTTACCTACTCTTTATTTCTATGGGACCGTAAGTGACCATCTGTACTTTTCAACTCCTCCATTCTTAGCTTACTTTCATCTGCCATTGCTCTACTCCCACTCAATCAGAAACCCTTGAGAGTGACCTGTAACCAAACACAAACCCTGCTTCCTGCAACTTGAGCTCTGATACCACTTGTCAGGATACATGAAACACTGGAAGCATACAATTGATTACCAAACCAAGCAACTTAATATGCGGAAATTAACCAGAATCACAAGTAACTAGAATTCAGAATAACACATGATATGAGAGACAATACACAACTTGTATTAAAACTTATATAGAAAAGAATACAATAAAGAAGATGCCACTTCTTCTCCACCACCTCTTAAGAGGCTTTCCACACCTCAAGTGAACAGTAATTCTCTCCTCAAAGCTCTCTCTCTCAGGTCCCAACACACAACTCAAACACAGAGTTGGTGCTCACCTCCAGTGCTCCACGCACACCAAAAGTGCTCCACGCACTCCACAAGTACTCAAAGTACTTCAAGTAGATCTCCCATGAACCTGTAACAACCTGCAATTCAACAGACCATACTTATGGAAGGAACTCCCTTGCCTTCCTCTTTGCTCTATCAGAGTACACACCTGTACTCCAAGTAGATCTTGCCTGATTCTGCTCCCTATTGTGTTGCTGTCCTATCTGATCTTGCACACCTATGAACCTTGACCTTGCACACACATACACCTGCAGATCAACAATCTTACTTACCATGTAGATCTCCTATATAGGCCATGCATACCTGCTGACCAAGATCCTACACCCCTAAAGAATCTTGCTGACTCTCCAAAACCAGCACCCACCTTGGTACTGCTGTGGAACTAGGAGGAACACCCTTGCTCACCTCACACACAGAAGGAGCTAACTTTGCTCAACTCAAACTAGAACACCTTTCCAATACAACCATGAGTCTATTATATAGATCTCATCCAAACAATAATTAGACATCTAATTACAATAATTAGATCCATAGCTCTCAATCTAAAAATAGCTCTAATCATGTAAACACTTGGTTCGTTAGCTAACTACCCATAATAAACTCGCAGTCGAACCACACAGGCGACCGACGTCGGTCTCTGTCTGCCTAGAGGTGACCGACATCGGTCAATCCCTGACCGACATCGGTTGCTTCTCTTCACTATCCTGCCGACGTCGACTGATCAGACCGACGCCGGTTGCTCTGACACTCAGCAACCTTTAGCAACCCCTCCAATGGCCTTCTCCATGTCTACATCAGTGAAGCTTTTAGCTCCACAACCTAACAAAGAGCACAATCATAATTTGAAGAATCATGTTTTTTACAAGGTCTAACAGACTCCATGCCCATGAAATAATTTTCTAGATGGAGTATCTTTAGGAATATGCTAGGATTAGCTCAATTATATAATTAAATGGGGTATGTACCTTTACAAGGGTTGGTTAATTTTTTGAGTTAAGATTTATAACCTTAAGGAGTTCTCATTGTGTAATATTTCTGGTGCTAAATTGATTTTTGATGTAAAATCATTGGTAAGATTTGAGAGCATTATACATGTCTCCCTTGTCACAAGATTTTCTTACATAGTGTTAGTATGATATGTTTTTAGAACATATTATATTTATTTTACACTCAATTTAAAAATGAAATCTATTCATGGTCTCCATTCTCTTCCTATCCTTGAAATACAATACTCTATTTTACATGCTTAGTAGACTGGTAATCTGATATATTCATCTTTATGGTAGTCATTTACATTTCATATATAGATTGTAAAATCCTTTCTAATTTGAGATTTGAGAATATGGTGTTGATATCATTTTCAAGGGTAGTACTAGGCTCATGGATTCAATTGGTAGGGGTTCTTGAAGGACATCACTTGTGTATGATTTCATTTTCACTTTTTTCATATCTACATTACATTTTTTATTAAAGAGGACATAGTAGTTTAGTCTAATTTATTTTTGTTCATATATTAACCCTCCACTTTAATTTATATTAACTAATAATTTTTTCCTACCCTATTTTACCCTACACATAAAGTGCCCTTTGCATATTTGAAGTGTTATTTACCTGTGAATGCATAAATATTATATATTTAACATGTTTTTGAATTTTGTGCATTAAAGATCAACATTAAAACCTTGTATTAAACCCTTTGTTGTTGAATATTATTTAGAATGGAATTTCAATCATATTCATATCTATCTTTAGTAGCTTATGTTTGGCCTAGAACATTTTCTCATTCTGTGTGACAACCTTTCTCAGGTGGATTGAACAAATTTGGTTGCACTCTAGTTAAATTTGTATTCCCTTGAGTCAACAATTCCCATGAATATCAAATCATAGAATCCCTTAATGTGAGAGAGCTACCCCTTAGGTCCTCTCACCTTGGTTTAGGTAGAGCCAAAAGTAATAGTGAACTAACCATACCATTTTTAGGTACCTCCCAATCATTTTCTCTATTTGGTCCAGTTTTGATGTCAAACCCTTTCCTAACTACAATGACATATTAAGTTAGGTTTCCATTTTTTCTTGCCATTTCTCTCAAAGTGTGTAAGGTCGAGTGAGAGAGGTATATAACTGGGAACCAACATCTTTCTAGTGCCATTGTCGAGGATCATTTTTATCACTTGTGTTACTGAAAATACATATAGAGAGATATACATGTTTTGTTTATTTTGTTCTCTACTATTAATACATCAACATCTTTATAACCTTTCTTAGTGACTCCACTAGTGATGTTCATTTA
Source organism: Torreya grandis (assembly GCA_037957365.1). Lineage (NCBI taxonomy): Eukaryota > Viridiplantae > Streptophyta > Pinopsida > Cupressales > Taxaceae > Torreya > Torreya grandis. Next base: position 469,250 of record JARHVA010001462.1, on the reverse strand, counting down.
TGTGTTGTAAGAAGTTTAATAATGTTCCTAGAATTATTTTTAGTGTTTGAAAGTTTCCACCGTATCAAGTGTTGTTAGTATTTATTTTTGTTTTGGTCTAGAAGTTCTTACTTCTAGTGGTGACTCTGTTACATCAAGGTTTAAAGATTAGTGCCTACTATATGTCCTCTTATTTATATTGAATAATTTTCTTTAGATCTACAAATCTGGAGGGTACTTTGTCTTTCTTTCAAAAAGATCCATCAAAAGAGCTTGTCCCTAAGTTAAAATCTCCATCCAAAAGAAGACAAGTGTGAAAAAATATTGTAGTCCAACACTCAAGCATTAAAGTAAGACTTGATCAGTTTATCCCCCATTATATTTACCCCCTCTTCTCAAATATCCATTTGGTTAAATGATATCAAAGCACATCATAGAAATCTAAGCTCCCTATAAGTGAAGTTCCTTCTCTCCAAAGAAGTCTTTCTCCTCCTACTAGACCATTAAGACTTCATTCTATTCCTCCTCCTTCAAGTCCTCATAGTATTCATTCTTAGTCATCCCCTAGTTCATCTTCATCTTCAGGTTCAAATATGGGAGACTATGATATGAGAAGGATCATGTTTAATGTAGGCAATGATAATGATGGAGAAGAAGATCAAGGTCTAGCTAATAGATGTAGACCATTTATGATCCCAAGGTTTAGACCTATCAACTTCAATGGTATGCCTAGTTTCTATAATGAAGTTCCCATAAAATTAAGGAATATTTTACCTAAGTTCTAAGGGAAAATTCCATGTCTAGGGAACAACATTTAAAAGACTTATTAAATGTTATTGAATATTATGAAATTGATCTAGAAGATTTGTGCATAAAAATCTTTATAAACACAATTAAGGAAGAGGCTTGGGAGTGGTTAAAATCTCTCCCTGATGGATCTATAGACACATGGAAAGCTATGATTGATGCATTTAAGATTTAATTTTGTGATAGCATTGATCCTATATTCTTGCTTGCCAAATTTGAGATCCTTAAGACAAATCCTAATGAATGTGTCAAGAATTTTAATTCTAGATTCAGTAAGGTATTGAGAAGGCTTTTAGAGGACATTAGACCCAGTGGTGTTGCTTATTTGATTAAAGACTATGATCATTTTTACAAGAAGGAAACCTATTATCTTAGAGATAAGTCTCCCATAAATTTGAGGATGGTTTTCAATTTAACTATCCAAATAGAGAATAACATCAAAGTTGTGGGTAAACATTTGAACAAGAGGGATGCTATCAAGTTAGTGAATCCTTAAAAGCCTCAATCCTCCCATAATAATGTATATCTAAATGAAATTGTAAATAACCTATCCACTACTATGAAATAAATATCTTACAAGTTGGCTAGAGTAGAAAAGGGGTTGTCATAGGGTTCTTCTAACCATGATGATAGGAGGGATCATAAGAGAGAGGAAATAAATCATCCCAGAGATCAAGGTCAAGGTAGGCCAAATTTATAAGGTAGGAATAATGATAAGGGAAATGAGCTTACAAGGGATGAAAAACATGAAAAAAACCAAAACTGGGGAAGTAGAAGGGAAGTACTGAATCTTTTAGCTACAAAGGTTAATGTAGCTGATTTTGATATTGACTAGTGTGATAAGTGCCTCCTCCCTCATCACTCATATATAAAAATTGATAGTGATGGTAAAAGTGTAAAATAATTTTAATATGCATCTAATGAAGATGATATTTACATTATTAATTTCCAACAGATGGAAAGTTACACCTTCTAAGAGGAAGCTATGAGTGCTTCAATTGTTCTCAATTGTGAAGACACTCCAGCCTATGAACATTTTACTTTCCAACCTAGTGAACCAAATGTGATGGTTACCTATCCATATATATAGATGATGAGTGTTACCACTACTTAAGAATTATATAGAGTGTGTAAAAAGGTAAGGGTCCCAACCTCAAACTTCATCTATGAGATAAATATGATTCATGAATATGAATTACATGTTCATGATTTTGAGTTTTTGAGATCAATAATGAAATAGAAATATGGGGATTCACCTCTATTAGTTGAGGACTGACAATTTATGATCCACATAGCCATTTACCAAGAGGAATACAATTTGAGAATTAAATATCAACATACTCCTATAAAAGATAAATACTTTTCTACCGCCAAAGTAGAGACTAAATAAAAAGATACCAAAGGGAGTAAGGAGGTCCAAAATTCCACCAAGCCTAAATTTACACCTTATAATGCTAAGCCAAAAGGTAATTAGGCCAAGAATATAACTCCCCTATTATCTAGTATTCCCAAGAAGGATGACCTAGGAATCTTCCCTTGAAAAGTGAAGTTAAGAATGTGGGTTCAACTACTTTTCTCCTCTTAAATCTTAAGGGGTGTATCCAAAATGAAAGTGTTACTAGTCTACCTACTAACACTCCTTTGCCCAAATATAGTATTTGTGACATGTCCCATGTATTGAGTCAACTAAAGGTCACAATTAACTTTATGGAATTGCTTATAATTCTAGAGTATAGGAAAATAGATTTTGAGTATTTAGGATTCACTAAGAAATTTAATGCTAATGAGATTGTTATAGCTAAGCCTTCTCTTGATTTTCCTATGGAAAGTGAGAACACCTTAGAATCCCCTAAACATCACCTAGAGGTGTATTTGGGATCAACATTGGTAGAAATTTAGATGAATGTCAACATGTTCTATACCACCCTACTGATTAATGGATCAATTATCCATAACTGTATGTTTGACTCTGGTGCATCTTATAACATTATGCCACTAGTTGTGCTAAATGAACTTTATATAAGGATAACTAAAGCGTATGGATAATGTCTCACCATTTATTTTAGAGAATTAATTATTAGTGTGGTTAAAGGATTGGTGGTACAACTCACATAATACCCCAATAAGTTCTTGAGTATGGACATTATTGTTGTAGACTATCCACCAAAATAGGGTATGCTACTATCAAGAAAATGGGATGTTAGTATTGGGGTAAGTATTCAGATGGATATATCCTATGCCACTATACCTCTGGATGGGAAGATGGCTTGCTTGAATTAGGAGCCATAAATGCTTCATGTCTTAGAAGATCCTAAATATTAGTTAAATGAAGTGTTATATGTGGATATAGACATCAAAAAATTAATGGGAAGTGTTGAGAATGAGGAACAACCTCCAAAATTTGGTGTTATAGATGGAGAATCCATATATACCATGCATTTTTGTGGATCATGTTAAAGTATTAGAAATTGAGTAGGGGTTGTATTTTATGCCCCTAATGGCCAAACTTATAAATACTCTTTCCAATTGTCTTTTGAGTGTACTAATAATATTGTAGAATATGAAGCACTCCCAATTGGCCTCTGGATCACCCACAAGTATGAACTCAAAAGGTTGCTAGTTAATGGTGATTCAAAGTTAGTGGTGAAACAATTCTAAGCTATTTACACAATAAAATATAAAATATTGAAGAAATACCAGAATGTTGTATGGTACTGCTTAGAATGGTTCGATGCTTTCAATATTAAGTATCATGCCCAAGATCTTAATCAAGTGGTAGATATGGTTGAAAATAGGTATGTAGAGTTTAAAGTTAAACATAAAACTCCCTCATGTGAATATGAGGTAGAGGTGCTGGTAAGGCCTTCTATCCTAAATAACATTGATCATTGGCAAGTCTTTAAGGATGATGATCAAATAAAAAGGTTTTTGTGATGTATAGATGAGTTTGAAGGAACCATTATAGATCTGGACTTCATGGTATAGGTATGTGATGGAAAAGAAAACTTATATAGAAGATAAATAATCTAGTTAAAGACTAATACTATCCCTAGAGGATTGGTTAGTCTTGAAGCATCCGTTGACAGAGCTGATAGAATCAAATCTAGAAGATGTAACTAAGATTAACACTAGGATAGAGGAAAATCTAAGGAATATTTGGCTTAACACTCACCTAATCAAGAAAGAGAAGGAAGCATTTATCAAGATTTTGAAAAATTACCAAGACTATTTAGCATTGTCATACTTAGATCCAATGGCTTATAGGGAGGATTTGTTCTAACATGTTGTCCCCCTCCATCCTAGTATGAAACCATTCTACCAAAAATAACAACCTATAAATCCCATCTTAGCCATCAAGATGTAGGAAGAACTCACGAAGTTAAGGGATAGTGGGATCATTCAACCCATTAGGTATTCATTGTGGGTGGCTAATCTAGTCCCTATGAGAAAATAGAATGGAGACATTCAGATCTATGTTGATTTCTATAATTTAAACAAGGCTTCACTAAATGATAATTATCAATTGCCTAACATGCACAACATCCTCTAAGATCATATTGGTTTTGAGCTATTATCAACTCTGGATGGTTTTTCTAGTTACAACTAGGTAGTAGTGAAGGATTTAAAAGGTCAAAGACTACTTTCACTACCCCATGGGACACTTATGTGTATGTACAAATGCATTTTGGCTTAATGAATGCAAGTTCCACTTTATAGAGAGTAATGGATGTAGCCTTCACTAGGTTAATCAAAAAGTTCATTACAATCTATTAAGATGATGTTATAGTGTACTCCAAGAAAAGAGATGACCACTTGGGGCACTTAAAAAAAATTATTATTAGTTGTAGGGAGTTTAGAATCTCCTTTAATCCAAGTGCCATTTTGGAATGTAGAAGGAAAAGATACTATGGCACATTATGTCTCAACAAGGTGTGATGATAAATCTTGAAAGAGTAGAATCCATTGACAAGGTACCCATCTCATAGACCAAGAAAATTATTCAATATTTCTTTGGCCAAAGTAACTTTGTTAGGAGGTTTGTTTCCAATTTTGTAGAGATTACTCTACCCATCACTTCAATTTTGAAAAATGATTAAATTATAAAGTGGGAAGAAAAAGCTACCCAATAATTTTAGGACATCAAGACAGCTTTGAAAACTACCCCAATGCTTGCCAGTCCTGATTATAGAAAATATTTCTAGATCTTTTCATTTACCTGCGAACATAATATTATTGTAGTGATAATATAAAATAATGATGAAATTAATGAGTATCTAATTTCCTTTTTTATCAATTAATTATAGGGATCTGAGCTAAACTATACCATAATGGAGAAATAGGCCTTTGTTATTTTAAAGGTTGTCAAATAGTTCAGATCCTACATCCTGAGTTTAAATAGTGTGGCCTATGTTCCTCACACTATGGCGAAGGACATATTAACTCATAATGAAACTATTGGCAAAATATGATAATGGGTTAATAAGCTTCAAGAATATGATTTGGAGATACAAACTACTAAGTTGGTAAGAGGCATGGGTATCACAAAACTAATGACTAAAGCCAACTTCTAGGTTGTAGAGGTGAATAATATAGAAGGGGTCATTGATAGCCCATAATCTAAGTAAAACTAGTCTCCATGGTACAAAAATATAGTCTATTACTTGAAGACTCTGAATTATCCTCCCCACTTAGTCAAAAATCAAAGGAGGACCTTAAAGTTAGTATCTTAGAAGTATCTTTTATTGTAGGATGATCTAGCTTGGAGGAACCCAAATAGTGTCCTCTCAAGGTGATTAATGGAACATGAGATTCTTTAATTAGTTACAAAGTTCCATAGTGGTGTGTGTGGTGGTCACTTTTCTCCTAGAATCACTACACACAAGGTTATAAGGGTCGATTATTGGTGGCCCACTCTAATCAAATATGTTGCTACTATGGTAAGGAGATGTGAAGAGTGTCAATGATTCACTAGGAGAATGAAATCATCCAGATCACTTCCCTTGCAGTCAGTTTCTATTGAGGGACCTTTCAAGTAGTGGGGAATGGACTTCATGGGTGAAATATTAGATACTTTAAGTACTGGTCACAAATGGATCTTAGTGGCTACTTATTACTTCACAAAGTGGGTTGAAGTAATCCCTACCAAAAAATCAACCCACCAGGTAGTCATTGATTTCCTATTGAATAATGTGATTTATCAATTTGGAGTGCTAGTTAAAATTGTCTATGACAATACCATGTACTTTAGAGCAAAATAATTAGTTACATTATGTTAATATTATGAGATTGATCTAGCATATGCCTCCAATCACAATCCACAAGGAAATGGGTAATCTAAGTCCAGTAACAAAAATTTATTGAATATTATTAAAAGGACTCTGAATACCAACAAAAGTAAATGGGGTAAGTAGTTCAAGTTTTCTATCTAGTCTAATAGGTTGACTCTTAAAAGGTCTATTAGAAGAAGCCCCTTTAAGCTTGTTTATGGAGCTCAAGCTATTTTAACCCTTAATATATAGTTACCTACTTACTAATTCATGAAATATATATTTAAAGATGGATAAGAAATAAACCACTATAAGGAAAGAATCAACCAAATTGTAGAGCTTGATGAATCTCATAGACAAGCTCATGAGAAGCATTTAAAGTTCAAAAAAAAGATCAAGAAGATATTTAATAAAAAGGTTATGCTAAGAGATTTTCAAATTATAGATTTGGTCCTACTTTGGGATATAATACATGAAGATAATGGAAAACATGTTAGATTTGATTCCATATGGATGGGTCCCTACACATTTGATTATCAAATAAGGAACCATATATTTTATCTCAGAGATATTGATGGAGGAATCTTGGAGATTCTAGTTAATGGAAGACACCTCAAACACTTTTTGGATTAAGTCCATGCCAACCCATCTGAATATGTACATATTGTATAGTCCCTTTGTGTTTTGTTGCCCTATTTAGGGTTATGTTTGTACATTTTGTGTTTTCTCATTTTCTTTCCTCATTATATTTAGATGCCTTATTATAAATTTATTTACCCATGGTGTGTTTTTCTTACCTTTGTTTCAAATCCTTTGTTTCCATGGCCCAATGGATAGGTGCTTGGTTTGGTGTTATCTATTTACCTGTTAGGGGTACACATCTTTGAGTAAGAGATGATGTTAGATCCCAAATCTACACCAAGTAATTTTTGCACTATTTAGAATTAAAATATTTAGGAGGTTGTATACTTGTTATGTTCCAATACTTTATTTGGGATATTTTGTTCATTTGAAATGTTTTGTGAGAGCCTTGTGAACCTATGTTTTACTAATGTTTTAATGTTTACTTTATGTCTTCAAGTAATAGGTTTCATGGTGGAAAGATTCATTAAAGATGAAGATATGTCTGAGTCTCCTTACATACATTCAATTGCTACCTTATGCTTGAAGGAGAAAAGTTTTGGGGCCCTAGATGTAATTATCCTATTGCACCTTCAACTTGTTTTGGTAATTAAAGTGAGGAATCATTTGATGAGCTAAATCAAAAACATGTATTTATCTCAAAGGGCCCCCAAAATTTTATCCCATAAAAATTCCTAAGTCAAATTCATCAAGTTTATAAGGTAATGACTTGTTCATTTCCTTTTACAAGTTATGAGTGCATATTTGGGGATCGAAAGGATCCTGCACCCCTTCCTATATCAAGAAGGATGGTACAAAAGTGAAACATTAGCCAAGATTCCAAGCAAGAATTGAAGTTGGACATGTGGTAGCTCTTTAGGGTGTTTTAGATTTTTGGCCCTTTTTGAAGATTGCCTCACCTTTTGGTGGGAAAGGTTCAAAATGTCCTTGAAGACCTGAATGCTTGAATTTGAAAAGTAAAGTGATGCCACATAGCAACTCCTTAGGGTATTTTAGATTTTTTGCCCTTTTTGAAGATTTCCTCACTTACTTCTTGGTGGACAAGGTTTAAAAGGTCCTCGAAGGCCTAAAATCCTAGATTTGTAAAGTTAAATGATGACACATGGTGTTATTACATCCCGTGAGGAGCTCAAGGCATATTACACTGCTGCACCAAAGGAAATAATGAGTGAAAAAGTCCCTAGAGGCATGAAAAGGTACCATAATATAATTTCCACTTATATGGGTTCACATTTTGCAAGGATAGTTTCTCGACATGAAGGAAATACTTTCACCTTCTCCTTCTTGTTATTGAAAGAAGGTCAAGTGATTAAAGAGGGTAGTTGATAAATAGTTGTTATGCTTTGAAACATTAATGACAACCCTAAGTTAAAAATGTAAAGGATTATAATTAAGGCATTTGCATTCATTTTTGTTTACCTTTTGCATTTATATCTTGTATTTATGACTTTAAGCTATTTGTGTACCCTAGCTACATGTAACACAAAAGAGTGATTACAGTGAATTCTTCATGGATTTTTAGCTTCAATTATATGCAACCCTCTATATTAGCAGTAAGTGTTCTTTTAGATCCTTTTATTATGTTATTTAAGAGGAGTTTGAAGGTATTTTGAGGGTTTTTTTATTAAAGTATTTGTTCAACTTCAAAGTATTTAATTAGTGAGTTAGGGAAAAAAGGTGGTGCCTTCAACATTTGTGAAGAGCAACATCATCTCTATTTTGGATGGTATCAGAGATATAAATGTTTAAGGGTTAACTTTTATGACCTTATTTAATGTATTTTAGTGGAAAACCCCTCTTCTAGTATTTTTAAACCTTGACATGATTTAAATCACCCCTATAATAACATTACCCTTAGCTGCCCCATACCCAAAATTAGTTATTGCATGTGCTTGAGTATATCAACTAAACACTAGGACCATAATTAATAGTAGCCAGTCAATTGTTTATTATTTAACTCATATGACCCTCATCACTATGATCAAGATTTTTTCTTAGCCTGAAAGTATTAAACTCTCCCTAGAGGAATGTTAGGAGTATGCAAAGAAAAATGACAAAGCAATATGGGACATTGTAACACCTATTAGCTAGCCAATAAAAGGCAAAAGGTCTCCAAAATGTCCAAAAGTTTGAAACTATAAAAATTTAATGAATTTCAAAATTATGTCATCTCCATGGCCACCAAAATTTATAAGATTCCCACTATGGAGAAATTTGAGTCCCAAAAGTTTTTGATATTAATCTGCATGTTGGATTAATAGAAGAAGTTAGATTGGGCCACCATTCTAAGTGATAACCTACATAGGCAAATGATGCAACTTCAAGATGCAATCTATTTAAAAGAGGCATTCATAGGTACTTTTTTATATGTCTTCATACTTAATGTATATCCTAGTGCATAATAAGACATTCCAAGGGCTCACTAGGAATCCCAATAGAAGGAGAATATACGATATTTATCCAAAAATTACTCTAGATGGCTTTAGGAAAATTTTTTGTAGTATTTATAATTTCTTCTAAACACTATGATGTGTGTTTTATTTCCTTTAAGGAGCCTCAATAGAATGTCTAAGGTGGCCAAGGAAAAAAATGGTGTCGTATGGCACCTCATATATCCAATTCAAGACATTCACCTAAAGTGGTTACTCAGGGTCTCTACACATATTGTTGAGATACCTGGATGATAGATTAGCAATTATGGAATTTATTTGGTAGATGTTTCCCTCACATAAGATGATTGTGGTGAAAAAGATAAATAATCCCTTCAAGTTTCTAGTTGAGATTGGACACTATTTATTTCCTTATGTTGCCAGGGCAAAGGGATTGGAATAAGAGATGGGCCAGTATGTGATTGATAAGATGATACCCAAGCCCAAATATGATATCAAATGGTTGGTGAACATAGAAACTAATGTAATTATACATTAATCACATTATGAAGACATCTGGTCAGATTGCACTACCAAGGAAGATGTCAAAAAACTAGATTATATGAGGTTGATGGTGAAAGAGGTTATTGCTTACAATATTGCTCCCATCCCTAATGACATGGTAGATGATAAGAGGAAACTATATACAATGTATAATGAGTCTAATATTGAAACCCAAGCCATCTCACAAACAAAATTCACTGCTAATAATAATGATTCCATTCCATGGATAGCCTTTGAGATCATGAGAAAAACCTTTAGGTGGTTGAAAGAACATGGGGTTGATCTTGGTTCTTATGATACCCTTGCCCTCTAGGAGCTCAAAATATTTTGGGATCTAAAAGGTTTCCTCTTAGAATATAGTGGTGATCCTTTAGCTCCACCACCAACAATGAAGGATAAAGGGAAATGTAAGGTTGGTGATGTTGACTTCACCAAACCAAATGATGTGGAGTCAATTACATCATTACAGTCCAAGGTAGGATTGACCTTCTTAAAAGTAACAAGTTTAGTGGAGAATTAGGATAATATTTTTATTAGGGAGGTTATACTAGCTAGTACCACCCTAATATCCATTGTAGTAGAGGGAGCCCCAAAAATGCTAGCCATTCTAATAGCTATCCCAATAGTCAATCTAGTTATTGCTCCACTTGCTTTGCCAGCACAACAATTAGCAGTTGCCCCTCCCCCAAAGGTCTATTTAAGGAAGAGATGATGTGAAGAAAAAGGAGATCAGCCCAACAAAAGAGAGTTAAGAGGGCTTTGTAACCTTTGAGTGGGTTTCCTATGAAAAGGAAGGAGGTTGTGTTTAAAGACCTACCTTTTAAGGAACTCCCTATAAAAAATAAAGAGGATCAATTATCATATGCCAAAAGGTTAAGGGATATAAGTGACAAAGAAGACTTATATGAAGGTAGGCCCATTACCAGGGTGATGAATAAGTAACGTACATTCACTCCTTTGTAAGTAAGAACTAGGTAAAGAACTCTAAGGGAAAGGCCCCAGACCCCAGTGAAGGTCCCCATGATGGCTATATTAGCAAAAGAGGGTCCCTCAAGATTGCAAAATAAAGGTAATGAGGAATAAATTTTGACCTCAAATGATCCTCTATCTTTTGACAATGTTATATAATTTGGAGTTAAGTCATCCACACAAGCTCAGGTCCCTTAGGAGAAAGAAGTAGTCTCATTAGATATAAAAGCATTTGTTATAAATGTCATCACCCAATCACTAGGCCAAGGTGATAAAGGTGGAGCTAAAGAATTGAATAAATCTAATGAGATAGCTAAAGTAGAGTTAGAGCAAGATATTTGGCACCATTGACTCTGAAGTGGTGGTTAAGTAAAAAGGATTATAGGTAGCTCTAGAGGTATCACAAGATGTCCTTTCCCCTATAAAGGTTTCGAGTTTAGCACTAGAGGAGAAGGCAAGTATAGAGGAAGGTGGGGGAGTAAACCTAAGAATGGGTACTCCCACACATATATAATTAAATAAGGAGTTGGACCAATCCAATAAAGATGATAAGGAGGGTACTTTAGGTAATGTTATTTTAATTAAAGTACCTTGAGGTCTCCTTCCTCTCATCAAGGTTCATGATCCATCCTATAATAAAGGTCTAGAGGCCATGATTGGTAGAGAGTTTCTTGAAGGAAGCAAGGAAATCACCATAACATCATCTCTACCTAAAGCTTAGGTAAATAAAGAAGGTGAAGAATTTGTGGAACCTTCTAGTCAACTCATGGTACAAGGGAGATCCATTGAAATTTTTTTCAAGGAGTCTCACTAATTCAAACCATATTTTGGAGTGTTGGAGTAAATTGAGAAAAACCCTAAAAGAGAATTTAGATTAAATAAATAAGGTGGTAAGGAATTGAATAATGATGAAGATACTAAGTAGTTCATATTGTGTTTGCATCCCATTCTTGTGGCACTTCTTACACCAAGTAATTGAATGACACCACCTTTCAATGTCTCAAGGCCTGAATCAATGTCTAGTACATCAATGAGAATTTAGACTAGACCCCTTCTCTGGGTTGAAGAATAGGTCAAAAAAATGACATCATTAGAAAAATTAGGGAAATTGATGTGGTAAATATCACTCAGGCATATAAGTCCAAGTCCCCCCAAGAAGGCCAAGACACACTCCTGAACTACATTCACTATTATAGGAGAGAGGAATATGGAGATAGCCATTCCTCCACAAAATGCTCTAAAAAAATATTCTCCCCTTGAGAGTTACATTATCTATAGATACAAACTGGGGGAACCATCAAGGAATGAGATAAAACATAGCTCATAGGTTTTGGTGAACATGGTAGCTCATAGAATGTACAAAGATAAATCCACTATGGAGGAGTTGAAGGTAGAAAACTAGGCTATGATATAATACTTGCAAAGGTTAATGAGTGAGCGTAAGGCATTAAATATAACTACCAATATTTCCTTGGATTCTCTCCATCTCTCATTTGTATCATTTTACTCTAGCTAGATTGATGATTCAAATACTAGAGGATGGGCAATGAAAGAATGGAAAAAAGATTTACATGTCAGGTCCAAAGAAATAATTCACTTAGTGTTGAAATTCTTGAACACTATAGTGGAAAATAAGAGAGATTGTGATGTCCAAGTATTCATCTATGAGATGAATGTCAAGAGTTTGGAAAAGATCCAACAAAATATGGATGAAATTTTCAAAGTGGGATTAGATACTCTGATAGCAAAAAATATCATTGCTCCTAGTAATCACAAGAATCCTAGAGAGTATCAATTAGCAATCAAGCAATGATTAGTAATGCTTAAAGATGGCATCTTTGATCTAAAAGGAGAAGATTAGTCTCTCAAGATTGCAACAAAATAGATAGATGTTGTGCTTAGGAAGATGGTAAGCCTTGATGGTGAAAGTGACTTGAAAGAAAAGGTAATATGCACTACCCTAAAAAGCCTCATTGATGTACCATAAGACTTTTTTGATGTTCATATAATAAAGTAATGAGTGTCACTTGAAGAATATTGTGACTAGCTTAAGGAGCTCTTTAGATGAAATCAAGCCATACTTCAAAATATTGCCACCTGGCTTGAGGAATAACATGCCAAATTTGAATATCAAGTAGGCTTAGACCAACAAAATATTGATGCTATGCTAGAAGGGTATACAAAGTATAAAAACAAATTGGGAAAATATTCTATCATCTAGATTGATTCTAGGGCATAAATAATAAATTTTAGTTTTTTCTAAGTTGGCACTTCTCTTTTTTCTCTTCCCTCCCTTCTTATTTCTTCTCATTTCTCACTAGGAAACCATTGTACTTGGCCCATTTGTGGTATGTCCCTTTTAGTTAGTTTTTGTGTAATCATATAAGAAAGTACATTTTTGTTTGTTATGCAAGAGGACAAAGGTTTATTTTGTCCCTTACAAGATCTTCCTCCATGTAGATAAATAAAAATATTCTACTGTAGTGGAGCACCAATCTTGCCATCATCACAAGAGCATGAGCATAATCCTAGGAATCATGTTTTTTACAAGGTCTAACAGACTCCAGGCCTATGAAAGAATTTTCTAGCTAGATCATCTTTAGGAATATGATAGGCTTAACTCAATTATATAAGTAAAGGGGGTATATTCCATTAAAAGGATCAGTTAAATTTTTGAGTCGAGAGCTATAGCCTTGAAGAGTTATCACTATGTAATATTTTTGGCACCAAATTAATTTTTGACGTAAAATCATTGGCAAGCTTTGAGAGCATTATACATGTCTCCCTTGTCACAAGATTTTATTGTTAGTGTTAGTCTTTTATGTTGTTAGAACACATTGTATTTAGTTTACACTCAATTTAAAAATGAAATATATTCATGGTCTCCATTCTCTTCCTGTTGTTGACATACAATGATCTATTTTACATGCTTAGTAGATTGGTAATATGATATATTCATCTTTATGGTAGTCATTTAGAGTTCATATCTAGATTGTAAAATCTTTTCTACTTTAATATTTGAGAATACTGAATTGATATAATTTTTAATGGTAGTCCTATGCTCATGGATTCAATTGGTAGGGGTTATTAAAGGACATCACTTGTGTATGATTTAAATTTCACTTGTTTCATATTTGCATTGCATTTGCTATTGAAGATGACATAGTAGTTTAGTGGAATTTATTTGTGCTCATCTATTAACCTTACACTTTAATTTCTATTAACTGATAATTTTATCCTACCCTATTTTACCCTGCACATAAAATTACCTTTTCATAACTGAAGTGTTATTTTCCTATGAATACATAAATATTGTATACTTAACATATGTTTGCATTTTATAAATTAAAGATCAAAATTATAACATCTTATTCAACCCTTTATTATTGAATATTATTTATAATGGAAGTTAAAATCATATTCATATCTATATTTAGTAGCTTGTGTCTAGCCTAGAACATTTTCTCATTCTATGTGATAACCCTTATCGAGTGGATTGAACAAGCTTGGTTGTGTTCAAGTCAGATTTATATTCCCTTGTGTCAACAATTCCCATGAATATTGAATCATAAAATAAATTAATGTGAATGAGATACCCCTTAGATCCTCTCATATTGGTTTAGGTAGAGCTAGAAGAAGCAGGGAAATAACCATACCCTTTTTAGGTGCCTCTTAGTCATTTTTTTGGGTCTAATTTTCATGTTAAACCCTTCCTCGACTACAATGACATATTAAGCAGGTTTTCCATCTTTGCTTTCCATTTCTCTTAGAGTGTGAAAATCAAAGTGAGAGAGGTGTAAAAATGGGAACCAACATGGTTCAAACTCAAATATCTAAGATTGTATGCATTAGTGACATGTGTCATAATCATAAAGTTTGAGAAGTTGATCTAATAATGAGCATGAAATTTGTCAAATTAAAGTCAATGGTGAGTGCATTATCATGTAGAATATGATCCAACAAATATTATTGAGTAAATAAGTCAATAGAGTAATTATGAGACACATGGGGATACCAAATGAAAGAATTTCATTTGAGTCAAATATTTAATGTGTTCAAAAGGAATGTGAGGGTACTGAGTGTTTTAATCATGGTAGCACAGATCAATGATCAATGATGAGTGATGTAAGGTAAAGACCAAGATACTTCCAAGGAGATCAATGGAGTTAATTTGAGAAATTTATGTGAGAAAATTATATTAAGACACATGTTTGAAGCTTATATATTTACATAGTGATCGTATGAATTTGAATATTCAAATTAATGAAGGAAAACTAGTCTATAGTGTTTGAGCTATAACTTTTGATATATGTAAATTTCATGGTGTTATAAAATTAAAAATTGTAAATAAATCCAAGTAACATCTATATAAAATATTTATAAGGTTTTAATGTTTGTACATTCAAATTCATTGAGATCTAAATTTGACTATGCATTTGACCATGATTTGTAAGTGATCCAAGAAGGATATTTGATTTTTTCATGATATTGTCTTGATGTTTCAAGATGAAATAATTATTAGAGAATGTTTTAGACTCCATGAAGAATATCTATATGGATTTTATAGGTTTTACCAATCCATACTTAGCATGAAAATTTTCTTAGAAGTTGACTATTTGTTCATTCATGGTGTTACTATGTACAAGATTATTATTTGAGCAAATTGTGCTTTAGCAGAAGAGTGTTTTGGTGGATGTATTATTTGAATCTATTATTGTGTTCTTTTTTTGATAGATGAAGTGATAGAGGGGTAATAGGTCTCCATGAGACCTATAAGGGATACTAAGGCCTAATTGAAAGGCATATATGCTTAAGTATGACCCATGGATTATATGTCTAACATGTGACAATGGATTTAAGCTATGTATTAGTGTGATATAAGTATTAAGTATTAAGTCAAGCCTTATGGTTGACTAAGAAGATAATATTCACAAAGACTCTATAAAGATTGAAATCAAAGGTGATGGTTTTTAGACTTGAGAGAGGAGAGTGGAACATATGTGATATTGAGAAAAGAAGAGAACCTTTGAAAAGGAAGGTATAAGTTAGTGAGGACCATTAGAGAACAAAAAGGATTAATCATGTTTATCTGATCAAGGTAATGAAGGTGAAAACATAGGTCATTATTACTAATAATCCTAGAAGAGGCAGATTGAGTGAGTAGGCCCTAGAGGCTGATTAAGTGAGTATGCTTAGTGGATGGATTAAAGAATAGAGAAGGTTGAGGATTGTGTACATGACCTACATATCATGTTGTCGATGTTGTGATATGTTTTTTGTAGTTTTTTATGATTATGTATGTGCTAATAAATGAAGAGTGATCCAAAAGGGTGTTTTAGATGTATTGCTTATGTGTGCAAGTTTGTAAGAGTGTAAAGGGGAAAGAGAGGAAGTAAGATAAGTACATCATTAGGTGTAAAAGACATCAAATTAGAGGTGGATATCAAATAAAGATAGTTGAGTGGGTGTTTGATTACCTAGGGGGTTGAAACCTCCTTTTGGGATGGTTGTCTCACTAAATTAAGGGATGGGTGTTCTTTAATCAATTTGTGCTAGTCTAGATTTAGATCTTGTTATTATAGGATTGTAGTCCATTTTTTAGGTTCCAGTGGGTTTTATTTCCTAAGAGGGTTTCCCATGTAGATCTTGTGTTATGTGTGTGATCTTGCTTATCCTTAGTGTTCATTGCTATAAATGATATGTATACTTCATGAATGATAATGATATTTGGTTAAGGGTTTGGAATTAAATTTTGGATTATCTATCATCACTGATTCACCCTCCTCTTAATGATTGTATCTATAACAATTGGTATCAAAAAAGGACCTTCATTTTAAGTTTAACCACTTTAAGATGATCCAAGGTACAACGTGGAAAGTCAACAGATGTAGGGTTTCTCTACAATTAACCATTAATGTTTAATGGGTCCAGTTATGTTTTTTGGAGTATAAGGATGAAGACCTACATCATGTCAATAGGGTTTGACATTTAAAAATGTATTGTGGATGGATATTCAGCCCCCTTACCCCTCCAACTAGTGCAATTGATAAGAAGCTATGTGAGAGCAATTCTAAGGTAATGAGTGCCAACACCTATGGTCTTTCAGAGACTAAGTAAACTAAGGTAATTAATTCTAAATTTGTCAAAGAGATATGGGACAAATTTCAAATAATTTATGAAGGGGATTCAAAGGTCAAGTTGGCCAAGTTATAAACTCATTGAAGATAATTTGAGAGTCTCAAAATGAAGGAATAAGAATATGTGGCATCCTTTTTGTAGAGAGTTGATGAGATTATGAACATTATCAGAGCTCTTAGAGAGAATCTTGAAGAATCTACTTTAGTATAAAAGTTATTAAGGTCTCTCTCCCTCAAGTATTATTCTAAAGTTTTTGATGTAGAAGAAAGTCATGATATTACTTAGATGAATATGGATGAATTGCATGTCATCCTTACTACCTATGAGATGAGAGCCAATAATGAAAAACTACCGAAGGAGGAAGCAAAATTCAAGATATAAATGAAGTCAAACAAGAAAATAACTCAAGTTAAGGAAGTCAAGTATGATGAGATATCCGATGATGAAATAATAGATTTGTTTACAAGTAAATTAAAAATAGGCTCAAGGAAGTATAAGGGTAATCTACTCTTCAAAATTTTTAGTTGTAGATAAATATGACACTTTTCTAACAAGTACCCTCATAAGTATAAGAAGAATGTTTATGAAGAGCATGGTGAAATCTAAAATGAAGGCAAACAGACATTCAGGTTTGATAATAGGAAGAAAAGATTCATAAAGTTTGACAACAAGAAGTTTGTCAAGAAAAAGAAGAGTCTCTACACAAATAAAGATTGCAGATCATTAGATGAAAGTGAATATAGTGAAGATGATGTCCTCTACATGGTTGAGGAAGGAAGTTGATCATATCAAAAAAAGTCTACTTGGAGTGATATAAATAATCAAGAAGATAAGGAGGACTGTGAGACTGAATTAAGGAATGCTTGTGAAGAAATGAAGATTGAGAAGAAGATTAAAAAGAAGATGAATTCTCAAATCAAGGACTAGGAAGATAAATTCATTATGTTTGAGACAAGAATGAATGAAGACACAAAGGAGCATGAAGATATAGTCAAGCATCTTAGTTGTCAATTGGAAATCCTATCTACAAGCTTGAAAGCTAAATAAGATGAATATTCAAGGTATGTGATTAAAAATGAGTCATTGAAAGATGAGTTAAAAAAGACATCTAGTAAGATGAAGTAATTTGTGATGTTTGAAAAGAGTTATGGTGATATAGACAACATTTTGAATAGTCAAAATTATGCTAGTGATAAAATTAGACTTGGTTACATAGAAGAACAAAAGAATGCAACTAAAGATAAGGTGAAGACTAATGCGACCAAAGACAATCAAACCTTGAGGGCCAAAATTTAGTCATGGAATTAATATGCTAGTAAAATGAAGATAAATCAGATCAAACAACCAAATGCCATGAGGTATGCCAAATTCAAAGGTTATTGTTACACTTGAAATCAATTTGGTCATAGAGATAGAGAGCATATAAGACTTTATAAGAATGAGTGGAAGTATAAATCAAGTGGTGTAATCAAGGTTGAATGCTTCAAATTTTATGATGTGGGAAACTTTGTAAAGCATTATCCAAATAACGTAAGGAAAGTTAAGTTTCCTTCAAAAAGAGTGGTTTGATACAACTGTGAGAAGATTGGTCACATTGACAAGTTCTACAAGCAAAGGTTATCAAGTTGAAACAAGTTTAATAAAACTCCTAGAGTGCAAGGAAGAAGGCTAGTTAACTCATGGAAACCAAAAGTAGAAAGTGTGAGTCATGATGATTTTACAAGTCCAGGTGGTCTATTTTATGTGGTGGAAAATGTTACAAAGGTTGAAGAATGCCAAGATCTCTCATTGTCTACTCATGGTGTGAATGAAGAAAACAATCTCAAGGAGAAGACCAAGATGATATTTAAGGTTATTATTGAGGTGTGTATATATCTAATTAAACATCCTGCTATTGTTGAACAAGTTTTATGTGAAGAACATTAGTTGCCAATGTCTAGTGATGAAGTATGTCATGAATATGTGTTCTCTCCATGTATTTCCAATTAAAGTTAAGAAGATAAGGATAATGTTGTATTAGATGAGAAAGTTTTTTCTCATAAGCCTAAGAAGAAATAAAATTACAATAAATTCTATGGCTACAAGATGTCCAAAAAGGAGAAGGAATATGAGGAGTTGTGGGAAACTCCTATTTTCACATTTTTCTAAGACATTATGGGTTAGGGTGTCTCTACCTCTACTTCTTAGGAGACATATTTCTTGTGGAGAATCAGGTATGTGTGCTCAACATGTATTCAAGGATTTTGGTCCTGAAGGTCTGCACGTAGAGTATGGAGGTTTCCAAATGTCTAAATATAATTGGTTAAGAAGACCTGTTGAAGATGATTTTTTAGATAGAGCATAGAGTTAGGGTAATTTAACCTAGATAGTTTGAGAGGCTTGAATAGATGTGAATAATTTAAGGAGTAACTCTTAATTTTTAAGGTAATTTCAAGCAGTTTATGTTGCTCTTATATTTTGTGTGTTCATAAAGCTTTGTAAGTTCAAAGAAGAGTGTATTCATGGAGCATGTTTGAGAAGATCAAAGTAAGAATAGGTATTCACAATGTTAAGGGGAGTATATATCATATATTATAGGTGTTAATTTCCTATTATTGGTCCTTTAAGTCTTTTCATGTCCTCAAGATCTTAAGATCAGCCCACTTTGTCATTGTATTAAAGGGGGAGAAAGTGATTGAAGAGAGAGACAAAGTTTGAGCATAATATTTGTATTGGTGTTGACATAAATGACAAAGGGGGATATTTTTGGATATTTTTCAATTATGTCTCCAAGGTGGCCAATAATTTTGATGAGTTATCATGTGTGCTAGAATGATAATGACAAAGTGTGCTTCAATGTGCTTTAATGTTCTTACATAGTTATTCAGTGTTTGATTTGGATAATTAGATGGTATATGTTATTTATTTTATATAAATATTGTACATACCCTATGGTATGTTATGAGTGATTATATTTCTTATGGAAATTAATGGAATTCATTAGAACAACCATATAAATGTCTAAGATCAAGTAGTCATCTTGATAGATAAGGTTGAGTAAACAGTTTGATAACATCATATTTCACATGTGTGAAGTTTCAAGATAAGTTTGATACATGGATGGATTCCACTATGAAATTTTATAATATGGTTCAAATTTTAGGTTTGGACATTGAGCGTAGTAAAAGTTATTAAGGTTAAAAGTTGGCTTCTCAAGCAGAGTTTACTAAGTTCCCATAGCCAAATTTGCATTATTGAAGATCTATGGTGAGAGTTTAATAAAATCATAAATATAATGGTGAGTATTTAATATTAACATATAAGGATATAATGGCATGTTTCAAAGTTAAATATTCAATATTTCACATGATAATGACATGTGTCATAATCACAAAGTTTGAGCAGTAGATCTAACAAGAAGTGTGAACCCTGTTAGATAGAGATCAACAGTGAGCATGTGATCATACAAATTATGATCCAATGGAAAATATTGAGTCAATAATTCAATAGAGTTATTATAATTCATGTAGGTATGCCAAGTGGGGTAAGTTCATTGGATTCAAATAGTCAATGTGCTCAGAAGGCACACGAGGGTGCCAAGTGTCTTAATTGCATTAGCACAAATCAATGATCAATTGTGAGCGATGCAAGGTAAAGACCAGGATAATTTTGAGGAGATAAATAGAGAATGTTTTATAAAGTTTTATGAGGGAATTAGATGAATACATGTGTCTGAATCTTCTATATTTACATAGTGACTGTTGGAATTTAAATATTCAAATCAATGAAGGAAACCTAGTATGTAGTGTTTGAGTTATAACTTTTTATATATTTAGAATTCCATGGTGGTGTAAACTTAAAAATTATAAAGGACTCCAAGGTACATCTAAATACACTAGTTGGAATGTTTTAATTTTCATAGTATTAAATATATTGAGCTCCAAAATTTACTGTGTGTTTGACCATGGTGTGTAAGTGATTTGAGAAGGATATTTGCATTGTTCTTGATAGTGTCTTGATGTTTCAAGATGAAATAACTATTGGAGAGTGTCATAAATTCCATGAATACTATAATTATGTATTTTTTATGTTTTACCAATCCATATTTAGTGTTAATAATTTCTTATAAGTTGATTGTTTGTTCATTCATGGTGTTATTGTGTACAAGACTATTGTTTGAGCAAATTGTGCTTTAGTAGAAGAGTGTTTTGGTGGATGTATTATTTTTAAGACATAATATAGGTAGTATCAAGTGGACCCATGTATTTTAAAGTGATATCTTGTTATTATTTTGATTGATGAAGTGATAAAGGGGTAATAGGTCTTTATGAGACCTATAAGGGCTACTAAGGCCTAATTGAAAGGTGTAGCTACTTAAGTGTGACCCATGTATTCTATAGCTAACCTGTGAGAATGGATTTGAGCTATGTAGTATCATGATATAAGTATTAATGGTTAAGGAAAGTCTTATATCTGACTAAGAAGATAATATTCACGAAGAATCTATAAAGATTGAAAGTAAAGGTGATGGTTTCTAGACTTGAGAGATGAGAGTGGAGCAGATGTGATATTGTGAAAAGGAAATAAAATTATAAAGAGAAGGTATAGGTAAATGAGGACCATTAGATATAAAATAGGATCAGCCATGTTTATTTGATCAAGGTGATAAAGGTGAACACATAAGTCATTAGACCTAATAAGCCTAAAAAAGGTAGATTGAGTGATTAAGCCCTAGAGGTTGAATAAGTCAGTGTGATTAGTGGATAGATTTAAGAGAAGATAAGGTTGAGGATTATTTGCATGACCTACATGTCATGTTAATGATGTTGTGACATAGTTGTTTTAGGTTTTTCTGATTGTGTATGTGCTAAGAAGTAAAGAGTGATCCAAAAGGGTGTTTTGGATGCATTAATTATGTATGAAAGTTTGTAAGAGTGTAAAGGGGAAAGAGATCAAGTAAGAGAAGTCCATCATCAGGTTTATAAAACATTAGATTAGAGGTGGAGATAAAATCAAGGTAACTGAGTGGGTGTTTGGTTGTCTATGGGGTTAGTTCCTCTTTATGGGATGGGTGTCTCACTAAATTAAGGGATGGGTGTTCCTTGATCTGTTGGTGTTGGTCTAAATTTGGATATTGATATTTTAGGAATATAGTCCATTTTTTAGGTTCCAATGGTTTTTATTCCCCAAGAGGGTTTCATATGTAGATCTTGTGTTATGTGTGTGATCTTTCTTATCCTTATTATTCATTGTTATAAATGATGTGAATGCTTAATGAATGATAATGTTATTTGGTTAAGGGTGTAGAAGAATTGGAATTGAAGTTTGGATTATCTAGAATCATTGATTCACCCCCCTTCTCAATGATTATACCTCTAATATCCTTGAGTGTCTTGAATATGCTTAAGACTAGAAATCTAGATAATCTGAACTTAGGGATACTATATATGGTAGTATGTAGAAATAGGGAAGAATAGGGATTGGTAACCTTAATTGTGCTTAAATTTTTCTAAGTTTGAATGTGTATTTTGCATCTAATTTCCATGTAATGGATAGGGGATAATAGTTATGTATATATACTATTCTATTACTTATGTAGGTGATAAAAGATGTCTAGGCCAACCTTAGGAAGTTCTATTTTTGAATATATATATGTTTTGGAAGATAAAGGGTAAAGGAAATTATCACCAGTTTGGGGACACTAGAGCCATGTGGCACTAGTGTCCAACTAGAAAAACACTAGGCACAAAGGTCTAAGATCAAGAAATGAGTGTCTGAGACTACTTTGGGGTTAAGTAGGGATGATTGTGGCTCTTACAAATGCTATATATATTTCTAACAGGCTCTAATATAGGTCTAGGGATAATCTAGGGATAGGTAGTCTCAAGTAACACTCTTAGCACCCAAATACCACTTTTGGGTGATTATACTAATAAAACCAAGCAAAGAGATGGATCTGAAGCTGGGATGTAGATTATAGAAGATAGAACTTGGTAATTGAAACTTTGTATAAGATACTTCAAGTGGGAAAATGTGTCAAGTAAATATATTTGTATCAATATATATGCCCCAATGGGTAAATTATAGTAGTTCTAGATTACTGTAGTGGAACTAAGTCATGCAGTAATTTTCAAGCACTCAATAAGAATAAGTGAATAATATATGTATGATAAACCTGACTATACTAAGATAGATAGCATACGTAGTATCAAGTTTACCATATATTTTAACCTTTTAGGACTTAGTGTATGTAAATCCTATGTTTGTTAAAGTGCTGATTAGTTTAAATTAGGGAAATAATATGCAATAAATACAACCACTAATTTGTTACAAAATTTACTAGCTTTGAATTTTCTAAAAATAGTAATAAATAGTGCAAGTATTAAATTAGGTGGAAAATAACTGATACAAATGATCTTAATGCTCAAAAATAATATTAAAGTTAATCTAAGTTTCATAAACTAGATCTTGGCATCATAACCCCTCCTAGATAGTAACACCACAATTGGACTGTAGCATCATTATTGGAAAAGTGGTGGTAGTGTCATGATATTGGTGGCAGTATATTTTATGTGGGTTGTCTTGAGCTTCTAGGTACACCTATGTCTATATCTCAATTATCTATTCTTACATGTATGAATTTTGAAACCCTATATTTTTCATGTAATGATTTATTTATAGTGTAAACCTTAATCCTCTATGTAACTAAGGCATGAGCTAAACAGTGTGTTTTTTAGTAGGGTAGGCTGTACATCCTCAACACCCCACTATGAAGAGAGTTTAATACATACCAATACAAGGGGATCAAGAATTATGTATTTATCCCCACCTAAGTGTTGGTGAAAGTGTAACTGATTCTATTGTGATAGTGGCCTTAGGTGCCTTAAATGTGCTTGATATTGCAAATCTAGATAATATGAGATTAGGGCTATCGTAGATGGTAGTATGTAGAAGTGAAATAGTATAGGGACTGATAACCTTAATTGTGATTTACTTGTTTTATGTTTGAATGTGTATTTTTCATCTACTTTTCATCTAATGGTTAGAAGGCTATAATTCATGTATATATACAGTTCTAATGCGTGTGCTAGTGATAAATATGTCTAAGCTAACCATATGAACTTATATTGTTTTAAAAGATATCCATTTGGGAAAATATATGGCAAAGTAAATTAATACCATTTTGGGGAAACTAACACTATGTGGCATTAATTTCCTTATTATGGTGTTAGTGTCCATCTAGAAGAACACTAGGCATGAAGGGCTAGGATTGTGAAATGAGGATTTAGGACTTCTTTAGGTATGACTAGCGATAATTGTGGCCCTCACAAAGGCTGTAGAAGTATGACAATAGGATATGGGATAGGTCTAGTAATAAGTTATAGATAAGTATCCTCAATTATCACTCTTATCACTCAAATACCACTTTTGGGTGTTTATAATTGGTCTACACAATATGCATCAATATTTTTAATCTTCACAAGGTGATCACCAAAATTGAGTTTTAATCTAACTCAAGGGATGGTAAAATCACAACCCTAATCTATCCAAATACCTATAATAAATGCTCCACTTGAACATGGAAATGTATATATCTACTCCTCAAAATTAGGGTCAGATGTAGTTCTTCAGAATAACTGAAGAAGAGTCTCCTCCTTCAAATGTTATCATGACATGGTTTGGTTACTAAATCCAATACTAAATACAAGACTATCATGAGTCTATTAAGCTTACATATACTCTATAAGTATAAATTACTATAATATTCAATTACTTTTGTTAAATATTTGCATTGGTTCTCATGTATTATATCTCTATCAAACTCATGATCAAAAAACATATCACTGGGTTATATGATCATTCATTAATTGGGTTTTTATAAAACTTCATTGTCTTTCTAGATATTAAACCTCAAATCTGCATAACAAAGTGTAAATCAAGGTATATACTAACATATATATTTTCTCATGTGAACAGAGTGACTAATGTATCCCTCTAGGGTATAAAAAAGTGTTATTAAATTTCTAGATTAAGAGAATAAATTTTATCCATTTCGTAATAACATTTCATATTTCATGATTAATTCAAAAGTGAAAATTTGAATCCTCAAGGTGATAACTTGCTATATAACAAGTATGAAAAGTGTTCTTCAAATATATTAGCAATGTTAAATATCAAGATCCTATTCTAAGTTTGTTGTCACTATATAAACATTGGTTTCTATATTATCTCAACAATAATATGTATGTCTTTATCATGAATTTTTGAATAGTAATATGTATAATTATATCCATAACCTAGCATTGTATAAGATTTGAATTTAAAACAATATAACAAGTTATATGTTATATGAAACTATAATAAAATCCTTTAGTGGTTTGTGAACGTATATCCAATACTAATAAAACCCAACCTATTGAGAATAATTGAAAAAAATAATTTATTTCCTAAATTTTTACTTATAACAAGAAGAAGGGTCTCAAGTCTTTGATTATTATGTGGGAGAGGATTAAATGTAAATTAAAACTTGATTAGAATACAAATTATATTTTAACAATAAATAGATTCATCTTGTAGGTATGCATAAAAATAAGTTTTTAGATTATACCCAAGAACCTTAGATGCAAGCCATAATAATTTCCTAAGACTAAGAATTTTACTATTCATTATTAAGTGAATTATTATTTACTTTGAATGCTTATCAATTATTTCACTATTTGAAAACTACATCTAGTATTTATAATTAATATATTCAAAATTTGCAATAGCTATGCACTTGTTTTAATTTGAGTATCATGATTTCTAGTAAATTAAAACTTATTAACACTTATTTATTTGTTTTTTTAACCACCACAATTAAAAGTAATCATGAGGAATCAACATAGGTCAATCATGAGTATTATAAAACTTCCATATTTGATTTATAAATATGGGATGATTGGTAAATAAACATTACATCCAAAATCAATCATCAAAATGTATACAAAATTAAAAGAAAATTATGAGATAAATTTAATCCCCTTCACTATTAACCAACGTAACATCATTAAAACAACACTATATTGGCCTAAGCTATTTTTACAAAAAAATAAAAGAAAACTAGCATATAGTGTAACAATAGAAAAGTTATGAACAATAGAAAGATGAGTCATTTTTATAAAAAACTATGATTTCTTACCCAAAGCCTTTACCCATTCTAGCCTAATTCAAACATGTTCCAGATGAGTTGACCTTTGTGACACCTTTCTCTAATTGAAAAAAAATACTAACTCTCAAATATATTTGGCTTCTTAGTGAATTATTGCATGTATTATAATCACTTTGATCTAATCCAATGAATGCACAGTAAACTAGATAACTATTTTTAAAATCCATACTAATTTTTTATTTTTATTTTATTTTACTATGTGCCACATATTTTTCAAAATGAATATTTTTAGGTAGATATAGAAATGTAAGTCAATAATACCAAAATCACATATCAATTTTTTAAAAATCCAAACACACCTTGTGCTAGA
Organism: Torreya grandis; assembly: GCA_037957365.1. Lineage (NCBI taxonomy): Eukaryota > Viridiplantae > Streptophyta > Pinopsida > Cupressales > Taxaceae > Torreya > Torreya grandis. Next base: position 443,018 of record JARHVA010001462.1, on the reverse strand, counting down.
ATGTATATCACTTAAATCATAGTTACACATGAAAGTATGTAGATGAGTCATATTAGGATTGTTATTAGTTTTATGTGAATTTTGACAAACATTAAAAAATGACTCATGTAATCTCTAGAATCCTCATAACTATATTATTTATTTCCTCTACTCCCTCTAGACTTACTTTGAGTTAAATCTCCCTTAAGATTGGTTGATTCCTAGTAGAGTAAGGAACTATTTCCACCCATGCAAGTAACTAAAAATGGAATCTTTATCAATGGTGGAGAAAAAAACCTCCTCACTCTTAGAACACATTTACTACTAATAAATCCATCTATCTTCTAATTGAATTATTAATAAATAATTGTATGCACTAGATTAAAATATATAAATAGGATATTCAGTTTTATTGTGTTCAATTTGAAATCTCTAAGTTGTCTCTAATTTAAGGTTTAATTTATATTTGTAAACACCTTAAAACCTAAATTATGGCTCAAAGTTTTTTTCCTCCCTCCCCCAATTTTATAAGTGTACATTTGACAACTTGATTTCCATATGAGACATTTAAATATATTTTTCTAGTCAATTTTAGAATAAAAAATATCTACAAAAATTAAATCAACTCACTATACTTTTATTTATATTCATATTATTAGTGTCTCAAATAGATCAATTTTTTGAAAACAACAATGTTTGTAAAAGCTAATCTTACCCTATTGAGTTTAATTTGATCTAGCTTATAATAATACTCTACCCTAAATCTAGCTAGAGCTTCAAGACCTACATAGGGATTAAATTTTACATGAAATTAGACATTACTATATTTTAGGTAAAATTTATTTGTACATACCAATTTTAATGATTGATTCAATAGGTGTCTAGTATTAAAATAAATTCTCCAAGATTTCTTTTAAGATTTAACTGAATCATTTGTAATTATCATCAAAGAGTATTTTGAATTACCACTACATTTTCCTAATAGTCATAACTTTAGACATTTCTAAGGAACTGTAAGATTTGATAGACAATGAATAACTTGGATAATTATATTTAACAAAATTATTAAAAAACTAGGGTCTCTAATCTTTTGTGCATATCAACTTAAAATCATCATATCAAAATAAAACTAATACCAATTATAAAAGAAATAGTTTTTTATTTATAACTATACAAAACTAGTATTGAAATAATTTGAAGTATTTATCTAATTCACAACAAGATCTATATAACAATAGATAATTAATGTCATATTTCTCATATAATTTGTTGACTATGTTTAGAATGGAGTGTAAAAATTTGAGCCACTTGATATAAATTTTTTAAACTATAAGATGGAATTGTGAATAATAACCATTCCATATGTTATAAGTTGTATGCCTTAGTTCAAATTTTACACACCAAAGAGAGATGATAAAGTAAATTAATCTGACCTAGGAACATATTCCATGCCCATAAGGATCCATTATAATGCCCCTATATAATCCATGGTATTATTTCTTTACCATGAATTTATCTTAAAATCTTGTTTAATAGTTGTTATTATGTCACAACTTGTGTGGATTTAGATTATTTTATTTAATAGAACTAGTAAATTGTAGTTATTAACCAATTTAACCCCAACTCAAATTAGGCCAAACCTTATATATTTCAAACCTATTATAGGGTCTCTTATGTTTAAAATGTGCCCCATGGTCTTTAATGAAGTCAAACAATATGCTTTAGCTTTGTCATCTTTGTTTAAGTTGGTCTTATGTCATATATGGTCACTTTTTGAGTCATTTAATGAAGTGGTATGGTTTCCCATGAAATAAAAAATTTAAATCTATAATATAACATCACATGTGTTAGTTATATGTCATATGGTAGTTTGTAAATTTACATGATGCAGGTTTAATGTGGAAATAAAGAGATCACTATAAAATAGGCAGTTAAAGGGAAGTTGTATGATAAAGGACTATCTAAATAGCATGTGTGAAGCTTCAAGGGAGTAAATTTAAATTATAAAATTTTATTTTCAAGATTGAGAAGCTTAAATAGGTCTAAAATTACCAAAAATTGGTCTATATCTCTCCTCACTTCCTTTGCAAGGTCAAACAAGTCAATCAATTTTTAGTCAGTACGAACAAGAAGATGAGAGTCTGAATGAGTAAACTTGGGGAATGTTAGTAACCTTCATGGAATTAATTTTCATGTAAATAGTCTGAGAATTGGTGATATTTTCTCTATGAACCATTACTAAGAGTGTTAGCTCCTCAAAACTACCTGCACATCCCCAACACCTTAGTTTTCCTTCTTTGTTTGCATTGATCTGAGTAAGATAAGTGCTATATGTGATATTGAAGAGTATTTAAAACTTTATAATATGGTTTTAAGTCTTTTTTTGATGTGTGGATATCAATAAATAAGTAGGACTACCTTATCTTGCTAGTAAAAGACTCTATTAAATTCTATAGACATTATTTTCACAATTGCAAAGCTTGTCTTCCTATTTTGGTCTTCAAAACAAAGGTGATGTGTTTTAATTAATTATCTCATTTCATGGTGATTAGTTTTTCCTTTGAAAGTTTAATCTCAAAAGGTCATGGTTAGAAGAACACAGTTAGAAAACACCACAATCAAAAGGTCCTACAACAGTCACCTACATTCAAGTAGAGCTAAGCCCTGATCAGTCATGGTGATGAGGAAAGAAGATTAAAAGGTTGTGAAGAGACTCTCAAAGTGGAAAAAATAATATTGGACATACAAAAGGTCTAATATTAGTTATGAAAATCAATTCTTAACTCAAATTCCTATAATACCTTCACCTACAGATAGTCTCAATTAATGACTTGAGTTCAATCCAAATGAGATAGAGGAATGTTGAGATGAAGATGTTTGAATTCATTTGAGACCTTTAATTAGGTTTAAGAGCATAAAGAGTATCATGGTGATATAGTGAGGCCATTTAATGTAGATAAACCTAGAACCATGTCCATAGTTTGAAAATTTGTAAGAGAGATATGTTACCTTAAATTCTCTGAATGAGGTTTTGATCACATAATGATCCATCTTTTGGCAAGTGTCTATGAAGCCTGTGTAGGTCTAATCACTTCAATCTTGAAACCTATGTGGGGGTGTCACTCCTCAACATAAAGAGATTTTTTTTTATCAAAATAAGGTGATGGTTGAGTGATTTCAACCCAATCTAATTCACACTGAAAACATTCAATGAAAGTTATAGTGCATTAAGCTAAAATGGTCTTACAACACACAGTGACATAATGGTTGGATGACTTAAGACAAAGTTACTTTATTTGAGTGAAATATGACACTTTTAAATTCAATAAGATATAAATGTGTAAACATAGTGACTAGATAATACATCATCACCTATAGGAGTCCTTGTTTCTCCTAAATTGCCACATATAGTTAGTATATATAGCAGATTAGTTCTTGGTAGTAGTAAGAGCATGACCTATAGACATAGATAATTAAATTAAAATTTGAAATGTTATTAATGAACTTAATAGGATATTATGACATGATAAATAATTTTAAAGTTTTTAAGGTCATCTATAGGAATTCCATTTTCTTGAGATGAGTATTTACACTTTACTACAATAGACAGACTAACTCATGTTAATGGAGAAACACATGCCTGATTGGTAGACAAAGGTATAGAATGGGATTATCATAAAAAACTATATTTTATAAATATGATACAATATTATATTTTTTTTATTATATATAGGAAATAAAATAGGAACACCAACATATAGTCACAATTCTGAAGTTTCTCAAAAGTTTGTCAAACCCTACACAATCAAGTCATATAAATATATCTTTAAGAGTTTTTGATGTTAAGGGTTATATATTAGTGATATAAAAATGATATTTTGTATATATGGTATTCATGACCTAATGAATCCACCCATAACCTCAATTTGGCCAAGCAAATAAGGGAGATGCCCTTTATTTTATCTCAGATAGAGGGCAGTCCATAGATAGTCTAATCTACAGACAAGGCATATGAATGGTAAGAGAATGTAATGGAGAGTATTAAACAATATATAATGATGTAAATATTTTAATTATAGGTTAAAAAAATTAAATATCCACCTATAGTCTAGAGAATCACTCATAGGTGGTTAAAGACTCAAGAAAGGCAGTTTAAGCCTTTTAGGCCTAAACTAAAAATGAACCCTAATGATGTTAAAATTCACTTCTAAGACCATATTATCCTTAAAAAACATTTTATAATATTAAGGGTAAGATATATAGTCTCTCAGAACCATCATTTTGTAGAGTATTAACATAGAATGGTCAACTTGACTTAAAACCATCTTAGGGGTGTCTAGATGCAGTCATGGAGCTCAAGAGCCACTTTCAAGTGCTCATATCTATATAGAAAAATTTAATGGTTCCTAAAGGATATATGAATAGTTTAATGGGGTCTTAAAATTGGTATCAATGTAATTTTTTGATATATTGAGCCTTTGGTTTTTATGAACTATTGTTAAGAGCTAGAATAACTCAAAACTCTCCTAAAACCATTATTTAGACCTGATGAGGAAAAGATGAATGGAGATGCATTTAAGATGGTAATTTTGGTCTTGAAAGTGTTTTATAATTATTTAATACTCTCTCAGGCTCATGGACACCCAAATATGTTGTACCATCACTTGTATAAATAAGCTAAAATCTAAGTTTATTGTAGATTTTTGTGTTGTTTAGGTATAAAGGAGAACTAGTGGATGAAATATATTAAATAAGGTATTTAGGTACTTATTATAACTCCTTATACTCATATATCACACAAGATAATCATATAAACTCCTCTACTATGTATTTCACTATAGGTAGTCTTGGACATATAGTGAAAATGAGAAGTGACTGCCAAGTGAGAAGATGTAAGGTTTGTTTTTGGATATTTTAAACTTCTAAATCATGGATTAGAAGAAAAATTATCTTTTAAAATGTGTCATAACACATATTACATGTATTTAATTGAGTAATTTATAGTAACTTTGATGAAAAATGTGAAAATTAAAGCCAAGAGGGCTAGTAAGTGACTATAGATAGTGAATACAAGTGTCATGAGGAAGGCAATCAGTTAGGGGAGTATCTAATGGCTATCACATATTATTTATGAAACTCCTAAAATATTAAATATTTTTTAATACATCCTAATTAATTTTCAAAAAATCAAGTGATGCTTCATCATGAGGACAATTTAAGAAGGCTATTTGAGGTCTATATGCCAACTTCAAGGATAATAATGATCTTCTGGTAGAAACTTGTCCATGACAACTTCCAAACCTATTTTAAAACTTCATTCTCTTAGAATTTAATTAGTTATCACATCTTGACACTTATCCTTATGACCCTTCCACTTTCCTTCTCCTCTCTCCTCTCTTATGATCTATAAATGCAAGCCACTTTGGCTTTTGAAAAATAATCCACACCTGGTATGGTGAAGCCTTGTTGGTTTGAATATTTTATTTGAGTTTAAAATAAATATTTCAAATTTTTTTTGAGTTCATTAATTATTTTCAAGTGTTTGAAGTGGTGCATAGTGAAGTGTCTAGTGATAAGTATCTATCATTTCCTTCTCTTTACTCTTCCATGTTTTATGTAAGTAGCTCTCCCTCTAACATGTCACATGAAGTGTAGCTAGTTTATTTATCTATCTTCAAGTGTAAGGAGTATAATTATTGTTATCAATCTTACATCATGTTGACTCACCTTGAGTAGTGCAATGCATATCACCTCCATGTTTGAAATACTTGTGTTAGATCAATCTAGGATGTTGAGACTAGTATTATGAGTCAAGTTTAATAGTTTAATTATCTGGTAGTCTATTGGAGATGTAACTAGTGTAACACTTCATTCTAATAGGTTAATTTTTTAATATTTCTATCCCTTTTCATCAAACTAATAAATTAGTGTAGGTGATAAGCATTCAAAGTCTAATCTAGGGAGCTAACCCTTAAACCTCAAGGATTACCTTTATTATAGGCAACCCACAAGCCTAGAGGTAATCCAATGTTTCACTCAATCTATAGTAGGCTTGAACAAACATATATATGGTGCATGATTGAGTGAAAATTTTAGTCATAGGTTTAAAGGTAATAATCCATAGTTTTGGTTAAATATTTTAGATCATCCTAGGATAAGGATACAGTATTTATTAGCAATAAAAATAAATTAGAGTTTTTAGTTTATTTACATCTAGATATTTATAGATTATATAATATTTAACAACTATGTGCACATAATAAATTTCAACCATTTATGATGTGGATTTAACCTACGAAAATAATTTAAGACTAAAAAAAATCAAAATTTTGGAAGTAAGAAAATAAACAACATGTTGTCTTAACAACATCCAACTCTCTATGAATTCCTTCCTTCCACGTCCACCTCCTTAATGTCATGTATGCTTATGTGTCCTTATCTTAATTGCCTATTAATGTTTTCCCATTTCATCCATCCTTATCTCTCCTAGAATGAATAATTATTTTATAAATTTAAGTGCCCATTTGCACATTAAATTTGTTCAGGGAGACAAAATTTTGTTAAGGGGGTGAAAGACATGAATATTTAATTCATTTGTTGACTTTCATTTTTAGGTTAGTGTACTGGGAGAGGAGACCATTCTAATTTTTTGGAAAAAATATTTACATGATGAATATATCTCCTTTGACAAGATAAAACTTTTGACTTAACCTTTCCTTATTCACACACCTTCAATGGCCATTTAATAATTTGACATAGATTTGATAATATTTGTTTCTTCTCATTAAGGAACATGTGTTTCAGATTAAATTTTATTTATTATCCATACTATCATAACCAACTATGTGAATATAAGGTAGTGAAACTAATTTTATGATCAAGTTAAAGATGTTAAATATAAAAATTTATATGGAAAACATAAGTCACAAAAAAACTTGAGGAGATTAAGACTCAATAAATGAAATATTTATAAACTTTTTAAAAATAAAATACTATCTCCAAAAACCATGAAGGATTATAATAATGACTTACTATATAAAATTCACAATTTAAGAATGCATAATTATAATGTAGTTAAATTACTACCCTTACAAGGAAAAATGAAGATAATGTTTACTATGGTCAACAAAGAATCATGCACAAAAGGTTTCACAAGTAAATTGAAAGGCACATTACATGCAATAGATATGATAAGGTAGAAAATGGGAGAATTGACTCAGTAAGATGAGTATTACATTCTCCCCATCTTAAAATATAACATCATCCTTTTTGCAACAAACAAAACCATGTGTCGAAACATGTCAAAATTCTAAAAGAGGCATTAAGTCACAACTTAAGAAAACATAATTTGTAACAACTACACACATTTACTACCTTATATGGATGCAATATAGTGTTGATTAATATTTCATTTATTTTAAAGTCTTTTAATAGGTTAAATTATTATCAAGTTTCTAATCAAATTTATTCAATAAGTTTTAAGCCAAATGGATGGGAACAAATTTCTAGATAGTCTCCATAATTTGAATATTCAGGGAGATTCTAAGTTGATCATAGATGCCGTTAATAAAGCATCTAATGTTGGTATCCATCTAAAATACATCATTACAGACATCCAATTTATTTTACAAAAGTTTTCTGAAGTTTAGATTACCTACACCTACAGAGAAGGTAACAAGGTCGCTAATGCTTGTGCCAACCTTGGTCAGCAATTCTCAGGGTGGAGGGTATGGAGACAAGGGGATCATATACCCCCAAACATTAGAGAGATCATTCAAAAGGAGATGATGGAGCATGAATGATGCACATTGATGATGAAGATAGCTTTCAAAGGCAGTCCACATGGAGAAGGCCATTGTGGATCATGGAAGCGGTGGGTAATCTAGGGAATGCTAACAATGCGGACAATGAGAATCTTAAGGATCTTGTTAATTATATAGTTATGTAGTTTCATCCTTTTTTACTCTAGTCTTTCCACTCTTTTGTTTTGCTTCTGACTTTGTTTCTTGATTGTGCCATTGGTTCGGTGCTGGTATCTTTTGTTTGCCAGCCTTCCTATCTTTTTTGTCTGTATAGGGTTCGGCCCCTAGTTTGCCACCTTAATTAATCAAAAACTACTATCCACTATCTATTACAAACTGACTAATACCACAATAATTATGATGTAAATTAACCTATGATAAATAACATGTGTACACAAGTACCAGTCCTCTGTAAGATCATATAGAACAAACTTTGTGCCATCCCATGGAAAACATACAATGTGAATAAATAGTTACCAATCCATGGCAAAAGTATAATGCTATTAAATGAATTCCATTCTATGGTAATATCATATTGAGTAAAATTGAACAATATTTCTAACAAGGCAGCCATAATTTTTTTATCAATATAGAAGATTTGATAAAGGAGAATAATAATTTTAATTTATCCCTCTTGTTTTACCATCTATTGGTAATAGGAGAGAATACACACATGTGACCATGCTCAAGTATCATGTAAAAGGCCCTCAAGAACTATGGTTCCACCAACCAAATATCAATGCTAAAATAAAAGATTAATCATTATGTTTTGAAATTAATCTTTGTAGACTTCCAAAAAAAAGAAAATAAGTGATTTAGCTAGATCTTATATAAAACCACCATATTTGGGTGAGAGTATGGCTCAAGACTTGACCTTGTAAGCTTTTCCATCTCACCCTATACCTATATTCAAATCCATTTCCTTCCCTACATACATATAATAGGCATACAATGTTCACATTATGATAAATAAGAAACTAACACTTATAATAAACAAAGCTAAAAAATCAACCGATCACAATAAAGAACTGATTTAAGACTAAATAGTCTAAAAAAAGTGTTAAAAATAGAAAATAACTTTATAATTCAACCAAAATCAATTCAAATATTTTTTGAACAAATTTTTAATTCTCAAAATAATAAAAAATGTTGGTTTCAAAACAACTTAATTTGTCAATCAATTCAAAATAAGTTTCAATAGAACAATATTTTAAATAGTTCACATCATGTGGAATATATGGCTTGGGAAATCAACTCAAAGGGATAAGGACATAAATAGTCCTTGAATAAGTCTCAATTACCTCCTAAAAATTAGTAAACACATTTTTAATTTTGAACATATAAATTTGGGAGCTTGAGCTTGAAATGGATTGAGGAATCTTGAAGGGTTGAGCTAGAATTGTGTAGGAGTCTTAGAAAAAGGTTGTATACTTTTACAAGTGGTGAACTGAAGGTCAAGTCTCTCTTAGAATCCTATTTCCATGTTTTCCTTATTATTAAAATTTATTTTTATTATTTTTATTTAAAATTGTAGTATTTTATGGGATTTTTAAGACCATTTGGATTGTAATACCTTTGTCTATTTAAGCTTGTTTTGGTCCTAAGTCCATTATTTTTATTAAAAATATTTGAGGGTTATTTTTGGGACCTTCATCCCTCACAAAATTATTGTTTTGTTTTATTTTTATTGAATTAAAAAGTTATTTTTTATCTGTAAACATGGGGTTAGCATGTTTATTAGTAGATAAGAGTATTAAGGTTGGACCTATGCCTTGCACTTTCTCCTAGTTTCTTGGTAAATGATTTCATCATGATCTTGGCCTTTATCCCATTGGGAATTAGTGAGTTATTTCATCTAGAGATTTGGATTTCTAATATTGATATTTTTTGTATTGTTTTATCGTAAATTTTTTTCTTTTCCCAGTAAGACACATAACAAACATCCATCATATTTTGGCCTTATGTAAAGTGGCATGTTATTTTGCTTAAAAAAGGAAATTAAATGATTTGCATGATATTTATTTTATTTCTATGGGATTACACCTAATTTCCACATTGGTTTTTACTTTCAAAGAAATGAATTTGTGATTTTGTGATTATGTTTATGATTTATCATTGAGTGAAAAAGAGTTTTGACATACTTATAATGAAGAGTGTTGAACTAAAAGTGTCTTACTAGTTTTCATTCACTTGTGAGTGATTCATACTTTGAAACCATATTTAATACTCTTTATTTTGGTACATCAATGATTATAGGTGGGATTTATAGGATCAAGCGTGATGAGTTTCACCCACATAATGATGTAAATTAAAATTGAGGCGAACCCCCTTGCCATAACCTTGTGGATGTGTTTTTAATGATTGTTTATGACTTCCTAGTTCACTTGTTTAATATTTGATCACTATGTATAAAATTTTAAATAGATAATTTGGAATTTCAAAAGATATGAAATAATTTTGAAAATGATGGAAAATGTATAAGTTTTCATGAATGCAAGGTTTAGGTGGTGATCACCCTTCCTTATTTTTAACCTCATTTTCTTGAAAAAAGTTGTAGATTGAAAGGAATAAAACAAATGATTATTTTCATGTGTAGGGATACATAATCAAACCATTAGTTATATTCTAGGTAATTTATCCTTCACCCTAAGGGGAGGAACCCAAATTAGCAGTGTTAAGATTTTTGATCTTGTGATTATTCAAATAATTGTAAACCCAAGGATGTATAAATTTATAAGGATTTTAAACTATATATGCAATAATAAACTAATATGAATAACTAAGAAGACTATCAAACTTGATTAAAATTAAACAATATTTCATGGAATTGAAACACTATTGTGGAAATTAAACACATTTTTCTTGGAAAGGAATCACTCTTGTAGAAATTAAACACACTTTAGATAGAAAGGAAAGCACAATAAAGTAAATTCTAGAATCGAATTGCTAATATAAATTGGAATCTTCCCACATAATAGAATTGAAAGGTACACATAGAATTGTAATATATACACACAAAAATATTTATTGATAAATTAAAATAATTATGAAAATTAAAGTACACACATGTAGAAATGTAATGTAAAATAAATGCTCACACAACATAAATAAACTAATAAATGAGAAACTAAACCACCAAATCCTTGCTAGTGGGACTTGCTCGAGCTTGAATCTCATATTATTTAATATATAATTAAATCATATAAACCATTATTAATTAAACTATAGAATTGAAGGAATCTAAACAAGTTTGTTTACTCTCTAATCTAAATTATAAATTCACTCCCTTGATTAAAAAATATTATAATACTTTGTTCTAGTATCCTAATAAAACATGTAACTCTTTTTTATAAAGATAAGGTATAACTTTGTTTAGATATTATAATATTCAAAGGTTACAATAAATAAATATATAATAATATATAAAATAGAAGATATTATAACGATGTCTAATTAGAACATAGGACTACAAAATTGCAACAACATGTCCATGAATATGATAAGTAGCTGAAACCACTTGTGGAGTGTTGTTGATAGTTGTTGGGTAACATAAAATAAGAGAGGAATATTTCAAGTCACAACCTAATAAAATAAATTAAATAAAAATAAATTTTGGAAACATATCCAAACTAATAATGCCTTTTTTCCTTCATCCTCACATAGTAGAATACCTTAGGTACTTTGACTATGACACATGGTTGCTTTCTATTTTTTTTTAAATAAATAACATTTACACCAATTTATACAAGTATCACACCATATTTATATAGGTAATCTAACCAGTTTCTAAACCATTATAGGTTTTAAATAGGTATGAACATGAATAATCCTACATTGTTTATTAACCATTAATAGTACCAAATGACAAAAACATTAAATAATACTATTTTACTTAAAACATCATATATATATGTCTGTTCTAACTCTTATATCCCTAAAACCCTTCACCAGTCTATCAATTTATTCACTATTCTACCAGTTTATGAACCCACTATAGCCATATATATATATATATATATATATATATATATATATATATATATATATATATATATATATATATATATATATATATATATATCCATGTGTGTGTGTGTTGTATATAGCCTTTTATAAGAATAGTGAAGGGTTTTATGGATATAAGAATTAGATTAGGGATATTTTTAGGATTTAACATCATGCATTAAAAATTTGAAAAGATTATTGAGTTTAGTTATGAGGTATATAAAATAATTAACAATACTTAAGAAAACAACTTAAAAAGTTTTTCTACATATTTAAGTTGTTCACGTGCCTAAGGGGAAGCTTTGTTTTTGTAATTTTAATGCAAATAAATCTCATCTAATCCTTAAAAAAATTAATTTATTTTAATACTAGACTTTGCCATGATCCTAAAAGTTGTAATGTCATATTTTTAGGCCTTATATTTTTCAAGTTATGAATTTTCAAAGTGGAACGTCATAATTTTTCCAAGTTTCCTTTGTAAATTAACCTTTTACCATAATTATTTATTGGGATTAATTCAATTAAATGTGTAAAATTAATTTTAACATGTGAAATAATGTCTATAGCTTTCTCAGTGATTTTTATGGTATTATAGTACATCTTTTGATAATTTTAGTAATTAAAGAAAAATAATTCTCCTTTGATGGGTTTGGTGAAAACTCTACCAAAATTACTCAACTCATAATTTTTTACATAATCATCTTAGTTGGGTCTCAACTCAAATTGAATGAAAGTTAGGATGTAAGCTAGATCTAGGTTCCCTTGCAAGTTAGTTTGCTTAATTAGTTTAAACTGAGTTTGTAGTGGGTGTTAATTTGGATGGCGGATGGTGGCCCCATAATGGAATGGTTTTGGGGGTGATACCTTTAGAGGTAATGGAAATTGAATCTTTGTAAGGCCAAGAATTTCCATGGTGGCTTGGCTAGGGCCAAGCCATAAATTCTAATTCCTGCCCATAGTCAAATTTACTTTTATAGAAGGTAGTGATAGTGGTGGAGTTGTCATTGAGTCTTAGTGGTAGAATAATTTATATTATAGAGAAGGTGTTTGGGTGAATCCAAGGTGAGTAGCATAGTCAATGGGCACTTAAGTGCCTACATTACATGTTAGACCGTAATGTGGTTGGCATTAGAGTGGGATCACATATCTAAGGTGGGGCCATAGGGTTGAATATAATAGGATATTTTATATGGATTAGGCCCCCAAAAAACTAATGACGATGATTTTTACCTAACCAGTCACCCTTGACCAAGGTCTATTCAAAATTAGGTTCTTAAGTCATCTATCCTTATAAATGGTCTTGTTGGGAGTCATGTCTTGGTGTCATGGTTTGGTTTTGTATGTTATCTCAAGATATAAACAAGGTCTTAATAGGATGATAATATTTATGACATGTATCTTTTCCAATCAGCCTTATACCATGATCTTTTATGAGGAATTTTTTAATACAATTTAACAAAGTTTAAGGTAACTTTGGAAAAATTAAGGTTAGTTTGTAAAAGTCAATGTATGTTTTATCCATGGTGAAAAAAGGTGTTGATACTCTAAAGGTGGAATGGTACTCCTTAGTGGATAGTGGACTATAAGTAAAGCTATTGAGATAACATTTTTTTCTTCACAAGCATTTCAAGGAGTTTAAGGTAATTTTGGAGAGTTTAAGTTTTCACTTGTCTTGTCTTCTATTGCTTGTTGTAATGTTGTAACATAACTCCCTTGAGAAATATCAAGTGTAAAGGTATAATACTATGGATAGAGGTCTAAGGGGTAAATTTGGGTCATCTAACACTTGATTAAGGTAATATTATACTTAATTATGCCTATACACTTAGTTAAGGTGTCAAAATGCTTCTTTTCTAGCATATACTCACTTTAAAAAACTATTTTTCTCATTACTTTAATGTATAAATATGGTATGATATAAGAAATTATAGTAAAAGAGGTAAATAAATGCTTGTTACATTACACCATCACTACCCAATCTAAGAGTAACTCCATTTTCATCTAGTTCACAACTTTAGTAGGGTATTTTGGTAGAATAAACAAGTTTTCTTGATGAAGACAAGTCCAAAAGTAAAAATACAACCTTAAACTTAATAAAGAGGTGTCATCAAGAGGGTTTTAAAAATAATAATGGTATTTTAATATCTCCAAAACCTTCTCCAACCTAAAAAATCTCAAAACCATGCAAATAAAGTAGTTTTAGAACTAAAAATGGAAAAAAAAGTGTGCAAGGTTTCCATCAGGTCACTTGCAAAGTGAAGAGAGTAATTTTGATGAGGTTGGTTAATAAATTATGATATGTATTAGAAAAAATTCCATTATGAAATTTTGAACACCCATATTCCATTAAAATACATGTAAATAGTTTTGGGATTAGGGGGCTTAGCTTTATGAACCATTATTAACAAGTTAGCTACTTCTTAAACCCTACTAAACCCTCGTGTCATGTTTTATCTTGAACTAATTTTAGTTAATTTTATGTTTTTTGAATGAATTTAAATAGTTTAAGAGTATATATTATATTTATAATATCCTTTTAAACTTAAAACTCATCTAAAATGCCCAAGGATCATGTTTGTACTAATAAGAAATCTCATGGTTTTACTAGTTTTGACATGATCGATAAGGTTTCTTAGGGTTGTAAGGTGTTTTATAGAATGAGGGATATTAAAACTAGGTTCCATAAATTTATATAATCTAAAAAAATCCAATTTACTCGACCAAACCATATCCAAGAAATATTCAATGCATGAATGAGGAAAATATGAAGGTATAGGTCAACAAGATTTGAGAAGGTCTAAGTTTTAGAGATGTTTGATACTATTGAGAAGTTTTGGTATTATGGATAGGGTAAAAAACATGGTATTAATTTTTAAAAATAAAAAAACACCATTAAATTTTTCCAAAATATTTCATTCATCCCCAAAGTTATCTTCTAGTTCTAGTTCAACACATAGACCTTAAATGGAAGAAACACAGTCTTGTAGGTAATCACATTTAGAATTTTGGAGAATAACCCATATGAAATAGATATAGAGGAAACAAATGGTAATTTTATAGGACAATAATATAGTATGAAATAAGTGGGAAAACTATTCATGATCATACTTGATAATAAGTTGCAGGTGGTAAGCAATGAAGGCCATTGGTCTAGCATTCTTGAATAGGGTTTCAAGTGTTGAAGAAACAAGTAACACAATTATGAATAAAGTTTAGGTATCTAATTAATTATTGATATATTAATACTTATTATTATATATAAACAAATTAAATTAAAATCCTTCAAGATAATTCATGTTTAAATTGGCAAAAGAATAATGTAGTCATACATGCACAAGTAGACTATATCAAGTCTGTAAGATTGAAATGAGAAGTTATTAGAAACGCATATGTGGTTTTTCATTAGTAAAGATAATTAAATAATATATATTTACTTTAAAAAAATTTCCAAATCATTTTAGGTCATCAAAGGTAGGGTAGTCAATTTAAGAGCAAGTTTGGATGGGTTTGGAGCCTATAATGCACACCTACATGCATATAGACCAAAATATGGGAATATTATAAAATTTTTGTGTTTAAATTAAAATATTAAGGTTAATTATAAATTTTAAATACCATGGAGGAAGTTAATAAAGTGTTTGTATTCCATATAAGGAATAGAAGACATCAAAATACGATAATTAGGGTCAAAACCCCTAAACTATCAAGAAACCATAGTCATGTCTAAAGTAAGGATTAAATTTATTTTAAGAGTAAAATAATTTTTAAAAACATATATATAAATCATGAGGAATTTATAAATCCAATAATAATCATTTAAAACCAATAAATATCATTAAAAGGGACTTTTGGTTCAAGACAATCCTCTTAAATGCACACTTATAAGTCTACAATGCCTAAAAAGGTAAACTTTCTCAAGTGAGAAGTTGAATGAGAATACAATTGGAAAAAATTACATTGTGTTATGTTTATAAGGTATATACACTCCAAATTTATGAATTTTTTCTATCAATTAAGGCCTTATACTCTATGAATAATTGTTAAGAAGATCAGAGACCTAAAACTACCTTTTGTGCCCTCAAAATGCTCGATGACTGTTTATGTTTTAAAATATGAATGAAATGAATTTAAAATAAATTTATGATATATATATTCCTCATTATAACCTCTTGGATCCATAATCCTGACATGTGTGGCATAAAAGCACATGAAAATGGTCTAAAAACTACATTTTCAAGCCTATTTATAGGTGATTGAATGAGAAAGGTCCTTATGACTAGTTAAAAAGGCCTATAAATCTTGGGAAGATGTATAATGACCTAAAATTCCCATTATATATATCCCAATGGTGATATAATAAGTTTAAAGTATCTAAACCAAGTCATGATGAAGACTATCTTCTTGTTTACATAGCAAAATGAGGTTGCATCCTTCTCAAGGTCATCCATTGAAATAAAAAACCTTAGGAAACACATTTATCCATATAATGGAATCCTAATATGATTTTTAAATTCATATTCAAATTAATTCTAATGGATACATTCAAAATTAAAGCGCTTAGGCCTGGGTAGTCCACTAGTTTTATGTGGTTAAGAATCTTCAAAGAAGCATACATTTATCTATCAACTTGTCAATATTGTCTCAAGTTAAAAATAATATTAAAGAATAATAATAGGACATAAAACACCTAAAAAATTATTTTGGAGGTCATGAAACATGAAAAAATCCCCTGTATAGTTCTCAAGTCTACATGGAGCTTCTATTGCATGAATACTTATAGCCCTCTCGAAACCTCTTGTTAGTAAGTTATAAATACTCTTTTGAAGATGGTTTATAATATTAGAATAATATTGTATGATATTATATAGTAATTTTATTAATTTTAAAACATTATTTTGATGATCCTCAAATAAATACTAGACCTTGGATGAAGGGATAGACTTGTTTTCACTGCACTCCTTTAGTTCAAACAAGTTTGGACATGAAATTATAGGTTATAAGGATAGGGATCATAGCATGAATAGGTTTAGTACTTAACCATAATTCTCACCAAGATTAGATATGGATTTTAAGATCCATGAATGGAATAGAAAGATGTTAAGGAGGTCAAGTAAGCCATGTGTCAAGATATCAAATTTTAACTCCTAAATCAAGAAAGGGAAATTTCAAGAGAGAAAAGATGAGTTATAAGAGGAAAAGAGCCACTTATATGCCACCTCTCATGAGTCCATCATAAATCCAAGACAACATATGCTGGATAAGAATGATGAAACTATTTTTTTCATCTTCTATTGGCATTGTAACTGGTTTCATGATAGATGATAGTCATAATGGACTTCTTCCATGTCTATCCTCTCTCTCTTTTCCATTATTATATATATAATATTGAAAATTAAATTGTAAATAATCATCATTATGGTGAATCCCTAATAAAATTGATAATTTTTGTTGATTTTGAAGTGGGTGCAAACTATTTTTTTTCTTCATCTCATATTTAGTGTTTTCATGGTGAATTATTGATGAATGTTAGTGTTTATGTTCAATATCCTTGCATTTATCCTATTAATTCTTACCTATTTATGAGTAATTTATCTCTTTTAGGTCACATGGTGTGTATCAAGTGGTTATACAAATGTTAAGTGGGTAAATCCTTCATTAGTGCCTCATTCTAGGCCTCTTTATTATCCCTCTTAGTTCATGTATCAGCTACAACATGCATATTGAAATACTCATGCTAGAAATATTGTTTGAAGTTGTGTGATCATTTTCAAATTTATTTTAGTTTTGTTATCAACTCATATATAATAAGATGAGACCTATAATTTGATGCATCATCATTTTTTATATTTTATTTTAACTTTCTCTTTCCATTTTCATTGCTATTTGAGTAGGTGTAGTAATAGTATATGTGTAACATCAAGGGAACCAACCCTCTTTAAAGGTTATATTTAGTCATAGGCCACACACATACTTAGAGAGCTCCCATCATGTAAATTGAGTGAGAATACTTGAAACACCTCCGCAAAGGGTGTAACTCAATGTGACAATAAAATTTGGCATGCATAATGGGACCCAAACTAAAGAATGTTGCTCAAGATTAGTGTTGGTATTGACATAATTTTAGTTTCTATAGCAAAAAAATTCAACATCTAGAAACATAAAAGAGATTTTAATAATCTTGGTTATAGTACTAGCGTATAGTTTTCATGCCAAAGGTAACTGCAAGATCCTATGCTAAAGGTATTCATTTTGAATTTATAGAATTACCTTATCATTCAAGTAATAAAAGGAGATTATTTACTACACACCTTTATCTAAAAATATCTTTTACTATTCCTACAAATTTATCTATATAAAAAATTTATTTTCTTGAAAATTTCAAGATGGTAGTGCCTATAAATTAAGATTTTGTTATTTTCAATGGTGGAATCCTTTTACCCATATCTCAATATGATGATATCTATGTTGTTGCCCTTAAAATCACCCCAAAATTTATTGGAGAATATTCCACTACCCCTATTGAGCATATAAGAGACATTGGTAACATTTTTTCTATACATCATGTGATACAAGAGAATGTAGAAATTAAATTGCTATTCACTTCATTAAAACAGAAGGCTATTCACTGGTATAGAGGCTTGGGGCTTAATTATATTATATATTAGGATGAATTGTGAGAATATTTGTGTAATCATTTTGAGGATAAGAGTGATCATTTATCCTTGGTAGAGCAATTGACTACCATAAAGAGGGATCCTCAAGAATTCATGGTTGATTTAAACTATAGGTTTCAAAATACTTGGGATAGGATCCTATCCATAGTCAAACCCACTACAAAATATACTTTCTTCTACTAATTGAGGGATTTGAACAATGACATAGCATTTATGATTCAATCAATAAGGGGAAACACATTGTTTGATGCATATAAGGTAGAAATAAGGGATGAAAATTATCTTATCCAAGTTGGTAAGATTTATCCAAGGCCTCTTATGCCTTTGTTTTCATAATTAAAACCCTTACTCTTTCCATGCCTCTTGAATTTCCCACATTAGATCCTACTCATTCACCAAAAAAATAATAAAAGGTTACCTCTACCCCTCTTGATGACTTACATAAAGTCAAGACTCTCCTAAAAAAATTTGGTAATCAAATTGTAAACATTAAGAGGCATCAATCTCAATACTATAGGCCTTGAAAACCCAATAACTAATTAAATTAGACCAATATACCTCCTTTCAAAGGTAACTATTAAGGTCAAGGATAAATCACCAATGTTAGGCCCTATAATAGTTATATTCCAAATATTGTTAACTATTAAAATGATATTATTCCAAATCAAAATAATCTATTCCAAGATCAGTCTTGGTGCCTTATGATTATCTCAAAAATTAGATTGTGTACTCCAATGGTATGTCCAATCAAACTCCAATGTTGTAATGTGTTCAAGATTCTCAAGGTGTTTAAGATCTTAAAACTCCACAAGTTAAAATTCAAACATAAGGATAAGATAATCAAGGGAAAGTTAAACCTGATTCCACTTTTATTAATTGGAAAGAAGGATATTGTTATATAATGAATAATTTTAGAGGTATGAATAAAATTGATACTAATATAGAAACAAACACAAGGGCTAAGAAAAGAGAAATGGAAGGTAATAAAGACATAATTCAAGTACATATCATACCTTCTCAAGGATATCAATTAAAAAATAGGCCTAATTCATCCCCTAAATTTTAAAAAATATAGAAAAATCATAATGATAGAGGTGTTCTTCTACCTCAATCTTCATAAGCCTAAGATAGCCTTGTTGCTCCTAAAGGACAAGAAAAGGTTGGTAGTTCTTATATAATATTTTTTATCAAATGAATACGGCACATGAAAATGTTTAAATGTGGGAGACATTGGCCATTTCTATACAAAAAGATATACTCAAAGAATAGTTATCTAATCTTAAACTTGTAGTTGGATCAATAATGAAAGAAATATTAGTCCTCATGAATGAAATTCAACCTAAAGGAGGGAAATAAGTAAAAATTGATAAGCCTCCTCATTTATATATTTCTCTCATTATAGGAAATTCTTTGGTTCACAATTATATGATTTATAATGGTGTTAGTTCCTCTATAATGACTAAACAAGTGGCTAATAAGCTAGGTCTAAACTATGAGCCAATTACCAAAGGAGTTTTTTAATTGGATGGAATAACCACCAAGACTGTAGGTATCATCAAAGGTTTGAATTTAACTTTGAATTATTTCCCAACTTTTTCAATTCCTCTAGATGTTTTTTTAATAGACCTACCATCCCACTTTGCCCCATGTCTATCTATGGAGTTTTTAGCCAAGATTGGGGGATACTTATCATCATATTTGTCTTACATGGTTTTTAAGAGTAGGTATGGCACCAAAGACAACATATAATAAAAATATTTTCTAATATTCGTATAAAACCTTGTGTGCATTAGGTCTCCAATGTTAATTTCAGTATTCTTGATGAATAATATCTACATGTTGATCAAGAACTAGTTGTTTCTCTTGAAGGCATACCTAATCTTTTCTTGATGAGTTGGGAGCTGAACATCATGAACATGATCCATATAAGTTAATGGAATAAGTATTCCTAAGAGTATATTGATTACGTGAGGAATGTTATTTCATTCCATAGTTGGTCAAGCCTAGTGATCCCTTGGATGGTCTATGGATACTATTCTTTGATGGATTAATAAGAAACATTGGTACATGAGGTGGTGCAATGTTGGTGTCTCCTTATAAAGAAAGGTATTATACCACTTTTATATTCCAATTAATTTTTAATTTTAATGCAATAGAGTATGAAACACTTGTACATGGATTTCAATGGGCTAGGAAAGGAGGAGTAAAGTTATTATATGTATTTGGTGATAGTGAGTTAGTTGTTCATCAAGTGAAAGTTAAAAATATTACAAAGAACCCCTTGTTAAAGTCCTAAAAACATAGGGTGTGGGATCTTAGGGAGTATTTTGGGGCCTTCAACATACAAGCCATTCTGAGAGAAGAGAATAAGCATGTTGATAGGTTGGATGTAGTTGGATCTTAGTTTGACATCCCTAATGATTTAAGAACTCAAGATGCCAACCACATGTTAAGATAGTGGTAAGGCCTTAAATTCCTAATAATGATGTTAATTAAATTTTTTTTGATAGTTACAAACAAATAACATGATTTATCTAAGAAAAAAATGAGTTATCTTCAAGAAATTAGTCCAATTTGTAGCATCAATATGGTGATCAGATTGTGCAATTAAGGTCAAATAAAAATCTTAAAGGCCTATTGACACTTGAAAATATTTTCAATGATGATGATTAAATGAATAAATAAAATATAAGAATATCTACCAAGCAAGATAATTATGAGAGGATCACCATTTTAAAAGATAATGTGCTAGCACTTGGAAAGGTATGTAACAAGGAAGAGAGACTTGCGTTCATTGAACTAGGAAAAGAGTTTTATGATGTATTTTTTTGGGATTATATTGAGCTAAAAGGTTATGATCACAGCCTAGATAAACACACTATAGAACTAGATTCAAAGGCCAAACTAGTGAGTAAAAGATAAAGGCCTATAAACCCAAAAATAGATCCCCTAACAAGAAAATAATTGACTAAGTTGATAGAGTCTAGCATCATCTTCCCCATGAAGAACTCACTTTGGGTTGCCAATCTAGTCCCTTCAAGGAATAAGAATGGAGAGATAAGATTGTGTGTGGATTTTAGGGAATTGAATAGAGTTTCATTAAAGGATCATTATCATTTGCCTTCCATGAAATAAATCTTGCATATGGTAGTAGGTTCTGAATGTTTCTCTCTCCTTGATGGTTATTTAGGGTATAATCAAATTTTGGTGTAAGAAGAAGACCGATGTAAGATAGATTTCACCATAAATGGGGCACATATGCATATAGGAATATGGATTTGGGCTGTCCAATGTTATATCTACTTTATACAGAGCCATGTACATGGCATTCCAAGGTTTGATAAATGATATAGTGTTGATTTATCTTGATGATATAATGGTGTTCTCTAAGGATGCAAATGACCATTTAAATCATCTTAGACATATTTTTGAGATATGTAGGTAGTTTGGGGTCTCTCTCAATCCTAAAAAGTGTGTATTTGTATTTCATGAAGGTAAAATCTTGGGTCACATTGTCTCCAACAAAGGTCTCTCCATAGATCCTGAAAGGGTAAATGCTATCTTGTCCTTATCATTACCTAAGCACAAAAAAAGGCTATGATGTTTATTTGGAAAAATAAACTTCATTAGGAGATTAATTCTTGATTTTTTTAATATTTTCAATCCTCTAACATCTATGTTGAATAATAATTATTATTTTAGTTAGAATAGAGAAGAAAGGGGTAGTTTTAGTGTTATCAAACAAACCATATCTCAAACTCCAACACTTGTAAACCCTGATTTCAAGAAGGACTTCACCTTTTATGCTTTGGGGAGTGAATAAGTCATCTCATCCATGTTTACATAATCAAATGAGGAAGGTCATAAAATTATTATTGCTTTCTTCAACCAAGGGTTAGAAGACAATGAGGTAAGGTACACTTTTATAGAGAAGTGAGTTTTTATTGTTATAATAAGCCTTTAAAAATTTAGGCATATTATTTATAACAAAAAAATTCATGTGATGTTGTCTCATCCAAGCATCAAATAATTCCTTTTGATTAGGGATATGAATTAGAAAAGAGATGGTTGGATAACCAAGGTAATGGAGTTTTATGTGGATATCAAGGTTACTAAGCTGGTGAGAGGCAAGGGACTATGTGATGACTTATCTTCAAACTTAAAAGAATAAAAATATGTTATTATATCACTCCAATATGATAGTCAAATAACTATACCTCCATCTACCATGAGTTGGACACATGACATGATCAAGTTTATCCAAATAGGTGAGTGTCCACTAGACCTAAACAAGGATAAAAAGAGAAATTTAACATTACAATACATTCCATATGTTATTTTAAATAGAATAATTTTTAAAAATTACCTAAATTAATTTCTCCTAAGGTGTTTAGAGGATTATAAACTTGAGAGAGTATTGGTACAATTCCATGATGGGCCATCAGGTGGTCATTTTGTACCAAGAACTACAACAACAAAAGTGATGAGAGCTAGTTATTATTGGCCTAGATTATTTAAAGACTCATGCATGGGTTATAAACCAGGGACTATTTCAGATAATTTGGACATATCTATAGTCCAATTAAAAAACAAATATCAATAATACACCTACATTATTTAAAAATTTAAAATTTAAAATTATCTCCAATCTAATAAATGGGGAATAGATCCAAATTATTACCATACTCTTTGTGTGCAAATTGTGTAGAACCCAAAAACTATTCATTTTCAAAGATTATTTCCCATCCAATTCAAGGACATAAGTCCAAATTATCTAAAATGGCCCTTAAGTGTCAAAAATTTGATTAATTCACAATAAAATAGAAACTTGTAGCCCTACCTCTCCATCCCATTTAGGTAGACCAACCTTTCATGTAATGGGATTTGGATTTCATAGGTATGATCAATCCTCCTTCAAGTGATGGTCATAATGGGTGTTGATTGTAACTGACTATTTTACTAGATGGACCAAGGATATAGATATTAAATAAGATAATGAGACTAATTTTATATACTTATATAAAGGCATAGTAACTAGATTTAGAGTTCTTTCTACACTTATGTTAGATAATGTAATGGCTTTCCTTGGTTTTAGGATAAGTGAGTGGGTTGTGAAGCATATAATCCACTTGATTACACCCCCCAACTACTATAATCAAGGTAATAGAATATCAGAGTCCACACAAATAAGAATATAATAAGAGTTATCAAGAGGACTATGGAGTAAAATTAGATAACATGGCATACAAAATTTAAGATAGCCTTATGGGCTGATAAGATCACTCCTAAAATATCCATTGGCGACTCCCTCTACATTCTTGTCTATGGAAAATAAGCTAAGATACCCATATATATTGAGTTACCAAATTTAAATCTTACACATTAGCTTTCAGATTATGGAGAATGTTGTCATGGAGATTAGACTAGCTAAGTTGATGGAATTGGAAGAAACAAGAGGTCATGCCATGCATATTATGGAGTCTCACCAAGCTCAAACCAAGAGGTATTTTAGCAAGAGAAAATTTCCAAGAGAATTACAATAAGGTGACCTTCTACTCAAATGGGATGAAGATAGGTTTAATGATAGAATACATATAAAGTTTGACACCCTATGGAGTGGGTCCTATGTCATCACTCATTACAAGCAACATAATGATTTTTAACTCTAAAATTTGAATGGAGAAGAGTTACATATCCTAGTCAATGGAATATACCTTAAGAATTTATATTAAGGTAATTATTTCCTCTTATACATAGTATATTAGTATTTTATTTATATAAGTGATTATATCACATGTTTGTTTAATAGTGTGTGTTTTTTTCTTTGTTATTGTGTCTTATTTTATTGGTGTGATTGGAAGGTATTTTCAATTTTGATTTTGTTTCAAAAGTTAATGATATGTTCAAGTTCATTATTGGTCTCAAAGAGAAGTATTTTATAGTGAACCCATGCCTAATGGGTTATATAAGGATACTTGTCCATATTTTTATCAGGGAAACTACGTAGGAGGTTTCCAAAAATTTTAGCTAATCAGTCACCCTTGACCATTGTAAATGCTAGGTTCAAAACTAGGTGCCTGAGTCATCTAACATTGTAAATGGTCTTTGTTGAGAATCATGTTTTGGTGTCATGGTTTAGTGTTATATATCATCTAAAGGTATAAACATGGTCTTACTAGGATGCTAATGTCCATGACATGTGTCTTGTCCAATCAGTCTTGTGCAATGATCTTTTATGATGACTTTTACAATGTAGTTTAATAAAGTTTAATGTAACTTTGAAAAGATTAATATTAGTTAGTTTTATGATTGATCCATGTTGAAAACAATAAAGTGTTGATATTATAAATGTGTTTTGGTGTTCCTTATGGATAGTGGACTAGATGCAAATCTAGTGAGATAGCATTTTTGTCTTCACAAGCATTTTGAGAAGTTTAAGGTAATTATGGAGAGTTTAAGGTTTAACTTATTTTGTCTTCTATTACTTGTTGAAATGTTGTAATATAAATCCCTTAATAAATATCAAGTGTAAAGGTATAATACCATGCAAAATTTTCAAAGGGGTCCATTTGTGTTATGTGACACTTGATGAAGGTCATATTATTCTTCATTATGCATGTACACTTTGTTAAGGTGTCAAAATGCTTATTTTCCAACATATAACTCATTATGATGTAAGAAATGATAGGAAAATGATGTAAATAAATGATTATTACATTAAACCATAAATGTAAAATCCAATAATAACTCTATTGGCATTTGGTTTATAGCTTTAGTAAGGTATTTTGGTAGAATAAGAAAATTTTCTTGATGAAGATATGTCCAAAAGTAAATATATAGCCTTAAGATTGATCATGAGGCCTTATTGAGAGGTTTTTAAAACTAAGAATGGTATTATAATCTCTCCAAGACCTCATATAGACTCACCAATATCAAAACCATGTAGCGAAAGAAGTTTTAGATCTAAAAAAGGCAAAAAACCAATCAAGGTTTCCATCGGGTCACTTATAAAATGAAGAGAGTCATTTTAATGAGGTTGGTTCATAAAGGAGGATATGTACTAGAAAAAATGAAATTATGGGATTTTTACCAGAAATATTACCTTAAAATCCATGGAAATAGTTCTAGGATTAGGGGGCTGAGCTTTATGAACCATTGTTAACAAGTTAGTTGCCTCTTAAACCCTTCTAAACCACAATGTCATGGTTTTTCTCTTGAAATGGCATTTATGTGTTTTATGAAATAATGTAAATTATTTTAAATTATATATTTTAGGTCCAATATCCTCTAAAAATTCAAAATTGACTCAAAATCTCAATGATCATGTATGTATTAACAAGAAATCTCATGGTTTTATTGGTTTTGACATGACAAATAAGGTTTCTTGGGGTTGTGAGATGTTTTCCACCATGAGGATGATTAAAATTAGGTTATGATAATTTATATAACCTAAAAAAATTAAATTAACCCTACCAAACCATCTCCAAGCAACATCCAATACATGAATGAGAAAAATGTGAAGGTATTAGTCTGCAGGTTTTAAGAAGGTTCAAGTTTTGGAGCTATTTGATACTATTGAGAAGTTTTAGGATTATTAAGAGGGTAAAGGAAATGGTATGAAATTTTATCAATCCCACATACCCAATTACATTTTTACACAAGATTTAATTCATCCCCAAAGTGATATTCTTGTTATGGTTTAACACACAAGCCTCAAATGGAAGAAACACAATCTTGTAAGCAATCACCTTTGATGTTTTGCAGAATAACCCATATGAAATAGAGATTTAGGAACTCAAGAGGAATTGTATACAAATATTTTAGTATTAAAAATTTGGTAAAACTATTCAATATCATCCTTAATAAGAATTTATAGGTGGTAGGCTATGAAGGCCATTGGTCTAGTGTTCTTGAACATGGTTTCAAGTGTTGAGGAAACAAGTAACAGACCTATGAATAAAGGTTAGGTATAGAATACATTATTATAATATTAATATTTATTATAATATCTCAACCAATTAAAAAAAATACTTCAATAAATTTCATGGTTAAAATGATAAAAGAGCAATGTAGACATGCATGCAAAAGTAGACTATGTTAGGTCTGCCAGTTTAAAATGAGAGGTTATTGAAAAACCTTGTGTGGTTTCTCATGGTAAAGGTAATAAAATAATATATATTTAATTTACATTTTTTCCAAAATAATTTTAGGTCATCAAATGCAGGGAGGTCAATTTAAGAGCAAGTTTGAATGGGTTTAGAGCCTAGAATGCACACCTATAGGCTTGTAGACCAAAATATGGGAATAATATGAAAATTTTTAGGTTGAAATTAAATTATTAAGGTTAATTATAATTTATAAATACCATGTATAAATTTAATATAGTGGTTTTATTCCTTGGAAGTAAGATAAGACATCAAAATAAGGCAATTAGGGTCAAAATCCCTAAACTGTCTAGAAACTCCAGTCATGACTAAAGTAAGCATTAAAGCTATAAAGCATTTATATGATTTGGAAAAAAAATATATAAGTAATTAGGCATTTATAAATCCTATATTAATTATTTAAAACCAAAAAATATCATGAAAAGGTACTTTTGGCTCAAGACAATCCTCTCAAATGCACACCTTAGGTCTGCAATGCCCGAGAAGGTAAACTTTATCATGTGAAAAGTTGAATGACTAGATGAATGGAAAAAAATTATATTATGGTATTTTTATAAGGTATATTAACTACAAATTATGGAATTTTTTGATCAATCAAGGGCCTATACTTTATGAACAATTACTAATAAGATTAGAGACTTAAAACTACATTTTTTGCCCTCAAAGAGCTTGATGACTATGTATTTTTTAAAATGGACTAAAATGTGCATGAAATTCCTTGAAAAAACCTTTATTACATATGTAATCCTCATTATAAACTATTGGAGCCATAATTTTGGCATGTGAGGCATAAAAGCACATGAAAATGGCCTAAAAACTACATTTTCAAGCCTATTTGTAGGTGATTGAATGAGAAAGGTATTTTTGACTAATTTGAGAGGTATATAAAGCTTGTAAAAAGGTATAACTACCTCCAAAAAAAATTATAGAGATACCCATGGTGATATGATAGGTTTCAAGTCTCTAAACCAAACCACGATGAAGATTGTCTTCTTGTTTTCATAAAAAAGTAAGGTTGAAAACCTTATCAAGGTCATAAATTGAAAAAAAAACCTCAAGACACCATTATAGATATCTAATTACATAATTTGAGGCTTATTAAACTCATATAAAAATAAAATATAATGGATACATGCATAATTAAAGGGCTTAGTCCTAGGCAACCCACTAGTTTCTTGTGGTTAAGAATGTTTAAAGAAACATAAAGGTCTCTATTATCTTGTAAAGCTTGTATCCAGTTTAACATACTATTGAAGACTCATAATAATACTTAAAAATCATGAAAAATTAGTGTGGAGGTCATGAAACATGGAAAAAACCCCTATATAGTTCTCAATTCTACATGGATCTCTATTATATGAATTCTTACATCCTTCTCAGAACCTCTTACTAGTAAGTTGTGAAAAATATTTTGAAGATGGTTGATAATCTTAGACATAAATTATATGATCTTCTACAATACCTACATGAATTTTACAAGATTATTATGATAGTCCTCAAGCAAAAAATAGACCTTGCATGGAGGGATGGACTTGTTAGAGGTACAATCACTAAGAGGGGGGGTGAATTAGTGATGCTAGATAATCAAATTCAATTCCCAACTTCTAAATATTTAGCACATAAAATCATGATGCATACAAATTAACCATTGCAATGAAAAATAAAGATATAACAAGATCAAGCATATAACACATGATAAATTTGAGAAACCCTCTTGGGGGATAAAACCCACTTGACCCTACAAGTTGGAATACAATCATAAAAATATAAGATTAAACATTTAGACTAGTACCAACTGATCAAGGAACACCCATCCCTTAATTTAGTGAGACACCCATCCCACAAGGAGGAACCAACCTCCTAAGAAACTAAGCACCCACTCGAATACCTTGATCTGATCACCACCTCTGATTTGATGTCTTATACACCTGATGATGGAATTATCTTACTTTCTCTCTTTCCCCTTTACACTCTCACAAAATTACACACATAAGTAATGCATCCAAAACACCTTTTTGGATCACTCTTCACTTCTTAGAACATACAAAATTAGAAAACCTATAATTTTTTTTCATAACATTAAAAAAATGACCTATAGGTCATGCAAAAAATCCTCAACCTTATATTATCTTCAATTTATCCAATAAGCACACTCACTCAATTAGCGGCTAGGGCTTACTCGCTCAATCTACCTCTTATAGGCTCATCAGGTGCAATGACCTATGTGTTCACATTCATCACCTTTATTAGACAATCATGACTAATCCTCTTCACTCTCTAATGGTCCTTAATTACATGTACCTTCTCTTTCAAAGTTTTTCTCTTTCTCTTGAATCTATACACACACAACTAGCACAATTAGTCCAAATAGACCTTGTACTTATAACACTCTCTTCATTTAACCCATTTTGGTAGACCAATATGATTTACATATTTTAACCAAACTTAACATTTCTCCATACACACATTATATGTGAGAACCATACTCTTCATAGGTCAGTCAATACCTCATTATCCCCAAACCACAATTAGGTCTTGATGAGACCTAAAACAATTAGGCCTTCATACTCATACAGTATATGTGAGACTACTTGGACCACCTTCATCCTTTAACAATGATTCAAACACATCAAACATATCTATAATATCCCCTTGATAATTCCATAATGGGTCCATGCCACCTAGAATACCAACTCAACACTCAAACCTACCAAATAGGTCTCCTTGCTCTTCATGTCTTCAAATATAGAAAACATAGTCTCAAACTTTTGAAGAAAACACTCAAGTATTTCACATATAAATATGATTATATCATGTGAGTGAACACTTAATGATATTAGATACATCTCCATGTGCTTTAGATACTTCAACACAGGGTCTAATCACTCAAATCAACTCTCAGAATGACCACTCAAAATATACTCAAGCTATTTTGACTCTCTATAACTGACCATGGGCAAATTATGACAAAAAATAAATTTTCATAAGACTTATAGACTTATAAAAAATCTCCATGTTCATTTTCTTCTTCAATTATGCTCAGGACTCTTCCAACACACTTTTGTAAAGTGGTCACTCAATCTACCAGTGCATTCAACATAGTCAAACTCTAAGACTTTATTCATATTTAATATGGATTGTTAAAATATAAAAAATACATAAATATAGTATTGATGGATTATATAACACTCTTAAATAGTTATACCATCTTGAAACATCAAAATAATAACAAGAACAACTCAATTATCCTTCTTAAATCACTTACAGAACATAGTCAAACACATAGTCAAATTTTGATCTTAATATATTTGAATTTACAAATAATAAAACCTTATAACCAATGTATCTAGATTCACCTTGAATTCCTTTACAACTTTTCTTTTTATTTCATCAAGGAATTCATCTTGGATCAAAAGATATATCTCAAAAACTACAAACTAGTTTTCCCTCATTAATTTGAAAATTCAAATCCCAATAGCCACTATGTTAATTTTAAACATCAGATACTTCAACATAATCTCATGTTCCCTGATAACTTTGAACAAATGTGCTCTATTAATATCCTTGGGATAATCCTAGTATTTATCCTACAATTCTCACCATTGATCTTAGATCTGTGCTTCTATAGTTAAGACACTTGGCACCTTTGTGTGCCTTCTAAGCACATTGTGGATCATAATATGCATGATCATGCACTCACTGTTGATCTCTATTTGATAGGTTTTATGCTCACCATTAGATCTAATTCTCAAACTCCATGATTGTGACAAATGTCACTAGTGCATATAATATTAACTATTTAACTTTGAACCATGCCATTGGATCCTTATCCAGTCAGATTAAATTCTCTCCATTAGATCTGTGATCTGATTAAACACTCATCATAGATCTTTGATATCACAAATTTGGCTAAGTATGGGAACTTGGTAAACTCTATTTGAGAAGCCAAATTTTCACCTTAATAACTTTTTCTATGCTCCATGTCCATACCTAAAATTTTAACCATATGATCTCCTTTTATAGATAAATCCATCCATGTACCAAACTACTTTTGAAACCTTCACTTGTGTGAAATATGATGTCATCAATCTGCTCACTCAACCTTATCTATCAAGATGACTACTTGAACATAGACCTTCATATGACTACTCTTATGAATTATATTCACTTCCACAAACATTATAATAACTCATAACATCCCATAGTATATCTACAACATGTCCATACCATCAATATCATCCATCAGTTTCCTTATTAAGTCAAACACTAGATAACCATTGAAGAACATTGAAGCACACTTTGTCATTGTCATTCTAGCACACATGACACCTCATCAACATCCTTGGTCACCTTGTATACATAATTGACAAACCTCTAACAATATAACCCTTTATCATTGATGTCAAATACTAATACAAATCTTATGCTCAGACTCCATCTCTCTCTTCAAGCACTTTCTCCCCCTTTGACACAATGACAAACTGGGCTCAACTCCTGATCCTATGGACCTAGAAATAATTTAAATATAAATAATAGGAAATGAAAACCTCTAAGAGATGATACATACTCCACCTAACATTGTCCATACCTCTTCTTACCTTGAGCTTCTCAAACATGCTCCATGACTACACTCTTCTTTGATTAAACTTTGTTTTACGAAGGCAAAACATACATGAACATCAAAAAATACATGAAATTACCTTGTAAACATTAAGATGGACTCCCCATAAGTCACCTAAGATTAGGAACCCTTTGATCACCTTGTTTTTTTTGGATAAAAAGACCAAAAAGTCTACTTCTTCATACTAGTCTTGCTTAGAGGCCTTACAACCCTAACTAGACCTTGCCAAAATTAAACACTCAACTCTTCCTCTAAACTATACTTCATTCACAAACCTACTAGCCAATTAACCCCCCATTTGCACAAATCCTTATCCATAGAACCAAATATGCACTTAAAAAATATTGTGAAAGAACTTTTGAGCATCCATTTGGCCATTTCAACTGATTAATCAGCCTCAAATATCAAATAATTAGGAAAACCATCTTTCCAACATGAGCAAAAACACTAGGTTTACAAGAGAAACTCAGTCAACACACCACCTTCCGATCAACACCCATTTCTAAAACTTTTCTCACACCTGTAGGTCATCATTACATAATTCTGGACCAAATTTTAATCTCAAAATCCTTTTTTAACCCGTACTTCCTATACCATGGTTTTTTGACTCGCACACCCTTAAACACAAATTGGGAAACTCGAGAGCAAAAAAAACTTTCTAATTACACACAAAATACCTTCAAAACTTGAAATCACTTGGATAACACTTTAATGAGGTGTACACTCCTTTATATCCCACTAAGGCACCTTGACAAATTTAAATTCTTTAAATGACACCTGGAAATCTCCATACCCAGCCTACAAACCTTGCACATATAGTAGTCAACATTCCAAAACACTAGAAATTGATCATGAAAACATTATGAAATCACCAAGCCAACTCATCCACTTTGAAAAACCAAACTCAACTTATCTCCACTCTCTTTTATCAATCATATTCTACTACATAGTCCTCTAACCTTAGGACCTGGCCATTTACAAAGCTCCCCTTTTTTGTTTATGTAATAAGATTTAATACATTGTCAAAGCACCTGACTTGGTTTGATCAAGTCATCATATCAACATGATTTATTTCATATCTATAGAAGACTTATTCATATCTCCATCATGACTATAAAATCTTACATGTCTCCCCCTCACATCATGATAACTTTGACCAACTAGACCATCCTTCAAAGATTTGACCAAAAATTTTACTTTAGGATCATTACCCCTAAATATATCTTCTAAATTATTCCATCACAACACTTTGGAGTAGAAAAAATCATTTCTCCCCCTTATCCAAGCACATTTTTGAAATATCTTTCTTGTCCTAAAACATCAACCAAAGATCAACTGGCATCCACCATGCTTTTTCTTGTTGTCAAGTGTCTCTTTGAAGCCTAGATAGAGACACCCTAACCCATAATGTCCTAGAATAATGTGAAACTAGGAGTTTCTCACAAATCCTCATATTCCTTCTCCTCCTTTATCATCTGATATTGATATTTATTTTTCTTATTCTTAAGATTAAGAGAAGCAACATGTTCATCCACTACAATATTCTCTTTTTTTTTTCTAAGATTGGATTGACAACATATAAAGACAATAAAGATTCATGACATACCTTTTCAACTGATTAAATAACCTCATCAATGGGTAGTGGAAACTTATTTTTTTTATATGAAACTTATTCAAAAATAGCAAGATGTTTACTTCTATCTATAAAGACCTCAGAACTAGCCTTAACCAGCTCCTTGGTCTTTTCTTTGAGCTCAACTTGAACTGACTTTTGATTTTCCTTTTCTATATGGACATATGACACATTCTATTGGAATTATTGAACCTTATTCATATTTTATTCCTCTTTTGATTTATCATGCATTCCACCTTGATCTTTCAACTCAATTGAATTAGTTTTCTTGGTTTTCACTTCCTTAAGTTTCCATACTAAGGATTGGCCTTTCTTGAGCACTCTAGGATGTCCATGTACCTTCTTATGAATTGAGAACTTGATTTTATAATATCTTTAAATATGACCAACTTGATGAAAATTGAAACAAATAACATCATTCATACCTTCTACTTGATGAATATTATGAATCTCAACAAACATACCATCTTGTCTCTTAGGTTCATTATGCTCAAGCTTAACTATTTTAGGTATGCATACCTAGGTTGTCAGGATCCCTACTCCTTAAGAGTACACTTGATTACCTTTGTATAAGCAGCTAAACACATAATTTAACCAGAAGTAAAATGTAACTAGAAATCAGAAATAGCATAGAATATGAGAGACAATATAATCTTGTATTAACACTCTTCCAGAAGGAAATACAATGAAGAAATCACACTCTTCCCACACCTCTTGGGAGTACCAGTAATTCTCCCTCAAGAGTTCTCTCTCTCAATTACAAACCAATCAACTCAAACATAGAGTTGTTGTTTCCACCAGTCAGTAACAATACTGCCAGTACACCAAGTACTCAAAGTACTCTAAGTAGATCTCCCTGATCTTGCTCCTTGTTGTGTTGCAGATCTCCTTTGACCTTACTACCACATAGATCTCATTTGACCTTGCACACACACACACACACCTGTAGATCAACTGACCTTACTTACCATGTAGATCTCCCTTGATCTTGCATAACTTGTAGATCAACTGATCTTACAATTGGAAGGATCTCTTCCTTGCCCTTGATTACAATACAGCCCCATGGGTCTCTTAAATAGATCCCATACAAATAATAATTAGAATTCCTAATTACAATAATTAGAAACACAGACTCAAGACTAAAATTAGTCTTTTACATGCAAACTAACTATCTGTCTAAAATTAGACCAGTTCTAGAAGCGCATGCAAATTCATGCACACACAGGTTGCCAACGTCGGTTCCTATCTGACTGATGTTGGCTAACCCCTAACTAATGTCAGTTACTGTGTAGTTGAATATGACCAACATCAATTGATTAGACTGATGTAAATTACTTTGACACTCACCAACCTCCTCCATTTGCATCAGTGAAGCTTTTAGCTCCACAACTTAACAATTTCCTACTTGGAGATAAATAGTTGCACCTGTACCTGTACTTGTACATCATCTAATTTTGTTTCCTAGCTTGTATCCCTCTTCAAGTTCAATCTTGAAGACCAACCACCACATATCCTATGGTGCTTCTCATGTCATCCAAGTAACTTGCCATATCTGAATCTACATACCCATGTAGAGAAGTGCTTGACCCTGCATAGCATGTTAACCTGTTGCTGGTCCCTCTTAGATACCTGAGAATCCACTAAACTACTTTCTAGTGCTTCTTTCCTAAATTGGCCTCAAACTTGCTGACAACTCCCACTGGTTGGGTAATATCAGGTCTAATACACATGTACTCAACCTCATCATGTGATTTGGGACACTATTTTGTGAACTATCCATCCATAGGTATGCTAACCAATTCTGCATCCTACATATTGAACCTCTCCACTACCTTATTCACATAATCATCTTGAGACAACATCAACTAGTGACTTTCCTTGTCTCTAGAAATACTCATGCCAAAGAATTTTGCTGCTCCCAAATCCTTCATGGCAAACCTCTGAACTAACTTTACCTTTAGCTCAGCAATCTCCTACATGTGTGACCCTGCAATAAGCATATACACTACATACAGTAATAGGATAATGTAGCTAATATTATCCAACTTGGTAAAGGAAACACAATGGTCACATTGACATTGACTAAAGCCATGCTTTGTCATACACCTCTCAAACCTTAAACACCATTGTCCTGTAGCCTGCTCAAGACCATATAACCTGGCCTTTTGTCTCACATGTCCATTCTCTCCTTTCTTTAACTTGGGAATCCATTAATCTTTTAGTGCTTTCATCTTGGCTAGCAACTCTACCAAATCTCCCATTTGGTTTTCTTCCAAAGAATTCATGCCATGCTCCCATTATTTCCTGGATTCTACCTACTTTGCCTCTTCAAAACTTCTTGGTTCTTGACCATCAGTGAGAAACAAGTAGTGTAAAGAAGGGGAATAATGAATTTAAGGCTTACTTACCCTTTTAGTCCTCCTCATGAGTGTTTTAGACTCCTTGACAGCTTGTTGTCTACCCAAAATCCATTTTAATAGTGACCAATGTCGGTCACCTCTAGCCAATCTCAGTCTGCACCTGACTGATGTTGACTCTTCTTGATCACCGACACTGGTTCCTTAACCGACGTCGGTGTCCACTTGCCCGACACCACCAACTCTGGTCTACACATGACCGATGTTGGTACCTACCTGATCAATGTCAATTTTCACCTGACTAATGCTAGTAACTATGTTTTTATGTGAGTGATGATTTTTACCTGCGAGCTCACGTTGGATCATAACTTTGTCCAAACTACCTTGCTCAGAATTATGTAGTCCCTTATGCTGATCTCTGTCCATCATCTTCTCCTTGAAAACCAAGGCTTTCTTGTTCTTCTCAAAAACATCAGATTTCCTCTTCCTGCAATAAACCTGATCCTTTCTTATAGCATACCATTGTGATCCTCCAATAGAAGCTCCCTTCTTTGTTGACCCAGTTTCAAGAAACCTCACTTTCTTCTATTGCTTATAGAAATCTCGATCTATGCTTTCCAAATCTGAACTCTTAACTTTTGACTCAAGAACATGCATCCCCTTCTTACTCATGTGACCAAGCCTATAGAGCCACATCTTCGCATCTACATCTGAAGTAGATAAACCAGAAGGAGAATCAATAATACAAGTAGATAGATAAAGAGCACCTAATTTCTTACCTCTTGATAAAACAAGTACACCCTTGGAAACTTTCCAAGATTCCGCTGTGAGAGTTACTGTGCATCCCTCATCACCCAACTTTCCAACAAAAATCAAATTCCACTTCAGGCCTGGGACATGCATGACCTCCTTCAACACCCATGTGTTGCCCGTCTACAATTTCAGCTACACTTTCCCTTTGCCAACCATTTGAAAAGGTTTACCATCCCCTAAATAAATCTTTCCAAAGTCTCCATGGACATAATCATGGAAAAATTCTCTATTTGGGGTTGCATGGAAAGAGGCACCAGAATCTAAAACCCAAGATTCCACTTTATCCAAGGAACATATAAGAGCATCCTGTGTAACAATACCTGCAACATCTACTTCTTAATTTCCTTCATGATGATCTTCTACCAACCAACAATCTTTCTTTACATGCCCTTTCTTTCCACAATTCCAGCAAATTTTACTGCCATACCTGGATCTAGATCTCCTGCCTATCTTTGACCTTGATTTCCCTTGCTCGACCTTCTCTCTTTGCTTTCCCTTGCTTTCAACACTTAAATCATTCCCTGATGATTCCCCTATGCTTTTCCTATGAATTTCTTCATTCAAGATTACACTAACAACATCATCAACTTTCAAGATTTTTGAAGCAGACGCAGTATTACTAACTACCATTACCAAACTATCCCAACTTTTAGGTAAAGAGCATAAGATTAAGAGAGCCTTAATTTCATCATCAAAAGCTATATTGACTGAAATTAACTGGTTTACCAAACCATGGAAATCACTTAGATGACTATGTATCGATCCACCTTCCAGCATTTGCAAATTAAATAATTGCTTCATAAGAAATACCTTATTCGAAGCTGAGGGTTTTTCATATAAATTTTCCAAAGATTCCATTAACTCTACCATTGTCTTATCTTGTGATAAGTTGGAAATCACAGATGATGCCAGGCTCAACCTTATAGATCACAGAGCCTTCCGATCAAGAACATTCCATTTTTCATCTTTCATATCTGTGGGCTTGCATGCAACCCCACCCAATGGTAAGTATAGATCTTTCTGATATAGATAATCTTCTATCTGTATCCTCCATAATTGACAATTCTTGCCATTGAATTTCTCCATTATTAGCTTACTTTCTTCTACCATTGCTATACTCCTACTCAATCAAAAACCCCTGAGAGTGACCTATAATCAACAAACACTAACCTACTCTGAACTAGGCTCTAATACCACTTGGTAGTGTACCTAACCAAGCTATGATACCAATTATCAGGATCCCTACTCCTTAAGAGTACACTTGATTACCTTTTTATAAGCAACTAAACATGGAATTTAACTAAAAGTAAAATGTAACTAGAAATTAGAAACAACATAGAATATGAGAGATAATACAATCTTGTATTAACACTCTTTCAGAAGGAAATAAAATGAATAAATCACACTCTTCCCACACCTCTTGGACGTACCAATAATTCTCCCTCAAGATTTCTCTCTCTCAATTACAAACCAATCAACTCAAACACAGAGTTGTTTCCACCAGTCAGTAACAATACTGCTAGTACACCAAGTACTCAAAGTACTCCAAGTAGATCTCCCTGATCTTGCTCCTTGTTGTGTTGCAGATCTCCTTTGACCTTGCACACACACACACCTATAGATCAACTGACCTTACTTACCATGTAGATCTCCCCTGATCTTACACAACCTGCAAACCAACTAATCTTACAATTGGAAGGATCTCTTCCTTGTCCTTGATTACAATACAGCCCCATGGGTCTCTTAAATAGATCCCATATAAACAATAATTAGACTTCCTAATTACAATAATTAGAAACATAGATTCAAGACTAAAATTAGTATTTTATATGTAAACTAACTGTCTGTCTAAAATTAGACCAGTTCTAGAAGCGAATGCAAATGCACGCACACACAGGTTGCCGACATCAGTTCCTATCTGACCAATGCCAGCTGACCCCTAATCGATGTCAGTTACTGCATAGCTAAATATGACCAATGTTAGTTGATCAGACTGACGTTGATTACTCTGACACTCAGCAACCTCCTCCATTTACATCAGTGAAGCTTTTAGCTCCATAACTTAACATAGGTTTGTCTTTTCCCATGTATTCTAAGGTATAATATTATAGTGTTTGGTTACCTAATCAATATTTTCACATTCTTGTCTTGATTTGACCTCTCTGTCTCTTTCTCAGTCTTGTTTACGTTGACAATAAATTACTAGTGCTCATTTTTCAATGAATCTAGCTTGGTCTTCAATTGAATGCTCTCATCCTACTCACCTTTCTTTGAACTCAACTTGGAATTTATTTATTATAACTAAGCTTTGATATTTATGCATTCTTCCTATTTTAAACTCATATTAGTCTTTGTAAAACTTAATTGATTCTTGAGATCTTGCATGGTTAACCTGTCTTCTTTAACTATTTCACTTGATCTCTCAAATTTGGTTTGAAGACGACTTATTATTTCTATATGTTTCATGACCTATTAATTAATATTCTCAAGCTTTATCTCATGTTCATCATATTTTGAATTAGAATTACTCTTCCTATTCTTAATATGATTAATCTATTCTTTAAGATTTTCTTTCGTCAACTGCTTAGCCATATTTGTACCTTGGATCACCTTGAAGTGGTTAAAATTGCATAGAAGGTCATAATTTTATACCAATTATTATAGGTACAATTAATTAAATTGTGGGGGTGAATTAGTGATACTAGATAATCAAATTCAATTCCCAGCTTTTAAACATTCGACACATACAATCATGATACATACAAATTAACCATCATAATGAATAAGAAAGATATATCAAGATCAAGAACATAACACATGATATATGTGGGAAAACCTCTTTGGTTATAAAACCTGTTAAACCCTAAAATATGAATTACAACCCTATAAATACAAGATTCAACATTTAGACCAACACCAACTGTTTAAGGAACACCCACCCTTAATTTAGTGAGACACCCATCCCATAATGAGGAACCAACCCCCTAGGAAAATAAACACCCACTAAGTTACATTTATCTAATCACCACCTCCGATCTTATTTCTTCTAAACCTTATTATATACTTCTCTTACTTGGTCTCTTTCCCCATTACACTCTCACAAACTTGGACACACAAGCAATGCATCCAAAACATCCTTTTGGATCACTCTTCACTTATTAGCACATACACAATAATAAAACCCTATAATATTATAGTGTTTGCTTACCTAATCAATATTTTCACATTCTTGTCTTGAGTTGACCTCTCTTTGTCTTTCTCAGTCTTGTTTACCTTGACAATAAATTACTCATGCTCATTTTTCAATGAATCTAGCTTGGTCTTCAATTGAATGCTCTCATCCTACTCACCTTGCTTTGAAATCAACTTGGAATTTATTTATTCTAACTAATCTTTGATATCTCTGCATTCTTCCTATTTTAAACTAATATTAGTCTTTGTAAAATTTAATTGATTCTCAAGATCTTGCATGGTCAACCTATCTTCTTTGACTATTTCACTTGAACTCTCAAACTTGGTTTGAAGATGAATTATTGTTTCTATATGTTTCATGACCTATTAATTAATCTTCTCAAGATTCATCTCATGTTCATCATATTTGGAATTATAATTACTCTTCCTATTCTTAATATGATTAATCTATTCTTTAATATTTTCTTTCCTCAACTGCTTAGCCCTATTTGTACCTTAGATCACCTTCAAGTGGTTAAAATTGCATAGAAGGTCATAATTTTATACCAATTATTATAGGTAAAATCAATGAGATTGTGGGGGTGAATTAGTGATACTAGATAATCAAATTCAATTCCCAACTTTTAAACGTTCGACACATACAATCATGATACATAAAAATTAACCATCATAATGAATAAGAAAGATATATCAAGATCAAGAACATAACACATGATATATGTGGGGAAACCTCTTTGGGTATAAAACCCATTGAATCCTAAAATATGAATTACAACCCTATAAATACAAGATTCAACATTTAGACCAGCACCAACTGATTAAGGAATACCCACCCTTAATTTAGTGAGACACCCATCCCATAATGAGGAACCAACCCCCTAGGAAAATAAACACCCACTAAGTTACATTTATATAATCACCACCTCTGATCTTATGTCTTCTAAACCTTATTATATACTTCTCTTACTTGGTCTCTTTCCCCATTACACTCTCACAAACTTGGACACACAAGCAATGCATCCAAAACACCCTTTTGGATCACTCTTCACTTGTTAGCACATACACAATAATAAAACCCTATAATATTATAGTGTTTGGTTTCCTAATCAATATTTTCACATTCTTATCTTGAGTTGACCTCTCTTTCTCTTTCTTAGTTTTGTTTACCTTGACGATAAATTACTCGTGCTCATTTTTCAATGAATCTAGATTGGTCTTCAATTGAATGCTCTCATCCTACTCACCTTGATTTGAACTCAAATTGGCATTTGTTTATTATAACTAAGATTTGATATGTTTGCATTCTTCCTATTTTAAACTCAGATTAGTCTTTGTAAAAGTTAATTGATTCTCAAGATCTTGCATGGTCAACCTGTGTTCTTTGACTATTTCACTTGATCTCTCAAACTTGGTTTTAAGATGACTTAATATTTCTATATGTTTCATGACCTATTAATTAAGATTCTCAATATTCATCTCATGTTCATCATATTTGGAATTAGAATTACTCTTCCTATTCTTAATATGATTAATCTATTCTTTAAAATTTTCTTTCCTCAATTGCTTAGCCATATTTGTACCTTAGATCACCTTTAAGTGGTTAAAATTGCATATAAGGTCATAATTTTATACCAATTATTATAGGTACAATCGATTATATTGTTGGGGTGAATTAGTGATACTAGATAATCAAATTCAATTCCCAAATTTTAAACATTCGACACATACAATCATGATACATACAAATTAACCATCATAATGAATAAGAAAGATATATCAAAATCAAGAACATAACACATGATATATGTGGGAAAACCTCTTTGGGTATAAAACCCATTGAACCCTACAATATTAATTACAATCCTATAAATACAAGATTCAACATTTAGACCAACACCAACTGATTAAGGAACACCCACCCTTAATTTAGTGAGACACCCATCCCATAATGAGGAACCAACCCCCTAGAAAAATAAACACCCACTAAGCTACAATTATCTAATCACCACCTCTGATCTTATGTCTTCTAAACCTTATTATATGATTCTCTTACTTGGTCTCTTTCCCCATTACACTCTCACAAACTTGGACACACAAGCAATGCACTTAAAACACCCTTTTGGATCACTCTTCACTTATTAGCACATACACAATAATAAAACCCTATAATATTATAGTGTTTGGTTGCCTAATCAATATTTTCACATTCTTGTCTTGAGTTGACCTCTCTTTCTCTTTCTTAGTCTTGTTTACCTTGACAATAAATTACTCATTCTCATTTTTCAATGAATCTAGCTTGGTCTTCAATTGAATGCTCTCATCCTACTCACCTTGATTTGAAATCAACTTGTCATTTATTTATTCTAACTAAGCTTTAATATCTCTACATTCTTCCTATTTTAAACTAATATTAGTCTTTGTAAAACTTAATTGATTCTAAAGATCTTGCATGGTCAACCTATCTTCTTTGACTATTTCACTTGATCTCTCAAACTTGGTTTGAAGATGACTTATTGTTTCTATATGTTTCGTGACCTATTAATTAATCTTCTCAAGATTCATCTCATGTTCATCATATTTGGAATTATAATTACTCTTCCTATTCTTAATATGATTAATCTATTCTTTAAGATTTTCTTTCCTCAACTGCTTAGCCCTATTTGTACCTTGGATCACCTTCAAGTGGTTAAAATTGCATAGAAAGACATAATTTGATACCAATTATTATAGGTAAAATCAATGAGATTGTGGGGGTGAATTAGTGATACTAGATAATCAAATTCAATTCCCAACTTTTAAACATTTGACATATACAATCATGATACATACAAATTAACCATCATAATGAATAAGAAAGATATATCAAGATCAAGAACATAACACATGATATATTTGGGAAAACCTCTTTGATTATAAAACCCATTAAACCCTACAATATGAATTACAACCCTATAAATACAAGATTCAACATTTAGACCAACACCAATTGATTAAGGAACACCCACCCTTAATTTAGTGAGACACCCATCCCATAATGAGGAACCAACCCCCTAGGAGAATAAAAACCCAATAAGTAACATTTATTTAATCACAACCTCTGATCTTATGTATTCTAAACCTTATTATATACTTCTCTTACTTGGTCTCTTTCCCCATTACACTCTCACAAACTTGCACACACAAGCAATACATCCAAAACACCCTTTT
Source organism: Torreya grandis (assembly GCA_037957365.1). NCBI lineage: Eukaryota > Viridiplantae > Streptophyta > Pinopsida > Cupressales > Taxaceae > Torreya > Torreya grandis. The sequence continues at coordinate 400,570 of JARHVA010001462.1, read as the reverse complement.
GGATCACTCTTCACTTATTAGCACATACACAATAATAAAACCTAAAAAAAATATTTAAAAACATAAAAATAATGATATTTAGGTCATGCACACAATCCTCAACTTGATCTACTCTTCAATTCATATAATAAGCACACTCACTTAATCAGCCTCTAGGGATTACTCGCTCAATCTGCCTCTTCTAGGATCATTAGGTCTAATGACCTATGTGTTCACCTTAATCACCTTGATAAAAAATAATAATGAATAATACTATTAAATATTTTTGGGTCATCAATTACCTATGCCTTCTCTTTCAAAGGTTCTCTCTTGTGCTTGAATCCATATACACACAACTGGCACAATTAGTCCAAATAGACCTTGTACTTATAACACTTTATTCCATTAACCCATCTTGGTTAGATAAGATGATTTAAATATTTTAATAAAAATTAAAATAGGTCCATACACATGAAATATGTGAGAAAAATACTCTTCATAGGTTGTCAAATACCTACTTAGCCCCAAACCACCATTAGGTCTTGGTGAGACCTAAAACAAATAGGCCTTCATACTCATATAGTATATGTGAGACTACTTGGACCACATTAATAATTTACCAATGATTATAACACATTAAAAATATATATAATATCCCCTTGGTATTTCCCTCATTGGTTCATTCCAAATATAACACCAAATCAACACTCGAACCTACCAATTAGGGCTCATTGCTCTTTAGGTCTTCAAATATAGAAAACATAGTCTCAAACTTTTGAAGCAAACACTCAATTATTTCAAATATACATATGATTAGATCATATGGGTTAACCCTTAAAGACCTAAAATAAACCTAAATGTTATTTATACACTTCAACATATGCTCTAATCACTCAAATCAACTCTCTCAGAATGACCACTTAGACTAGTCATATATAGTTAAAATATAGTCAAGCTATTTTGACTCTCCTTAACTGATCAAGGGAAAATTATGATAAAAAATTCCTTATAATGATCCTTATATACTTATATAACATCTCCATTCTCATTTTCTTATTCAATTCTTCTCAAAACTCTTCCAACACACTTCTATAAAGTGACCACTCAATCTGCTAGTGCATTCAACAAACTCAGTCAAAATATAAGCCTTTGTTCATACTAATTATGGATTGGTGAAACTTAAAAAATACATAAATATATTATTAATGGAGTTTAAAACACTCTTCAATAGTTATATCATATTTAAACATCAAAATACTATCAATAACAACTCAATTATCCTTCTCGAGTCACTTGCAGAACATGGTCAAACACATAGTTAACTTTGGAGCTCAATAAATTTGATTTTAAAAAATAATAAAAAATCATAACTAGTGTTTCTATATGAATATTTAATTCCTTTACAACTTTTATTTTTACTACATCAATAAATTCATCTTGGATCAAAAGATATATCTCAAAAACTATAGACTAGTTTTCCATCGTTAATTTGAAAATTCAAATTCCAATGGTCACTATGTTAATGTTAAAAATTAGACACTTTAAGGTCATTTAATTATCAATAATTTTTTTTAATAAACAATATATATAAATATATTTTAGATAATATTGGTATTTATCCTACAATGCTCATCATTGATCTTAGATATGTGCTTATGCGATTAAGACACTTGGCACCTTCACGTGCCTTCTGAGCACATTGACTATTTGAATCCAATGAAATTCCACCACTTGGAATATAAAAATACATTTTTAGAATATTGAATTAATATGAATCATTGGATCATAATATCCATGATCATGTACTCACCATTGATCTCTATCTCACAGTTTTCATGCTCACCATTAAATCTGCTGCTCAAACTTCATGATTGTGGCAAATGTCACTACCATGTGCAATATTGACTATTTGACTTTAAAATATGCCATTGGATACTTATCCAATCAGTTTAAATTATCACCATTATATATATGATCCTATTAAATTCTCACTGTATATCTTTAATATCACAAATTTAGCTAAGTATGGGAGCTTGGTAAACTCTATCTAAGAATCCAACTTTGCACCTTAATAAATTTTAATACACTCCATGTATATACCTAAAATTTGAACCATGATCTCATTTAATATAGTAATCCATCCATGTACCAAAATTATTATTAAACATTCACATATGTGAAATATGATATCATTAATATGTTCACTCAGCCTTATCTTTCAAGATGACTACTTGAACATAGACCTGCATATGACTACTCATATGAATTTTGTTCACTTTAATAAGAATTATAATCACTCATAACATCCCATAGGGTATATGAAACATGTCCATACCATAAATATCATCCATAAATTTCCTTATTAAGTCAAACACTAAATAACTATGTAGGAATATTGAAGAACATTGAAGCACACTTTGCCCTTGTCATTCTAACACATATGACACCTCATCAACATCCTTGGTCACCTTGGATACATCATTGACAAACATAAAAAAGGACTTATATTAATTTCACTCATTTAGTTCAAAGAATATTGGACATGAAATTTTAGGTTCCAAGGACAGGGATAATTAAATAAAGAGGTATAATCCTTAAGTATCATTCTAAAAAATATGAGCTATACATTTTAAGATCCACAAATGGCATATAAATATGCTAAAGAGGTCAAGTAAGCCATGTTTCAAGATATCAAATTATAACTTATAAATAAAAAAATACCAATTTTAAGAGGGAAAATATGAGTCATAGGAGGTGAAGATCCATTTATACACCACCTCTCATGAGGCCATCATCAATCCAAGCCAAAATATGTTGGAAATGAATGATAGGACTATTTTTTCACCTTCTATTAGCATTTTAAAAGATTTCATGATAGATGATAGTCATAATGGACTTCCTCCACATCTACCCTCTCTATATTCTCTATTATTCTATATATACTCTTGAAAAGGACATTGTAAAGCATCCTCCATGTTATTATGGTGAATCCATCCTAAAATTGATACTTATTATTGATTTTGAAGTAAATGAAAACTTTTTTTCCTTCTTCATATCACATTTTATGTTTTCATTATGAATTATTAATGAATGTTAGTGTTGATTTTAAATATCCTTGTATTTTTCCTATTCGTTATTACTTCTTTGTGATTAAGTTATCTCTTACAAGTTATATGGTGTGTATCAAGTGGTTATGAAAATGTTAAGTATGGGAAACCTTCATTAGTGCTTCATTATAGACCTCTTGATTTTCCCTCTTAGTTGATGTATCATCTACAACCTCCATATTGAAATACTTATGCTATAACTATTGTTTAAAGTTGTGTGATTAGATTTCAGCTTTGTTTTGGCTTTGATACCAACTCATAGACAATAGGAATATACCTAATTTAGTGAATCACCACTTTTTTGTTTGATTTTATCTTTCTCTTTCCCTTTTCACTGTAGGTGTGGTGATAGTATAGTGTAGAATCAAGGGAACCAACCCTCTCTAGAGGTTATCTTTAGTCTTAGGCCACCCACAGCCTTAAAGATTTTATATTGTGTCAATTTAGTGAGGATTCTCAAAACACCTCCTCAAAGGGTGAAAATCAAAGTGACAACAGTGCTAATATAAATGATGACATTGAATGATATATTAAGGTCTTAAGACCCATTTATCTCTATTTTTTTTATTTTAAATGACAAGAAAATATTTCTTCCTATGTGGAGGTACCATAAATATTATAAATAGAGGCAACCATGGTTTTAGGTTATTTTTTTGGTAATCAATACTACATTTGAAACATTCATATAACCTTGGTGTTGATGTCTTTCAATGTTAGTATTGGTGAGATCATAAGCATATGTGGAAAAGTAGTGTTTTCATAGCAATGATTTTATGGTGGAGCTATAAATGACTTATAAAGTTGAATTTGGAAATGAGATAACCTTATAAGGGATCTTAGGTTTCCAAAAATTTATTGGATTATCCTACACCTAAGTATGGACTTGAACTAGTATTTTAAGAACCCAAGTTATCTAGGGTTATCTTTGTACCAAGGCCTTGAGGTCATTTAACCTTTTTATAGGTGTGAAAGGGGGGAAGGGGTGTTACCTAAGGGACACACAATAATTTACTTATTATATAAAACTTAAAACACTCCTAATTTGAAAGTAAATATTAAAATAGAAACAATTCTACGTTTTAGCTTCGACTGACCATCAGTGATTGTTAGAGGTCTCATAGGATCAAAAGGAAAAAGTACATAGATGGATGGGGGTATGGAAGAGAGGTTTTATAGGGAACCCATTCAAACTCATTTATTTTTTAAATCATGGAAGTTCCTATAAATGGTTTTTAGAGTTGGGAGCCATGGGGTGACCATTAATGGCTGCTAAGAATATTTATCACCCCTTCATCCTTCTCATCTATAGGAGTTACTAGAGCACCATAAATTTATTATATGAATCCATGGGACAAAAAATATACCTAAACACATATTATACATACTAAAACTAAAACTAAGCATTTAAAAAAATCATGAAATAACATAGAGGATTTGATACACCCTTAACATATAATGTGTTTAAGGATATGTGTGGCTAATTTTTGGCCTACATCACCTTTAATATTATCTTATCACTTCTTTATGTTATAATAATATTATTATTATGGTTAGAATATTTAGTAACCATATCCAAATTATGGTATATATAGGAGGTAGTGGTTAGTACTTGAGCATCATATTACACATTATATTCTTATTACATGGTCGTGGAGATTTTACCCTCAAAGTGGATAACTCTTATTTATCAATTATTATACCTTGGTTTCAAATAGTGGTGTGGATATAATTATTATACTATCATTATTTAATTATATTTATGTTAATATATTCATGATATTTACATTTAAATCCATTATTATGAACCGGCTTGATTTGTCTAAGTAGTTTCATTACAAGTGGTATCCGAACTTCGATTTGAAGAAGATTATGATTTATAATTTTGTTTTCTATATTTAACATAACATTTATTCTATGAGATGAAGGATTGAAAAAACATAACTTATAATCTGGGAAGAAATTATTTTTATATCATCAAAGTATTTTTTGAGGTTTCTTAGGAAAAATAAAGTCTAGAAGTTATTTTGAAACTTTGTGAACATTAGTAGTCAGTGGATTCATATCAACAATAATATTGAAATGGTATAATATTTATATACACATTTTTTCCCTCAAAATCATCCACCCTAAATTATTTAACTTTGAACCCTAAATTTTTTGCATAGCTAGTCAAAAAACTTGAAGCCATAGAAAAGGGAAAGTCACTCTAGGAAATATTACTAACAAGGAGAACATGGAATCTGAAACTTATGATTCAATGGCTTATATATTGGTTAAACATTTATAGGAAAAAAATCAAATTATGGTAAAAATACAAGATCTATATGTGGTCAAAGGGGACATATATGTAATAAATTTAGATCTGAGCAACATCTATGTGAAATTTGTAATCTTTTATCATGTATTCTACAAAACCACCACCTAATAATTCTCCATTGATCCACTTGAGTTCCCAAAAATAGAATAACTAAATGTAAAATATAGGTTTGACAAACATGATACAGAAAGTGGAAGTGATAAATTTTATGGTAAGAATTTGGTAACCTAGATAAATCAAATGGAGACTTTATTTGATCTACATCAAACACCATGTGCACAAAAAGTGGCCTAGAATATTTATATTTGGAACCAAATAAATTAATTTAGTATATATGGTTGTGTTATCAAAATAAAAATAAGTGACATACTATTATTTTTTCAGTGTTTACTAATGAGATATAGATGCAGTATTATAATAGTGTCACAAAAAACTATTTCAATAAATTAGCAAGGCTAAGATAAATGGGGATTGTAAAGAATTATATTAAATAATTATAGAAAATGTATTTATGTGTGGATAAAATAAAAATTTATGTTTTCATGTTTAATCCAAGTTTAGTATCAAATTTTGTGGCATTCATACACAAAGTAGATGAAATATATTTAGTCAAATGACACACTTTCACTATTGGAAGAGAGTGCATTATTCCAACACTTCCCTTGGCCTACCAGATTGATTCCTTATAAAATATAAGAGAAATGATTTAAATTTTATGTTTAAAAATTGATATAAAATAAAATAAATGACATTAATTTTTGATAAGAAATTATTCTACATTGAAGGGACTAATGAAGATGAAGATGATAATGAAGTATTAGGTGAGGGTGAATAGAAGATAGAGGAGGAAAATGAATATTCTTAATCATATCATGCCATGAATTTTTAGTTATTATCACTCTAAAAATTCTCATGGTCATGGGTTTCATCAAGAAATAAAAGGTGACAATGCTAATTAAATCATAGAGTACACATAACTTCATCAAAAATAAGTTGGAAATACACTTGAATTGTTTTGTTTACCCTGATCAAAAAAATTTAGGTTGTGACTATAGATGGTGGCACACTTAGTTATTCATGGAAATTCTATAGTATTTTAATTTACATGGGATACTGAAGGATAAAATATCTTATGTTTTATATTCCCATGGGTAGGGAAGACATTGCTTTTGGATTCCAATGGCTCAAAACCTTGGGCATGATAGAGATGAATTTTTAGGAATTGTTTATGCATTTTCATTATAAATGTAGGAAATTTAAACTAAGTAGATTGCATACAAAGTCTTAAAAAATGGTTAGTTCTCATCATATGTAAAATATTCTCAAAAAAGGGCATATGGGTTTATAACACATATTTTTTCCTTAGATGTACAATAAAAAATATGTCTACACAACATGATCTACATAATGTTATTGAAAAACACTCTATTGTTTTTAGACTAATTACAAAAGTACTACCACCTTAAATGAAACATGATAATTCCATTTTAATATACTAGGGAGTCAACCATTAAACATTTGAACATATCAATACCCATATTTATAAAGGAGTGAGATTGAAAATATGGTACATGAGTTGTTAGAGGCTAATATTATCGAGAATATAAAAAGTGCATATTCATCCCATGTGGTAATGGTGTGTAACAAGGATGACACCTAGAGGATGTGCCTAGATTGTAGTGAACTCAACAAGTACAACATAAAAGATAAGTTCCCTAATCTAGTAATTGATGATTTTCTAGATGAATTGCATGGTGTTATGTGATTTTAAAAATAGGATATTTGTTTAGGTTACCATCAAATTTGGAACAGAGATGAGGATAAACTTAAGAAAATTTTAAGACTCATGAAGGCCATAGTGATTTTTTGGCAAGGCTATTTAGTTTTATAGATGCACCATATACATTCTAGAGTTTAATTATCACTATATTTAGGCTTTTTTTAGTTTTTTATCTTGGTATTTTTTGATGACACACTAATATAAAATAATACATGGGAATAACACTTGAAACATGAACAATTTATATATTGATAATTCTATAAATGCATCAAATTTATGTCAAGCCTTTTAATGTGATTTATTTATATATTGATAATTCTATAAATGTATCAATTTTAAGTCAAGCCTTATAATGTGATTTTTAAGTACATGAGGTGGAGTACTTGGGTCATATTGTATCACATAAAGGCATAAAATTAGACCCTGAAAATATCAATACAATTATAGAATGGAAAGTTCCAAAAAAACTTAAAAATAGATATTTTTATGGCTCATGAGGTACTTTCGTTAGTTTGTGAAAAAAATTGGAAAAATACAAGAACCACTCATAACTTTTTAAGGATTCCTTCCATTGGAATGAATCTAACACCAAGGCATTTGATAAACTGAAAGAGGCCATGTGTTCCAATCCAATTTCGGCTAGCCTAAATTTTTCAAAGACCATCATTATTCAATGCGATTAGGATATGGTACAGGATAAATAATCATGTATGAAGGGAAACCCATTAAATTTGAGAGTCATCAGATCAAGGGTAAGGATTTGAAAAATACTATATATGAAAAAGGAGATTATGGATATTATTCATGAAGTCTAAAAATGTAGACCTTATTTAATGGGTAGGCACTTTAAGGTGAAAATTAATAATGATAGTCTAAAATACTTCTTAGAACAAAGGTTATCATTTGAATAAAAATAAAAATGGGCGACCAAAATATAGGGGTATGACTTTAAAATCATATTTAAGAAAGGAAAGAATAATATAGTTATAGGTGAACTATCAATAAGGGTTGAATCCATAGAGGCATTATTATATGCAATGTCCATGTGGTTGACAAATTGGAAGGATGAGGTAAGATCCAAATGATAAAATACATTAAGACATAGGTTATGATTTAGAAAATCCAACATGATTCTAGTGCATTAGAAAATATTTAGTGGAAATAGAATGACTTATGGTATAAATATATATTGTACTTGTAAAATAATTTTGCACTCAAACACAACATGCTTATAGATCTCCATTCATCTCTAATAGGGGGTATTTATGATTTTTGAAAACTATCATAGAATCAAGAAAAATTTATTTTGGGAAGGAATCAAAGGGTACATCCAAAATTGTTTAGTGTGAATGCATGGTGTGTTATAAAAACATGGGTGAGACAATTAAGACCCTTGTTTTTCTATAAAATTTATATATTCTTATCCAAATGTGGGAGGAGGTTTCCATGTATTTCATTATTTGCTTTCCTAGGTCAGAGGGTAAAAATGTTATCATGGTGATTGTGGGTAGGCTCATAAAATATGATCATTTTTTTTATTTTTATCAGTAATTTTTGGATATTAAATTAGAAAATGTTTTTAGAGATACATGGTAATATTTCTTATTTACCAATAATTTTTGGGCTGATTTATCATCATGTTTAGGTAATAATTTAGATCATGTCTCACCATATCATCCTCAATATTATGGAAAAATATAGGTGGTATACACATGGATACATGTTTATATTTGTTCTTTTGCATTAGGTAAACATGAAAGATGAGTTCATTTGTTGACACTTAAATAATGGTGGTATAACACCTTATTTCATACCTCATCCAAAATGTCTCCATTTGTGGCACTAAATGGGTATTAACATTCACCCATAAACTCATCCTTGAGGGTAAACCAAGGGTTTGAGTTGTTGAGAAACACCTTGAACACCAACATAAGGTACTAGTAATTCTTAGAGAGAATTTAACAATGACATAGAGATGAATGAAGCAACATGTATATCAACCCTATAGAGAGAGGAATATTTAAGTGAGTGATTGGGTCCTTATATGCCTATAACCATTCAAAAAAATTAGTTGAAGTAAAAAAAAAAAAAATTATATTATATATTATGACCCTTATTAGATCTTGATTAAAGAGTATAATGTTGCATATAAGTTAGAGATACATTAGTCTATACCATACATATAATATTTCATGTATAATACTTTAAAAAGTGAATTGGATAACAATTATCTATCCAAATTGAGTTATTAGATCTAGATGAGGAAGGAAGAGTCATTTTATGAGATGAGGAGATCCTTTAGACACACACTAGAATGCTGCAAATAAGGAAGATTAAGGAGTATTTGATCAAGTGAAATAACCTATCTAAAAATGATGAAACATGAGAGGATAAATCATTCTTAAAATAACATATATATTTATTCAAAATTAATGTAAATTTTATTTTTAAGGGGAGGTTTATGCTATACCCTTAATCTATATCATGTCTAGGGATGTGTGGCTAATTTGTGGCATACACAATATTTTATCTTATCTGATCACATTATATGTTTTGTATTATTGGTAGTAGGGATATAATATTTAGTAACAATAGCCTAATTATGGTGTGTGTGTGTGTGTGTGTGCGCGCACACACACACACACATGTGCACGTATGATTTATTGATTATTACTTGATCATCTTATTACACATCATGTTCGTATTTCATGGTTGTGGATGTTTCCCCCTCAAAATGGCTAAGTATTATTTATCAAATATTTTGATCTTCTATCAATTATTGGTGTGTATATACTAATTATGTTTTAATTATTTTGATATATTATTTTTGGTATACTCATTATATTTACATTTATATTTGTTATTATGAATTGACTTGATCCATCTAAGTGATTTCATGACATGCTCCATTAATAGAGGTTATCTAGGGCATAGGAAGATGGGTGGGTAGAAATATGCTATATTCATTACCTATATCCTTAAGTCCTCTTCACATTTTTGGTTTGTGAAACCTTATTTGAGTTAATAAAAAAATTAAAGAGTTTAATAAGGGTTCATATGAATTTCTATATCTAGCACATTCTGATGACTAGGATAGGCATGATTTGAAGGTAGAGATTATATGCTCCACCCATTAAGGAATTTCCTAGGATATTTTATGGGATTTTTGAGGTCACATGAGACTTATTCAATTTTTAACTTATCAATTTATGAAAAAACATCTAAAATTGAAATTATATTTCTATTTTAATTAATGTAAAAATCTAGGCCTCTTAGTGATTGGTTAGAATCATTTGGGGTCTTGAACCCCATTGTGCAATAGAGAATATTTTTTAATAATAGTTTACATTAAAACCATGTCCATATTGAATATAATTATGGATCAAGAACTTGAATATATAGGCTCTATGAGGTTTGTTTAGGACATGTAATCAATTCAAGTTATAGTGGTTTAATTGGTATAGGTGAGGATGCTATGGGAATTGTGATGGCTACGTGACCTCCTATATGTTGACAACCACACATGTTCAATTACATAAGATGTTATATTTAATTCATGGATCATCATAAATCATATTTGTTTGTGAAATTCTATGCATGACATCTATATGATTATGCTTTAGTACATGTCCTTTTAGATATCCTATATGCACTAATGAACTTGTGTATGCATGGAATTATAAAATTGAAATTAGTACCCTATTTATACATAAGAAAACACACAAAGAGTGGAAATATTAAAAAGGGAATAAAAATTGAATAAAGAGGGCTAGGACAAAAGGGACCCACATGGAGAAGGTACCATGAGCATACACTATGCTCCTAGCATAATTGTTATATAAATTTTAGGAACATATGGTGTGACACCAAGGAAAATAAGTAGGCATTTGTATATTTATGGGAGATATAAATCAAAACATGGTATTATCAAGGTTCCATGATTAAAATAATGTGAGGTTAAAAATAAAATTCAAAGAAAAAATGTAAAAAGGGGCCAAAAACATAAGAGAAAACACACCAATAAAATCCTAATATGAAATAGAAACAACACATGCCTAATTTCCCTAAGTCAATTTAAATTGAAATCTAAAACTACCCTTGGACAAAAATTAGGTGTCTAAACCAAATGGTATTTATTAAAAATTCATAAACCTATATCTTAAAAAAACTTATAAATGATTCAATGTTTCAAAATAATGTTTAGATAAAAGAACATGTTATTTTATAAGGAGTTGAGACACCTAATTTTGGTACAAAATGATTTTACATTACAGGTTATCTATATCTATCTGTAGATACCCAAATCTGGAAATAAATAATTATAAATGTTAGTCTTCACCTATGTTTACCTTACATGATTTGTGCATACACATATGGCTCTTTCACACTCTTGTATCATATCCATTTTAATTCTATTGGCCTTACCTTCATGATTTATTATCATTAATCTACAATAATTTTGTAGACTGTGCACACCTATTTACTATTTTAATCAGGTTATATCTTAACTGATAGATCAATGTTCATATATTTTTGGACACCACCGATCATCCTTAGAAAAATTTAAATTTATAAAACTATCTAACTCTATCATAACTATCTAATATAAAACATTCATTTTCAAAATTCAAATCATATTTTTGGGTCAGTCCATATGTTCCACATGTTGGTGGCATGATATGTTACCCAAATATTAATATATTTATACATAACAGGTCTACACCTATTCCCTATCTAGCATCTATAAAAAAATTACTTAAAAGTCCTATTATATCACTTACACATTGATAATGACCCCAAATAAGAACTTAGTCATAAAGATCATTCCCTAAACAAGTATGATACACCTAAGACAAGTTAAGTTTGCATTTGTCAATTGTCAAAGGTTAGATCATAGGTTACATCCATAGTAAAGGATGATCATTACACACTTACACCTAACTAAGAGAGTTACATGTGGTTTGACCCCTCCTTAAAGTATTAAAAACATATGTAGAGATTAGTTACTTATTTAGGGATGGATGGGATCATCTCAACCCATATTTCTTCCCCTTTTTAGGCCTAAACCTAGTATCAAATGTAAAATTAGGGTTTCAAAGTGAAGGAGATAGATTTTCTAGACTTGCACACATAATAAACTTCTAATATCGCATAATAAGATGGTTTAAAATTAGTCAAAATGATTTATACAAAAATAATGGGGTATAGGTTTTCATGACACTTCCATAAGGCTTTAGACTCTTGCATTTGGCATAGGCATCTAGTTTCAAAACAAAATCATCGAGGTAGGTTTAGATATTTAGTTTGTTGATCTAAGTGATTCAATGTCAATTTTGTCTTCTTTATCACTTGTACATAGTCTTAGACTATAAAATATTAATAAAAAGATAATTATCCTAATCCCATTTATTCTTTCCATAAAATTAAAGTGTAATTTAACATCGAATTGTAGAATTTAAATTTTCTTAATTTAGACATATCTTACACAGTATGAATATTCAAAAGTTATATATTGTTTAGATAATTAAAAAAATAATAAGGTAAAACATATTAGTGAATCATATCATTATATTGATCATGTCAACCCCTACGCTTTACCTTAGGTTTTTCATCCTTATTTTTAGGGTTTCATATTTCCACATTTAAATCTAAATTTCAAACTTGATTTTTAATTTCTTTCATTCACATAAATATTGTTTGGTTATAATGAACATACACAAATTTTAATTTTTAGTTAAGCTATGATTGTGTAGACACTAAAATATGGTATTCAATATTTAACAATGTGAATATTGACTTACATTAATCATACATAACTTGTGCATCTCCAAATAGATATCACTCACCATTATCGCATACCTACATACTAGTTATGAGTCCGATCCATTCTAAGATGATTTCAGTCACCTACATGGACTTTATAGTCTATGCTAAATCAAATAAATATCATATACATATAGTTCCAAATCATCACAATTACATTCATGTCTCCTAGATAGTAACACACAAACAATAATGTCAACTTATTATCTTGAGGTTTATGTTATTGCCATTCACCTAAAATGACTATTTTTAAAAATTAAACCCTTCCTATAGGTCATACCATGCACTGAGTGTGTCAATGGCATGGGAAATTACACAAATTGACTAATATAAATACAATTAAAATCCACACTTAGTACACATTTAGTTGTTATGCACATATACACTACATTACACTGAGAAAATATGCCATATTCTTCCCAAATTGTAAATCAATCACTAGGAATGATCATCAACCAAGTCTAAAAGAAGTGAAGCCAAGTCAAAAATGAACATGATTAATAAGTAATTAGGAATATTCACATGATATATTTTCACAAAACATTATTTAAGTCTATCAAAAACTAAACAAATGAAAAATACTTGAGCATAAGACCTGGCAAGCATACAAAGATTAGCTAATAATGCATAATATTTAAATCAAAAGCATGCAAACCTTCATTATAAATATATTTGTATATGATTTCACTTAAATATAGAATTTAATGATATTTGTTAATGGTAATTAATGTTGAGACATATCTATTTATGCTATGGATTAGTTAAATTTGGTGTTGAATTCAAAAAAATGATGCACAGTGGGACTCAAAAAATTGTCATCACTTCATTGTATATCTTGAACATGTTAAATACAATGTAATGAGTTCTATTTATAAAAATTTAAGATCAATTAGGACACTTCATCTTAAAATCAAGATGAATGGTTGTAAATGAGTTCTCAATAGTGCACATGGATTAGCATATGACTCACTAATGTGATCCCTTCATCTTATTCAAGATGAAGGCTAGAGGATGATCCTTAAAAATATAAAATAAATCTTAATATAATCCATTCATCTTGTTTTCAAGATGAAGGGTGGAGGATTCTACTAATAATATCTTTGTGAGACTCATTATGGCTCTTTCATCTTGTGAAAGAACCTATCTACTAAGGATGCAACATGAAAGGATAAATAATTTCCTATAATAACACACACACACACACACACACACACACACACACACACACACAAATATATATATATATATATATATATATATATGTATATATATATATGTACATATATATATGTATATATATATATATATATATATATATGTACATATATATATGTATATATATAATATACATATATATATATATATATATATATGTATGTACATATATATATGTATATGTATATATATGTGTGTGTGTATATATATATATGTATATATGTATATATATATATATATATATACATATACATATATGTATATATATATATATATATATATATATATATATATATATATATATACATATATGTATATATATATATATATACATATATGTATATATATATATATATATATATATATATATATATATATATATATATATATATATATATATATATATATATATACATACATACATATATGTATATATATATATATATATATATATATATATATATATATATATATATATATATATGTATTCAACATTGAGGGGAATGTTGTTTTCAAGGGGAGGGCAATGTTATGCCCTTACTCTATATCATGTCTAGGGATGTGGATACTTTTTGGAATACATGATATTTTATCTTCTAATCACATTTCTATACTTTCAATTATTGGTATTAGGGTTAAATTATTGAGTAACCATAATCTAATTAGGGTATATATATATGAGGTAGTGGTTAGTACTTGAGAATCCTATTACACGTCATGTTATTATTACATGGTTTTAGAAGTTTCCCCTCGAAGTGGTTAAGTAGTATTTATCAAATATTCTTCTCTTCTATCAATTATTAGTGTGGATATAATTATTATGTTCTCATTATTGTGATATACTATTTTTAATTTACTCACAATATTTACATTTATATATGCTATTTTGAATTGACTTGATCCATCTAAGTGATTTCATGAAAGGCTCCATTAATGGAGGTCATCCAGGGTCTTGGAAGATGGGTGGGTAGGACTATCAGATAGTCCTTACCTATATATGTTGATATTTTTAGCCTTATAGACCAAATATCAACCTCTACCCTTCAATCTCCTTGATAATTGCTTTAATTTCCTTCTTAAAAGAGGTGATTTTCATTTTTTGAGCACCATTTTAGATAATTTTGTGTATGTGATAGAGACTCCTTTCCACGCCATAGGCCTATTTAAATTTTAAATCTAAAAATAGTGATTATGATCTTAAAAGGTTTTATTTTGGGTTATTAATAAGTCTAAAGGATCATTAATTTAGGTCAAAAGGTCTAAAAATTCCTTCATAACATTTTAAAACCCACATGTGGTTTTTTAAAATTTGGTCGACTTAATTCAAAACTCATTCCTCTTCCCTCCTTGAATCACTTTTCAATATTCATATCATAATGAATTCACCTCCCAAGATTCTTTTCCTATTTATAGGTCTCACATAATGATTCCACATGCTAAAGAGCAAAATATGCAGGTTTGGAGCTTATATGTGTATGTTTATAGGGGTTGTGAGTATTCTCATACATGGAAATTAGTTATAAATCCTTTATCACTCCTCCCATAAGAATCGACAATGTTATAGATAATTCCTCAAACCTTCTTGATGTCTAAAAGGCCACACACAATGTAACATCAATGTTCTGTGAAGGATGAAGAATGAATTGTAAGTTTTTAAGGTGGTATTATTAAAAGTTTCAAGTTTCCCTATGATATTTGAATAACATATGGAGTATAAGGGATATCTCATTATAATTTTAAATATTACATAAGCCTTTTAAGGAAGATAAGATCCCATAATAATCATTAAGAAGGAAAAAAAGTTTACAGGTAGGTTTTGGGCAAGTTTGCAAAGTGTATTCATACTCGTCCTTTTGCATCGCTCAGATTAGGCCTATGGAATGATGGATAATGTTTTGAGTAACTTACCCATGATATTCAAATTGGTGAATAAGTTTTATGCACATCATTTCAACAAGAAACATCAAACATGTCAAAAGCCTTCCTAAAGAGCCTACAAGTCATGAAAAAGGTGATTTTGGGAGTTTTTTTTTAACATTGATGTATCACAAATAGATATTGGGGAGGATATAGGGAATACATATTATCCCAATGGAAAATTAATTATTCCTTGAATGTCTCTATCTCAATATATAAAACATTATTAAACAAGCCTACTTACTACCCTAGAAACCCTACATGTATTAAAAATGTCATATCTTGAGTTCTAACCATAAAAAACTATTGAAACTTGAAATTAAAGTGGGGGCGGGGGATATTTAATAATTTTATAGGTTGTTTTAGGTCTGTACCATTCTTTAGGAGAGATAAAACACCAAAATATAGTTTGTATTCTTCCTTTCCTTAGCCAAAATCTTGCAATTAAATTAACTCTCAAAGAGCTTTGATTACCTAAGATATGTCTGAGCCTACCTCATGTATTCAAAATAGCAATATAATCACTCTTTACATAGAATGACCCTTTGAAAGAATTAGGTCATAGTATATTATTTGTTGAAGCATAATTGTTCACTATTTTTTCCAATAAGTTCATCTAAATGGATCTTTAGTTTATTATCTCATATTTCAATTATGGATACTTATAGTATATATTTTAAACACCAAGGTAGTATTTTAATACAATAATCATCATTTTTTGTGGCCAACATGTCCCATTTTTCATATTTTTAAATGAGGACATTCTTTTAGCTTAAAATTTCTAAATTCAGGTATTGCTATGAAATGAATTTCTCCAAGTCTGAGTAGGAATTCATTTCTTAAGTTTGAGTTGTTTATTCAGAATGAATTCTTGATCTAATTCTAAGTTGGTTGAATGTTCCTGTTTGCCAATTTTCACTCCCAAGTTTTACATCTTTTATTTTGGCTAAGTGCAACATTCCTAACTTTTTTTCTTGATAAAGCATCAAATTTTTTTTCCCTTCAAAGCCTTTGGTTTAGTATTTTTGAAAGTGTTATTTTGGTCTCTTTTCACATGTGTTTATTTTTTTCAACAAATTTTTCTTCAGGTTTTTTGTCCAAGTCTCAAAGGAATTCTTTTAGACTTTTTGCCTGAAACAAAAAATCCAAAGGAATTATTTAGGGATTTTTATTTCAAACAAAATGTCTGAAAGAATTCTCCTTTGAAACTTTTCTAAAGGAATTCTTTTGAAATTTTTATTTCAGACAAAAAGTTCAAAGGAATTGATTTTTGCAAATTTTATAAAGGAAATGTCTCTTACAACTTTTCTGAAGGAATTGTTTCAAACTTTTTATCTAAAAAACTCTTTCCAAAGGGTATAGTACAAATCACCAAAGGGTCTTTTTCCTCAAAAGTGTCCTTTGGAAAAAATCTAAAGGGACACTTGGAAGATTGTCAAAGGGTCTTTTTTCTTCAAAGTGTCCTTTGAAAAAAGTTTGAAGGGACAATTTCAAAAAGTCTGAAGGGACACTTTCAAAAAGTCTGAAGGGACACTTGTAACATTTCTAAAGGGTCTTTTCTTAGAAATTGGTCACTTAATTTTGCTAAAGGAATTGGTCACTTTAAAAATCCTGAAAGAATTGGTCCATTTCAAAAAGTTTGAAGGGACACTTGGGAAAAGTCCAAAGGGTCTTTTTCTTCAAAAGTGTCATTTGAAAAAAGTTTGAAGGGAAATTTTCAAAAGTCTGAAGGACCATTTCTCAAGTGAAGGGAATAGTTAATTTCTTTTTAAGGCATCTTCTAAAATTATGAAGGGTCTTTTTCTCTAAACAAGCCTTTTGAAGAGACATTTCAATATTGTTGAAGGGCATGCTTGAGCGATCCAAAGGGACACTTGGGAAAATTCTGAAGGGACACTTGCAGAAAGTCCATAGGAGGATACTTTTATAAATTCCATAGAAAGATGGGTTTGAAGAGAAAAGGGACACCTAAAAATTCCATAGAAAGATGGGTCCAAAGAAAATAATAGAGTCTATAGATGATGGTTTTAAAGAAAAGAGAAGGATATTTGGGGAAAATGCCTGAAGGGATTGGTCCCAGTAGGGTGACATCTATATAGATGTCAAATTAAAGATGAGGGACTAGATATTGGCATTCAAAATAATGGGTCCCAAGAAAATTGATGGCCCTTGCTTAATCACTCATATAGATCTGAAGGGTCATAGTTCTTCATCCAAAAAAGACCTGATTGAGCTTTTCAAATTACTTAACTTATAATGTTTTATATGTAAAAGCAACTTGGGACTATGAACTTTAATTACTCATCCAAATCATATATAAGGGCTCATGTTATTCATCCACCAAAGCCCATCATAGGGTTCATCTCACCATTGATCAGACTATGATCCACATTGTTTGTGATGGCCAATAAAAAGGAGAAAAAGGTTGAGAAGCTTGCTAGAATGAGTTTTCAAAGGATTCTGACAAATTCCATGAAGGCATACACATAGAATCCAAGTGATGCCTCTCTAAGGCCAAATATAATGAAAGTGACTCTTCTCCATGCCATTATACATGTTAGTGAGCCAGTGGGAATTTGTTAAGCATCAAGCCAAATATACAACAAGTAGAATCTCATTTGCATAATCGATTGATGCCATTACCCAACTTAAATATATCTATTTTTTCTAGTGCAATCATTGGAGAAACATCTTTGAGAGATCAAGCCAAGAGTGATCAAGGGAGGTGACATGGATCAATCAAATATCGTAAATGAGCATCATTTACAAAGATAGTTATAGCTAAAGATGGAGACTTATAACAAATTGATTCCCTCTCTTGGCACCAAAGGGATCCTCCTCCCACTTCTTCCCTACTATATATACAATGCTTGGGCTAGTGTAAAAGAGAAGCACATAGTGCATGGTGAAGCCCTACTAGAATGATATGCTGCATTTAAGCATTAGTACAAGTTTGTTTCCTTTGAAGTTTTGAGTAATTGCTTAAGTGTGTAAGTGACATATAGTGACAAGTGATGGTTTTCATCCTTCTATCCTTTATCCTTCATGCTCGAGCAAGAGTTTTGTGTCTAATAGGTCATATAAAATGCATCTAAGTGTGTTGAATTTCTACATGTGTATAACTATTCTTGGAATGTACATTTTGTCTTTTAGTTCATTTACCTTGCATCATTTCATACATCTCACCTCTATACTGAAATACTTGTGTTAGAATATTTAGAGCCTGAAAATAGTCTGTGTATTTTGTTGTATCATAAATTAGGGTATGGAATTCATATAAAAGATAACCTTGGTACATCACCATTCTTAGAATAGGTTTTATTTATGCAATTTATAACTCTTTTCCCTTTAATCAAATTGGTTTAGACAAAGGCTATTTTGAAAATATATATATAGGGAGCTATCCATTCAAATCTAGATGTTTATTTCCCTTATAAGTATATCCACATTCCTAGAAATGTTCCAACATTAGCCAAATCTAGAAGATGATTGAACACTCTCTTCTAGGGTGTAATATTTGGAGATAATAGTTTTGGCACATCGAATGGGACCAATTATCTACATGTCAAGGTGAATGATGGTCTTGACAAGCCTAAGGTTGTAGAAATATTCTTAATCTAGCATTTGGAAACTATAAAAGGTGAAAATCTCTAGTTTTAGACCAAGTTTCACACATTATACTTTATGGTCCTCACTAGGTCATCTAGGATTTTTGACCAAGCTCCTTTAGCTGAAGCTCTTCTTGAAGAACAACACCCTGAACCATTCCTAGCACTTATGGATCCTAGACAAGGAAGTTTTGATAAAGAAGAAAGAAAGAGTGATCATGTAAACAAAAGAAGAGAACTATGGGAGATTCATGATTTATAAGGACAATCTCCTAAAAATTGGTAAGGTATGTTCTCTATCTAAGAGACAAGCCTTTATTGAATTATGAAAAGAGTTCCATGACATCTTTGCTTGGGAATATTAAGATTTGAAAGGGTTTTATCCAAGTCTAGCTTATCACCATTGAGTTGAACCTAGATATAAACTAGTTAGGTAGAAATAAAGGCCTATTAATCCCAAGATAAAGGAACTCATGAAGAAAGAGCTGACCAAGTTGATTGAGTCTAGGATTATCTTTCCTATCAAACAGTCAGCTTGGGTGGCTAATCTTATACCTATCTAAAATAACAATGTAGAGATCAAATATTGTGTGGATTTTTGAGATCTTAACAAAGTGTCTCTCAAGGATCATTATGTATTACATTACATGTAACAAATTCTACAAGTGGTTTCAAGTTCTCAATGCTTCTCACTTCTTGATGGTTATTCAGGTTACAATCAAATACTAGTGAATGAAGAGGATCAATTCAACACAACCTTCACTATAAAATGGGGGAGATTTTCCTATAATAAGTTGCCTTTTGGTTTATCCAATGCTGGAGTTACATTTCAAAGGGAAATAGACATGGATTTTAAAGGTTTGATCAATAAGTTTCTACTTGTGTATCTTGATGATATAACAATTTTTTTGAAGGATGATACTAATCATATGGAAAATCTAAGGCAAATATTTGATAAGTGTAGGGAGTATATAATATCCTTTAATCCAAAAAAGTGAATCTTTGTTGTCCATGAAGGTAAGGTATTGGGTCATATCGTTTCAAAAGAAGGCCTGTCTATTAACCTCGAGAGGATTGAGGATATTCTAGGATTGTCTTTGCCTCAACATAAGAAAGGACTACAAAGATTCTTGGAGAAAGTAAACTTTGTAAGAAGGTTTATTCTAGGATTTGTGACTATGGTAAAGCCTATCATGGCCATGATCAAGAATAATCAAGATTTTACTTGGATAAAATAAGGTAAGAGTAGTTTTGAGGCAATCAAGAAAGAAATCAAAAATTCTCCTACTCTCTTGAACCCAAAATTTCCCAAAGATTTCATACTCTATACCTTTGCTAACCTTGATATAATATTTGTTATGCTTATGCAAAATAATGATGAAGAGGTAGAGCAACCAATTGTATTCTTCAGCTAAGGATTAGAAGATTATGAGATCATGTATACATTTGTTGAGAAGCAAGCTGTAAAAGTGATAAGAGGATTGAATAAATTTAGACACATGGTCTCAAAAAACAAGATACATATCATGGTTTCCCATCCTATCACCAAGGAGTTTCTCCTAAGCAAAGACCTTAATGAAAAATAGATGTGTGGATTACAAAGGTGATGGAGTATGATGTGGATATTAAGGTTACAAACTTGGTAAGAGGAAAAGGGTTATGTGAGCATTGAGCTTCATATTTCCAAGATATAAAGGAGGAAGTCTTGATTAACTAGGTTTAACCCCAACCAACTGATCACGTATAGGTTCAAATTTGGACACAAGACATCATTAGTTTTTTTCAAAATGGTAGGTGTCCCAATGGCTTGAACAAGTATCAAAGGAGATATTTTATATTGCAGACCATTCATTACTATTTTGTAGATGGTGTTATCTTTAGAAAATACATGAATGGTGTGTTGTTGAGGTGTGTTAATAGTGATCAGTTTAATATGCTACTGGAAAAGTTTCACAATGGTGCAAATGGAGGTCACTTCTCTCTTAGGTTGACAGCTACAAAGATAATGAGGGTTGGTTACTATTTCCCTAGTCCTTTTAAGTACTATTACCATTGGGCTAAGATGTGTCTTCATTTGCCTTCTTTGTAGACAAATATAAACTTGCAGCCCTTCCATTGAATCCTATTCAAGTGGACTAACCTTTCATGGAATGGGGTCTCAATTTCATTAGTATGATCAACCCTCCATCAAGTGATGGATAGAAGTGGATATTGAATACTACAAACTACTTCACAAGGTGGGTAGAGCCTATTGCTTTGAAGGAGGCAAATGAAAATGCAATCTTGGAGTTCTATGAGAGCATTATAACAAGATTTGGGGTTCCCCATGTTATCATTTCTGATAATTCACTTGCTTTCATATTTGATAAAAAAATTATTGGGAAAATAGGAATGGAGTTTACTTGAGTAATAAGAATCTCATGAAGATCATCAAGAGGACATTGGAGAACAATCAAAGAACATGGCACAAGAATTTGGAGATAGAGTTACGGGCTGACATGATTAATCCTAAGAAGTCAATTGGTAATTCTCCCTTTGTGCTTGTCTATGGGAGAGAGGCTAGGTTGTATATATCTAAATAAATCCCTACTATAAAACTTAAAAAATATTTGGAACTACTTTAAAATACTCCAATGGAAGTCAAATTGACAAAACTAATGTAGTTACAAGAAGAAAGAGATAATGCACACAAGACCATGAAACATCACCAAGTACTTATGAAGAAGTCTTTTGATAAAAGAGCATGTGAAAGAGTGTTTAAGGAGGTGACATGGTTTTGAAATGGGATGAGGAAAAAGCAAAACTAGGTAGACATATAAAGTTTAACACTTTGTGGAGTGGTCCTTGCATCATTAACAAGTGAAAACAAAATAACTTCTTTTAGCTGAATAAAATGAATGGAGAAGAATCGCATATCCATATGAATGGGATATATCTAAAGTTATACAATTAGTCCTTACAAGTCATGTTTTATAAATAATATCTTAGGTTTGTGTGTTTATTATAGTTTTGTTTTTGGTTTTTTGTTGTGTACCCTAAGTGCTTTGTAGCATAGGTGTGCTTCCTTCATTTTATTTGGTGTGTGTCTTTGATTTTATATATGTGATCAACTAGCTTATGTTTTTTGAGCCAAGGGTCTATTTAAATCATTTTTTGGGTGCCTATATGTGTGGCTCCATTCCCAATGAAAGGACTTAGGCAACTAATCTTAGGCATAACAAGCATGCCTCCCCTTGAAATCACCAAGAATGTTAGCCAATTTTCACTCTTAGGTTTTTCATCTTTTATTTTGGCTAAGTACAACATTCCTAACCTTTTTGTTCTTGAAAAATCATAAAATATTTTTTCTCTTCAAAGCCTTTGGTTCAGTCTTTTTGTAAGTGTTATTTTTGTCTCTTTTCACATTTATTTATTTCTTTTGGCAAAGTTTTTTTTAGGTTTTTAGTCCAAGTCTCAAAGGAATTGTTTCATACTTTTTATCTGAAACAAAAAGTTTGAAGGAATTGTTTTAGACTTTTTATTTCAGATAAAAATTCTAAAAGAATTATCCTTTGAATTTTTTTTGAAGGAATTCTTTCAGACTTTTTATTTGAGATAAAAAGTCTAAAAGAATTGATCTTTGTAACTTTTTTGAAGG
The DNA here is from genome assembly GCA_037957365.1 of Torreya grandis. Lineage (NCBI taxonomy): Eukaryota > Viridiplantae > Streptophyta > Pinopsida > Cupressales > Taxaceae > Torreya > Torreya grandis. The sequence continues at coordinate 377,187 of JARHVA010001462.1, read as the reverse complement.
AAATGTCTCTTACAACTTTTATGAAGGAATTATTTTGGACTTTTTGTTTGAAAAAATATTTTTGAAGGGTACATTACAGAATGCCAAGGGGTCTTTCTTCTCAAAAGTGTCCTTTAGAAAAAATCTGAAGGGACACTTGCAAGATTGTCGAAGGGTCATTTTTCTTCAAAGTGTCCTTCGAATAAAGTTTGAAGGGACAATTTCAAAAATTCCAAAGGGACACTTTCAAAAAGTTTGAAGGGACATTTGTAACATTTATGAATGGTCTTTTCTCAAAAATTGGTCACTTCATTTTGCTAAAGGAATTGGTCCATTTCAAAAATTTTGAAGGGACACTTGGGAAAAGTCTAATGGGTCTTTTTATTCAAAAGTGTACTTCAAAAAAAGTCCAAAGGGACATTTTTAAAAGTTTGAAGGACCATTTCTCAAGTGAAGGGAATAGTTCATTTCTCTGAAAGGCATCTTCCAAAATTTTGAAGGGTCTTTTTCTCTCAACAAGATTTTTGAAGGGACATTTTAAGATTGATGAAGGACATGTTTGAGCAATCCAAAGGGACACTTAGGAAAAGTCTAAAGGGACCCTTACAGAAAGTCTATAGGAGGATGCTTTCGAAGAGTCCATAAAAAGATGGGTCCAACGAGAAAAGGGACACCTATAGAGTCTGTAGAAAGATGGGTTTGAAGAAAAGAAGAGAGTCTCTAGATAATGGTTTCAAAGAAAAAAGAAGGGTCCATGAGGAAAATACCTAAAGGGATTGGTCCCAGTAGGGTGATGACTATAAGAACATTAAATTCAGGATGAGGGAATAGTTATTAGCTTTCAAAATAGTGGGTCCCAAGAAAATTGATGGATCTTGCTTGATTGCTCATATAGATCTGAAGGCTTATGGTTCTTCATCTAACAAAGACCTGATCAAGATTTTTGAAATACTTAACTTATAAAGTTTTATAAGCAAAAGTAACTTGGGCTTATGAACCTAACTTACTCATCCAAAATAGATCTAAGGGATCACATTCTTCATCCACCAAATATCATCAGATGGTTCATCTCACCATTGATTAGACCATGATCTGTGTTATTTTTGATGGCCAATCAAAAGGATTAAAAGTCTAAGGAGATTTCTAGAACAAGTTTTCAAAGGATTATGACAAATGCCATGAAGGCATACATGTAGGCTCTAAGAGATGCCTCTCTAAGGCCAAATAGAATGAAATCAACTTTTCTCCATGCCATTATACACCTCAAAAAGCCAACATGAAGCTATTAGGCATCAGAACAAATTTGCAACAAGTGGACTCTTATTTGCATAACTGATTGATGCCATTACCCATGTCAAAAATATATATTTCTACTAGTGCAATCATTAGAGAAGCATATTTGAGAGATTAGGCCAACAGTTATCAAGGGAGGTGATATGGATCAATCAAATGGCCTAAATGAGCATCATTTTTAAAGGTAGTTGCAACTAAAGATGGAGACTTCTAATAGACTGATTCTCTCTCTTGGTGCCAAAGGGATCCTCCTCCCACTTCCTCTTTATTATATATATATCCCTTGGGCTAGTGTAAAAGAGAAACACATAGTGCATGATAAATCCCTACTAGAATGATATCCTACCTTTAATAATTAGTACAAAGCTATTTCCTTTGAATTTTTGAGTAATTGCTTAAGTGTGTAAGTGATGTATAGTGACAAGTGATGGTTTTCATCCTTTTGTCCTTTGTCCTTCATGCCTGGGTAAGATTTTTGGGTCTAATAGGTCATATAGAGTACATCCAAGTGTGTTGAACTTTTTCATGTGTATAACTATTCTTGAAATGTAAAATCTATCTTTCAGTTCATTTACCTTGCATCATTTCATACATCTCACCTCTATACTAAAATACTTGTGTTAGAATCTTTAGAGCTTGAAAATAGTCTACGTATTTTGTTGTATTGTGAATTAGGGTATGGAATTCATGTGGAATATAACCTTGGTGCAACACCATTCTTGGAATAGGTTTTCTTTATGTAATTTCTAACTCTTTTTCCTTCAATTAAACTATTTAGATAGAGGTTGTTTTGCAAAGATATATTCAGGGAGCTAGCCCTTTAAATATAGAGGTCTATTTCCCTTATAAGTATACCCACATGCTTGGAAATGTTTTGGAATTGCCCAAATCTAGAAGAGGATTCAACACTCTCTTCTAGGTTGCAATATTTGGAGACAATAGTTCCCACAACTTCTCTACTAATGTAATTGATAGCTGAGTCTAAAGGTCTAAATGAACATGTCTATTGAAGTTATTATATACATTTATTATCATGACCCTATTTGACCTATATTTAATTTATTTTGATAATATAGATTTATCTATGAACTATTTGAGACATATTTTGTTTTCTTTACTATGATATTACAGCTTTGTGATCTACATTGATACATTTTATTATAATTGTTGAGATAATTATGGACTACATTTTCATTGCAATATTAGATATTTATGCTTAATGTGTGCACATTTAATATTTAGTTAGATGTATTATTTAAATATTATTATTTCACTTTTTATATTTAAATGTCCATATATTAATGATGGTCTATTTATTGACTACAGGGATAGGTGCTTGAGTTAAGTTGTGTTTAGACCTGAGAAATAGGGAAACATGGATAAAAAACAAAGAATTCGATTGTAAAGTTTGAGTTTGATAGTATTATTTATTTAGTCATTGTGTTTATATAATTTAAGTGTTGTGTGCTATCAATTTATATCCTATTTCATTATTAGTTGATTTTAGTCATTTTTGACATTTTTACAAACATTACTTTACTTGATGTTACTAATTATGGGAATTATTACTTTGTTGTGTCATAATTAGTTTGGAAAATGTTGTTTTCTTGTTGATATCATCAATTTTGTCATTCTCTTTTCTTATGTTTTTAATTGATTCTATGAAAATCAACTTTGAAAGGGTATTCAATCATGTATTGATCTTGTGTATTTTTAGTCATTTTGATTGTTGACTTATTATTACCTTGTTTGGTTATCTTGTTGTTGTTTGACTTAATGTTTAATATCAAACCTATTACAGTTATAAGAAATCATGTACATGTTCTATCTTATATATGTTTTAATATTGTGTATTAATGTTTAAGAATTGAAGGACCCTTGTTATTATTTATTCACTTGGCATTGTTGTGATAGCCTAGTTTGGATTGGGCATGTGCTTAGGTTATTTGAATGTTTGACCCACCTTGGGGGAATTAGTAATTAGTCGGTGTTATTTTGTTTATTCCATACAAATTTATAATCAAGGCATTAGCTCGAGGTACCATGTAAATGGGTTGAGATTCTTCTATGGCTTTTTATGTTCTATTTAGTTCATTTGGACGTAGTCATTTTGAAGAGTTATATGCCTTGGGAAGACTCTGCCAAATGTTTTTGGCATGGCAGCCAAGGGCAATGCACTAAAATTATTTCATGAGGTTTTTCAAGAGATTGAACTATATTTTGAACCATTAATCTTGTCATCCATGTAGGAGTTTAGTAGAGTTAACTAAGGTTTATTTTGACATATATTGTTTGACTAGTTTTATTTAAGACTATGGATTTTGGATCTTAGTTTTTCCATAAAACTTTGAGAGACTGAAAGAGAAGAGAAAACCTATTTTTGGGTAAACATAAAAATTCTAAGCAGTGTTTTTACAATTTTGTGTTTGATTTTTAAGTGGGTTTTAATGGAAAAATAGGTTATGTTTTTTGTCATAAACATTGGCATTTGATTCTACATACATTATGGTGTTTATAGATAAAACCTTAACTAGGGTCGAGGGTTTTTTGTTTGTTTGATGCATGGTGGCCATAGATGGTTTAGCCATGGATTTTTATGGATATATATAGTGCATTTTTTTTTGTATACATATGTTCATTTTATTTTTTTATATGACTGTGTGGGTATTTATTCATTATATATCGATATTACTTGTTGGGTTTCGGTTTTATACCACTATTAAGTAATTATTCCAAAAACAAGGCTATGAATTTATTTAGTTGACTATGTTAATTTGATAATTATTTTAAGATTTTAAACATTGGATGGATTTATTGTTTGATAATACATCATGTGAATGGCTATGGATGAATTTATTTTGACTATGTATGTATATAATTTGATTTTATATTTTCACAAGCATAACTTAGAATCATTTGATTTTATAAAATAATTAATGGTTATTATTTCAACCTACTAGTGTGAATCTAATAATTTAACTCAAGAGAGGATTGTTAGTATGGTGTTAGTTCCAAAATGAAAAAAAAATGAAATAAACACACTAATAACATAATATCTCTAGGCCTAGACACTAGGGAGAGCTTAGTTAACAAAAATAAATGACAAACACAACTAAAAAGTAAGGAATAAAACACAATAATTATTTCACCTTCCTTGGATGCTCCAAATGCCTTTATAGTGGTGGCTTACTTAGCTTGTGCTCATGAAGTCCTAGGCAATGGAAGCTTGGCTACCTCCATCTCTCCTTGACACCTTTGGCTTGTGGCTTGGCTTGGTTTGGAATTAATTTGGCATGGTAACACTAGTTGATTGAAGCTGTTGATACCATTTATGCATTATAACTTTGCATAATCAAGACTTAGAAATTATGTCCATGGCCTCTCTATTTATAGATTTTGAGATTGTTTAGAATCAGCCTGAATCGTCCATCCTAAGATTGAGATGTGTGGTTGAGGATTAATTAAATTTTTATAATTAATTTTATAATTATACTCATCATGACATTAGAAGAAGTAGAAATTAAGAGGCATGAAGGGCATCATGGAAAGAATTGATGAGGCATGGATGGCATGAATCCTGATATTTGTGGCATTTATGGCCTAGGGATGTCTTCCCAAGAAATGAGGTCACCTAATGATGCAAATATTAAATATTCATTTCCAAGAAAAATATTCAACAATTTTTCATAGAATTTTTAACTAGACCTTGATTTAGATTAATTATATCTTAAGCATGTTTAAGCCCTTTGTGCATAAATTACTCAAATTGATCAGAATGACTTACTATTGATCCAAATTTTGAATAAATTAGAATTGGAATTTAATGTTAGATGCATTAAATACATTATCCAATTTATGATGCTACTAATAATAAGTAATAAAGGAATACATATTGTGTAGAATATTTGATAGGAAAGAACAATTCAAACCACCTAGGTGCAAAATTAGCATTTTGATTTGGAATGATTTGATCAAAGTTAGCTAGCCCATAAATTGTATTACCCTATTTAGGGATACCTTGGCCAAAATTGGCACTTGAATATGTCATTTTCACATCATTTAGCATGTTTTAGTGTTTTTAGGCCAAATTGTACATTTTGGGTGGAAATTGGTCAAAACCTTGATTGGAGGTTATCAATCACCAGATTTAGGTGTCTATAGTTTGCCCCTATTTAAGAAGGTGTTGCAAGATATGATCATAGTAACATCTTCTCAAATAATGAAAATGTCCTCTATGCTTATAGTTGCAATGATGATAAAATAATTGTATGATGCCCCCTCGAGGGAATGGTTGCCACAAGTAGGTCGACAAATAGTCCTTTTATAAGAATCAAAATGAGAGGACCAAAGAAAGGAAAGATGATGGGGTGAAAACATAATGATAGTAAAAAAATAGTCAAAATCATTGAAAATGGAATTTAGACAGTGTACAATAGTTTGCCTAAAGGCAATTATAAGCATTGTACCCTGATAATGGCAACATGGTATAATAACACAATGATTTGCCTAAAGACAGTTATAATCATTGAGAATATGGAGCTACCCTAGTTAGGATAAACAAATAAGATAACAACATGCCCCTATATAGGTAGAAAAAGTAAAGTGGTGACAATACAATGATTTTCTCAAAGGTGGTTATAATCATTAAAAAATGTAGGTGGGATGGTGTGCAATGATTTACCCATAGGTAGTTATAATCATTGGACCTTGATTATGGAAAAAAATGATAAAATTGACTGAGGATGATGATAACTTAACATAGAGGGTAATGATGAATTGAAACAACCTACTAGTAGGGAGATGCTCATTTAAACTAATAAAGGTTGAAATTATTTCGTGGTTAATTACTTTGTTTGGGATATGACTAGGAGTGAATCAAGATGTTGATGTCGAAGAGATGCCACCATTTTTGAATAGACTTATTGAATCTTAAGTTTGTTGTAGCATGTGTTAGTAGGAATTATGGTATATCATCATAAGAACTTGGCTGAAATATGCATAAGGACTGACTCTCTAGATCCAATACTCAATAGAACATAATGCACCAATGATAGAAACCATGATGAAAATGTAAAAATATGAATATGGATGAATTCAAGTGTAAGTGTGGGTAAGGAATCACCCAATGAATACACATAAATTAAATCAAGGAAACAGTGCTAAAATAAAATAAATAGACATACAAACAAACAAAATAAGCAAAAATAAACAATGCAATAGAAACCATATGAACATTGTCCCTTGAAAATAGGTGACAACTAAACAAATGAACAAAATGGGGAAATAGAAGAAAAAGAAGGAGGTAGTTGAGTTGTGTCCTTATGCACTAGGCAAGTGGATGCTACCTACATAGTTCCATGGATGTAATATCTAATAAAAAACTTCAAGCCAAACGTAATTCTCATAGGGAATGAGAAAAATATGATAACCAAGGGAAAAAAATAGAATGGATGTGTTAGAATAATAGGAATGCTCTTGAAAAATGGTAAGTGCATGAGAGAAAAAGACCAAAAAGGATGGAGAAACTAAATGACAAGTGATTTTCTTGTAACTTAATAAGGGTTTCCAGAATCCTTAAGGCAAAGAAGTAGTCGATGTTTTTATTATTTTTTAATGATTTTTTAAATGTTTTTGGAATTATTTTGGAGTATCTCAACTTAATCAAGAATGAAAAGACACTAAATGGTTCAAGCTCACAAAATGGTGAGATCATTTAAACTAAAGTTACTCATAAAAAAATGAGAGCGTGGTTTAGGTTGCTTACAAAATAGTGAGAGCATGGCTTAGGTTTCTTATAAAATGATGAGAGCATGGTAAAAAGGGTGATTGAGTTGACCTCAACAAGTATCAATCACTACCTACATAGTCTTAGAGTAGGACCTCAAGTCATTGTAGTTTCACCTTTATAGCAGAGGAACTCGATGGGTGTAGCAGTCAATTCAAACAAAATACGCATAGTTGGTAACAAGGCATAGTATGACATAGGAAGTGGCAAGTTGGTACGTCAAGGCTTAATGTTGCCCCTAGTTTTCCCATAGGTGGTTATAACCAAGACACAATGGCATAGATCAATGATACTAATTTTCTCAAAATTGCTTATAATTAGTAGCAAGATTGGTGGTAAGAAAGGAATAGAAAATGAAGGATATAATTATCAAATTTTTTATCAAACTATCCCAAAATACAATCTCTATCTAAAGTACTTAAACCAACTAATGAAACTGATTAGATCCCTTGATGCTGAAACTATGTAATGAATGGAAAGAACCAAGGTCAAATGGGCTAGGCTTTAAAACACACTAGGTTGATAGGTCAGAAGTGGAAAGTGGATATGGTGAAGAGGATGGTATTTGATCAAAGAATAATAATTACAAAATGACATAACTAAAATGGTCCTTATAGGCAATAAACTTTAGAGCTTAAGTATAGTACCACTTGAGATGAATCATATTCATTAACTCTAAAAGTTCATCATCATCTAGTGTGGTGAGCTTGTATGTGCCTAATCTTTAATTTAAATTAATGATAAAAGGCCTTATCTAGTTTGGTTTGAATTTCCCTTTATGTTTCTTCTCAACCATGGTATTCTTTTGGTTTTATTTAAGGATAATATCACCAAGTTCAAATTTTATATACTTAACATGTTGATTATAATGGCCTTTGAGTCAATTTTGATATGCTTAAAGATTATTGAGCACAGTTGTACATTTCTCATCAAGTAGGTCTAGCTCTTGCAGGTGAGTTACTTGATAGTCATGATTATCTAAGACATGATTGAAAGAGATGCATAGTGAAGGTAATTCAACCTCAATGGGAAGGATGGTTTTAGTACCATAAACAAGTGAGAATGGAATGACTCCTATGGGGGTATGATGATTGGTACAATATACCCAAAGGGAAAGGAATATCTAGAGGTGCCAATCATGACTGACATCATTAACAATATTTTTGAGAATATTGACAATGGTTTTTTTGGATGCCTCTAATTGGCCATTACCTTGAGGGTAATATGCTATAGAAAAATCTTGTGTGATTTTATATTCAATACATATCTGGTCTACATCCTTGTTCTTAAATTATCTTCCATTATTAGATATAATGTCAGAGGGGATACCATAGCAGAAAATGAGATGGCTAAAAATGAATTTAGAAATTTTCTTTCCAGTCACGTGAGGGGTATAACTTCAATTCACTTAGTGAAATACTTGATGGTGGTAAGGATATGTTTATGGCCATTAGATGAAGTGGGGTTGATCTTCCCAATGAGGTCAAGTTCCCATGTAGAAAATGGATATGGTGTCAACATTGGTTTCAAAGTTTTTTCTAGGGAATGAATCAGATTAGCATGCCATTGACATTTGTCACACTTTTTTACATATGTAGTGGCATCTACATTTATTTTAGGCCAATAATAACTAGTATGCAAAAGCATTATAGATAGGACTACCATACTAGAATGATCTCCACATAATCCTTCATGAACTTCTCTTAATGCTAGTATAGACTCTACCAAAGTTAAACAATGAAGCACAATTTCATCAAAACTATGATGATAAAGGGTGGATCCAAGTAGAGTATAATGAGTGGAATGATGATTAAAGGCTTTATTTTGTTTTCAAGATAGGTTAGGTGGTATAAATTGGTCATGAAGGTAGTTACAAAGGTCTGAGTACTAGAAAAAATTAGAACCAATAATATCACAAATCATGGCAATGATTGAAGGTTCATGAGCTGGTGATGATAAATTCTTGATGAGGAATTGATACTCTCTAGCTTTATAGATTTGTTGAATCAGAGAGCTAATAGTAGCCATGGCATCTATAGTTTTGTTACTAGCCTTTGGTATGTGCTCAAACTGAATATTGGTAATTTGTTGCTTAAGAGTGTTGACCATGGCTTTATATGGAACTAGCTTTTCATCTTTGGTCTAAAAATGATTTATGAACTGATTGATGATTAACTAAGAATCACCATAAAATTGGAGATAAGATATGTTCCAATGCACTGCTTATTGAAGTTTTTCAACAAGTGCTTCATACTCAGCCATGTTGTTTGTATAAGGAAATCTGATTCTAAATGATTTAGGGATTAGATCTCCCTATGGTATAATAACTAATAGGCCTACCCCTGATCCATGTATAGTAAATGAACCATCAAAATATAGTTTTCAAGGTTTCTCCTCAAGGGGTGTGTCAATGATGGTCATGATGGATTCATCAAGAAATTGAAATGTGAGTGGTTATATGTATATGAGAGGTGTTTCAACAAGTTGATCTATAATAATTTATCCATTAATTGTCTTCTAATTAACATACTCTATGTCTAACTCACTAAGAATAATGATCCATTTAGCCATTCTACCTTACAAAGTTATTTTATATAGTAGCTAATTGAGTGGATCTAATTTTAAAATGACCATGGTCTTATTATTCAACATGTAATGGAATAATTTTTGAGTTGTGAAAACCATGGCCAGATAAGCTTTTTCAACAAGTGCATAGTTATGTTCATATGTAACCAAGGTACACTTTAGGTAATATACAACATGATCCTTTCTATTGTTATCATGTTGAGCCAAGAGTACCCCTAGAGTGTGGTCAGTAGCTGATAGGTATAACAAGAATGGCTTTCCTGGCATAAAAGGTAATAAAATAGGTGAATTAAAAGGATAATCTTTGAGTTGTTGAAAAAATATTTGGCAGTGACCATCCTAGTGAAATGCAACTCCTTTTTTCAAAAGGTGTGTAAATGGATGACACTTATTTGCTAACTAAGAGATGAATCATCATATTGACTGGATCTTACCTTGTAAACTATGAAGTTACTTCAAATTAATTGGTGGTGGCATCTCAGTTATAGCATGTACTTTAGCCAAATCAACTTCAACACCTCTATGAGACATGATGAAGCCAAGTAATTTACCTAGAGTTTCACTAAAAACACATTTCTTTGGATTGAGTCTGAATTTTCACTCCCATAATCTTTCAAATATCTTATGTAGCACTATTGGATGGTCAGCCCTGGTTTTGGATTTTCCTAATATGTCATCAACATAGTCTTCAGCAATATCATGCATCATATCATGGAATATGATAGTCATGGCCCTTTGATATGTAGTTCCAACATTATTAAGGCCAAATTGCATTACCTGGTAACAAAATGTTCCCCATAGAGTGGTGAATGTCATTTTATGTTAGTCTTTTGGTGTTATTTTGATCTGGTTGTATCCTGAAAAGCCATCCATGAGTGAAAGAATTTCATAACCTACCATGGATTCAATGATCATGTCGATATTAGGCAAGGGAAAATAATATTTAGGATAATATTTGTTGATGTCTCAAAAATTAGTATGAATTTTGAGCCCTTCAAGATTTTTACTAACAGGTACCACATTAGAGATCCATTCTGAGTAGTCAATGGATTAGATACATCCTACTTCCAAGATTTTTTCCAACTCTTTGTTTACCAATACATTAATGTGAGGGTGCATCTTATGTAACTTTTGTTTTATCAATTTGGCATCAGGATTAACCATAAGGTGGTGTAGAACCAAGGTGGGGTCTAAACCTGGCATGTTAGAATAGGCCCATGCAAAGATATCTAAAAATTATCTCAAAAAAGATGTAAAGATGTCACATTCTTCCTTAGTGAGGGATGCCCCTAATTTTATCCATTTTAGGTTTGATGGAGTTCTGATATTTATCTCTATTGTAGCTTTGACTAGAAGGGTCAAACTATCTTCTAGGATAGTAGGCAATGACTTGAACTATTGGGTTATGTCAAGGTCCTCCATTAGGACTTGGTCTTTAACTTCTCATAGGCATGATGAATCTAAGTCCCCCAATGGGAGATCTATCCATGTAACAAAAATAGTTATAAATTCTTGGAGAATTTGATTAAATACTTGTTATTTCTCAAAGCTAAACTCAAATCTACAGACAAGTTAATCATTGGTGGTCTCCTAGTCTAAATTTGTAGAAGAATAAACACCCCCATCTAATGGTGCTTGAAATAGGTTTTCACCACTAGAATAGCCTTTACCTTTACTTTTTCCCTAGTCAAAAAGTGCATTAAAGAGGTTTTCACTTTGGGACCTCAATGTTTTACTTATTTGTTTTTAGCTAAGGGTGTTCACTCACTCTTCAAAATAGGCTATAGGATCCACTATGATTAGAATCTTAATTTGTGATCTCCCAATAGAATGTTGTCTCTAAGACCTAAAAATTCATATAATGCCTCATCATTCTAAAACTCATCAATTGGTACACTAGATTTTTTTTGGTCCCAATTTATCAGTTGGGGATAGTATAATGGTAATGGGTTATGATGAATGGCTAAGGTAAGGGTACAAATGGAATTATTATCAAATAGGTTGGTTTTAGATAGGTCATTAAAGGTGAGGTAATGATAAAAATTTACTTCACTATCATCATCATCATCATCATCATCATCATCACTAGTCACTGGTGATGGAGTTTGAATAAGATATGTGGGGTGACCCCCAGGCAGTTTAAATCCAAGTCCATAAGGTCTTTCATACTTAGTCATGGAAATTGGCTCGATGGTTTCTTGATGATTTAGTCTGAGGCCTCTTACTTCATAATCATGATGCTCCATGATACTATTGGGAATATGATACTTCACATTTTTATAGAAATCAACTTGGTTGTCATTGTATAACCATGATTCATCCCCTTTAAGAGGGTCAAGTTCTAGGCCAGATGCTGGTACAAATGTGATAGGTCCCTTATCTTTGTTCTTTTATTTCCAATGCATATGTGGGATGAATTTAGGTCAACCAAAGGTTTTTATATTCTAAGGAAGATTGGCAATATGAAATGTATCATGGGTCACATACTCTCCCGATCTATTATCTGAAATGGTGAAATGATTAGAAGCTTTAGGAAGTGACATGTGGGAAAGAGAATCCAAGGTATTAGGATCGATAAAATTATCTAGTGAAGGATTAATAAGTATAACCTTTCCTTTATCCCACTTAGAACTTGGATTCATGTCATACTGACAATTATAACTTTGAAATTTGGCCTCAAGATGCTTGTAGTGTTCATATGGGTGTAAATCTCTTGGAATATTCTCTTCCATCCTTAAGTGGGAAAACTTGGTACATTGGTGCAAGACTAATGGGATTACATGAATCTCATATAACCAAGGCCTACCTAGAAGCATATTATATGATAACTTAAGATCAAGTACATGGCAAAGTATGTCATGGGTCAAAATCCCAATGATAACTGAACTAATGGTTCCCTATGATTCTCTTTCCTAATTATCATAGGATTTGATAGTTATTGTTTCTGGCTAGAGATCTACAATTATGTACCCAAGAATCTTGATGAGATTTAGAGACACTATGTTGATGCTAGATCCATTGTCTATAAGGACACATTTCACTTTATGCCATCTGATACAAACTTCTATGTACAATAGGTTATTATGGAGCAGGCCAAGAGAAGACATATCACTTTCATTGAATGTGACTTAGGATGGAGCTAGGTATCCAACCAAAACTTGAAATTTATTAGGGGATATGTCATTAGCAATAGTGGATTGGGTAAAAAACTCATTCAAGATGTTCTTATGGATTATTGACATTCAAAACAAATCTAAAATTGAAATTTGTGATAGTGTCTTTTGTAATTATTCCATAATATCAAATTTCTTGTCTTAGTTAGTAGTGAATGGTTTATTCTAAGGCTAAATGGTTGGTTGGATGATAGGCACAGTGGTGGATGGTTGTGGGCTTGGGATAGTAATGTTTAACCTCTAAGGTGTGATTAAAAAATTAGGATTAAATACTAGAACATTATTACTAACAAATGTTGGGAATGGTGTGGGACCAAAGAGGACAAGTCTCAGTTACCAGTGCACTTGCATGTGATCAAGTGGCAAGTACAAGCTATTGATATAAGGTCTAAAAGGGAAGTCTTAGTTTTTTGGTTTGCCTATATGCATCCCCAGGTCAAAGAAGGATCATCCATGTAATTTGGTTGAATGTTGTTGTTTAGCAGTGGTCTAGGATGATTAGTGCTTGGTTTAGGATTAATGGAGATGGTATTAATGTTACTTCCTACAATATGATCTACAACCCTATTATAGTCATGTCCAAATGCATGGTAGGTTTGATGGTTATTACCATTTTGACCTTGGTTTTGTCCATTATTTTTTTCATTGTGGGTTCTATTTTTTATTTTATTAATTTCTGTTGGTTCAACCTTTGATTTTGATACTATTGATTTTGTTGCTACACTAGCCATTGTTATGGCTATTGCTGATGATTTTGTTGATGTTGATTATTATGTCAAGAAAGGGGTTTTGATAAATCCCAAGAGTTTGATTGGAAGTGGAAGCACCATTATCCAAGTTTATCTCCCTATTCTCCAAAATATTCTTAATTAAATGTTTGATTTGGACACATCTTCATAGATTATGTTCATTAACTCGATGATAGTCACATAATTCATTTTCACAGTATCAATCAGGATAAAGAATGTCTTACAGATAATTCTTTGGTATAGGCCACCTAATCATATTAGTATTAGCAAGCTTGAAAAATATAGATTCAATAGGTTCTCCTAGGTCACTAAAGACATGACGTGTAGGCATAGTTCTCATAGGATGAAGGGTTTGTAATGGTAAAGGATACTATATTTGTTGTGTAGGTCTTGGTTATTGTTCCTGTAACATTAGTTGGAGAGGTTGCTAAAAAGGTGGTGAAAATGATGTTTGAACTATTTAGACATGATGGGATTTGGTTACTCTATTTCCCATAACATTCCTATTATGTTTGAATTGCTTTGGTCTTTTGTGGTTATTGGCTTGTGTTGGTTTTGATGTTGGTGTTTGAATGAGATGTTGATCATTGACCTGATTGGTACCTCGATTTTGATTAGTTGAATTAAGCTTGATGACTCTTTTATTGATGAGCACCCACTCGATCAACAAACCTTTATTAGTGATCTCTTTAAACGTATATACACATTGTAGTTCCAAATGGTAAGCTATCTCACTATGAAAATTTTTGGTAAACATTATACAAATTATTTATCTAGTAAACTATGGGTGAAATGGATTGCAAGGGCTATATATCACTCTAAATAACTTGTAAAACTCTCACAAACTTTTTTCTTTACATGCGTTAAGTCCACTAATGAAATCTCATGCTTGAGATTATAGGAAAAGTGTTGCACAAACTTATCAAAAAGATCATCAAAATTTGTTATAGAATTTTTGGGAAACTTTAAAAACCACTTCAAGGCTTGTCTAGCCAACCTCCTTGGAAATAATAGTAAAATTTATATATCGTTATATGCCACTAGTTGACATGCGACAAATAATTTGATCAAATGAGCCTTAGGGTCACCTTTCCCTTTGTATTTATTGAATTTTGGTGGTTCGTATCCTATAGGAAATGGTATCTATAAATACTCCATATTGAATGGATAGGAACATACGTCATCCAATTTAAACTTTTTATTTTTTTTACCAGCTTGAATGGTAGTAATTGCATCCTTCATCTATTGTAATTCTTGGGATAGGAAACTAGAAGGAATATTGGTTTAAAGGAGAATTTGGGTTTGGATAGATGGTTGAGAGGTCAAAAGTGGGACACTTTGACCAAGGTATGATGGAGATACCTATTAGGGTACATTGGTTTGGTTTGGGAATGGACCAAGAATATGCATTCATAGATTAGGATGTATTTAAAATTACACACTTGGTTGTGCGATATTCTAGTTTAGGTTGGTGATAAAGGTTTGATTTGGAGGATTTTGTGGTTGGGATGGAGGGATAAAACTTTACTATACCTGCTATGGTTGAAAATAGACTGCTATCGACTAATTGAACCTTGTTGTTGAGTGGGAACTTGTGGACCAAGACCTTGTCTCTAGATTTGTGGCATATTTTGAACCAACAGATGTTTAGTAGGTACTTGAGAAACATGGGGACCTCTTTGTTGCATGAATCCCTATGAGGAAGTGAAAGTAGGTTACAAATTTGGCATCTATTGATGACCAATATTTTCACATTATTGAATAGTCATTATTTGGTTTTGGATTGGTATATTAGTCTATGATTGAAGAGGTATTTTCATCATTACCTAATGAGGTAGACCATTTGTTTCCCCTAATTGAGGTGGAAATGTATTTGTCCTTTATTGTGTTGATACACTAGATTATACCTATTATCATGGAATATTACCCGTTACCTATTGAGGAGGAGTAAGGTTCATCAAATTCTGTCATTGAGGTGTGACAATGGTCATTATTTGATTACCTAATCCCATAGTTTGTACACTTGAGGAATCAGTTGGTTGAGGTTCAGATGTAGGAACTCTTATTTCTTGGTATGATGACCTATTCATAGGATTAACTATAGGCACATGTTTTTGGCTAATTTTTTGCATGTTAGTACCATTTTGATCAAGACTAGATGTTGTTTGCACATTATCTACTATGTTTGGCTCACTATTCTATGTATAGGCCAAAGATACTTCTTTAATAATAAGCTTATGCATCAAGTTATCTATTGAAGTGCTTTGTATGAATGGGTTAGAATTCATATTCTTTTGTCTAGTTAACTCTATCAACACTCCTATTGAAGGAAATAGGTTAATAAGAGGCTTACTTACCATGTTCATCTGATTCAAATCATGTGCTAGATTCAGGTAGGTTTGATATGTTATCTACATTTGGTTAAAGTGATATTCCATGATGTTTTTGCCTCAATCAGATATATTAGGATCTTGGTACATTATTTGGACTAGAGTCATAGGATTGCTAGAAGAATCTTATTGATCATAAATGATATTGTGGGGTAATATTACTAGACTTAGTAAATTTTCATGGGGGAAGTCTGATAGAAACTTGGCCCCTACCTCTATGGATCTAGCCAAAATATCATCTTTGTTCTCTAACATATGTCACTCAAACAAAAATTGATCATACATGGAAGGTGTATTAGTAGAATCTAACTATTGAAGTACTGGTTCATCCACTATAGGTATTGTAGCTAGGTATTATGTGGTTTACTCTTGGTCTTGTTATGAATAAGGTAGTGTATTAAGAATATAGTTAGCCAATGGATCTTGGCTTTGTGCCCTTGATTGAGTATTATAAGAGGGATAACAATCCATCTCATAATCAATATTATCTGTACAAGGGTCTTTCACCATTTCTTCTTACATAACTATATTACTAATCCCTAGATTATACATGAGTCCACTATGAGTGTAGTAATACATGTTGGGATCTATATTCAATGCTTTTGTGATCAAAGGTTAAAGATTTATACAAACTCTAAAA
Source organism: Torreya grandis (assembly GCA_037957365.1). Classification (NCBI taxonomy): domain Eukaryota; kingdom Viridiplantae; phylum Streptophyta; class Pinopsida; order Cupressales; family Taxaceae; genus Torreya; species Torreya grandis. The sequence goes on along the minus strand of JARHVA010001462.1, from coordinate 360,592 downwards.
AGGAAAATGTCTAAAATAGATTATGTTCTAACTTGATCTAGATTTTTTAAAAGAATCAAAAGGTTTATGCAAAGTTTTTTGAGGAAACAAGATAGCGTGAAGTATCTAACATTTCACTATTCACACAAAGATAAGAAAGTAAATTGACCTAAAATTAAAATGCCAAACTCTAATTTTGAAGTATTTTAAATCAATCTAATCTAGGAATTTAAAAGTTTCTAGGTCTTTTGGTCAAATGTGGCATCAAAATCTAGGCTCAAATAAGGCATGCGCTAGGACTCTCAGCCAAATAGCATCAAAATCTAAAATTTGAAACTAGATGAAAGTTTTAATCTAATGGATTTAAACACTTCTAAAAAACACTAGGCATTTAATTCTTGGTCAAGAACTTGATCAATTAGGTATAAGGTATGAAACAAAAGGCACTTTAAAAATAGTTTATTTTCTCACAAAAAATGGTATAAAACTTGGTTCTTTTGACAAACAAGCTAGACAAAAGTGATCCATATAATTGTTTTAGATAAAAGATCACAAAAGTACACTTGGATTGGTCTAAAAATGTAGGAACAAATTTGAAACCTATGCAAGAGGGTCTATGAAACAATATTCAAAATGTTTTGGGTAGCATAACGACACTATACTACCCAAAAGGTGTGACAAAAAGCTTTTTTTCAAAAACTCTCTAAGGCAAAGATGTTTTCCTAGAATTTTGATATCATAACACTACTTTTCTTGATTCAAAATGTTGTGGTGTATAGACTCAAATTGAAAGTGTTTAGCACAAAATGGCTTAAGTCTATCAAGTGATGATAATAAAAAATGAGTCTTAAACAACCTTCAACCCAAATTGGTAATTGAACCTAAGTTCCCTCAAGTTTAGTGCAAATGGTGAACCCACTAAACACATCAACCTTATGAAATTATAAAGGTGAAATTTCAAATTTAGATTAAAAGTGAATGAATTAAACAAATTTGGTAAAGGTCTAGACTCAATTGGGTAGCATAACTACACCAAAGTGGATGATATGACTCTCAAGATTTTGATAAACTTTTGAATAAGGCAAATTGATGATCTCATGCAGGAAGTATAATGCCTCTTTGTTCAAAGGAAAATTTAGAATATGTGTTTGGTTTGGATTGTTTGTTTATACCAAGTTTTGACTCCAAACAAGACTTTAATCTAAGACCAGACTAATTAATTAATTATTGTTAGATCCTAAAATGACAAGGTTGATTGGTATTGTTTGAATCCATCAATACACATCATTTAAGAGGATTTTAAGTGTTCATCCAAAAGCAAATACACATTATATAGTAGGGTTTTTACACCCCCCTTCTCTCAAATGATAGTACTATGACATGGACCTTGAGGCAACCTTGCACTAACAATACTTCTATGACAAGTGGGAATTTGTCTAAGATCTAACAAGTTTCTGAATGATCTAGGGGAATAAATTGCACAATGACTTTTATGCCAAAATATTCAAAAGAAAAGCATGAATTTTGGGTTTGTATCACTTGGCTTGTTGCAAAAAGGTCTAGTCATTTTTTCAACCACTACATCATGTTATTTGTTCAATGTAGTGCAATGTCCAAAGTGCCAATATGTCCCATGTGAAAATCCAAAGGAGCCAAATGAAGTCAATGCTAGGAGATGAAACCCTGGGTCAAAGCTTCCCTAGAGAACTTGTGGGAGGTGATGAAGTCTCCCTCGCAAGCCAAGTTTGCATAAAAATAAAGAAAACATGAAATAGAAATACTTTAGGGTCATTTTCAAGGTCACCCAAACTTTGATGAGTTTTTGGAGAGTGCTTTAGATGAATTTCTTTCTAAGCCTTAGACTAGGCTATTTGTAATAGGAATGGTGCTTTCAATTCCAAGGGTTCCCTATATGGGACAAATGGAAGAGCATACACACAACATTCCTCTTTTTTCCATTTTTTTAAAAAAATCTAAACAACTATTTAAAACAAGAATTGACAAGTGTGTTCAATTTTAAGCCCAAATGAAAGTGAATTAGTGTTCATTTGACCCCTTGGTCTTAATTACAAACTTTTAAAGCATTCATCATAAACATCTACAATTTTTAAACACCAAAACAAATTTACTAATTGATTTTTAACCATGCAAAAGGTGATCTAAACATGTTTTGAGTAAATATCAAGATTATTCCTATATCAAAAATGTTATCATGTCCTTTATCTTTAAAGCTCTTTTTGTTTTGAAACAATGAACTTTGTAAAAAGAGCTCTCGAGTTTGTGTTTTTAGAAAAACATAGTGACCGACATTGGTTATATACAACCGATGACAGTTACCTTAGCTAATCAAAATATAATCAATGTTGGTTTTGATAACCAATGGTGGTTAAGTTATGTAACTAATGTTAGTCTTACTTGCTAATGTCGGTTACTGTGTAAAATTTTGGTAAATAAAAACAACAAAATAAAGTCAAAAAATCAATTTACATGAGTTTTAAGGGTCCAAATAAATATTTTAGAGTTGAAAAATGATCTTCTTCAGGTATGAGATGTGTTCATTCCCACCTGGCATGCCATATGTAAATCTATGAATTTGAATCAAGAGAGGATGGTTAGTATGGTGTTAGTTCCAAAATGAAAACAAAATAAAATAAACACACTAATAGCATAACATCTCTAGGCCTAGACAATAGGGAGAGCTTAGTTAACAAAAACAAATGACAAACACAGCTAAAAAAAAGAATAAAATACAATAATTATTTCACCTTCATTGGATGCTTCAAATTACTTTGTAATGGTGGATTTCTCAGCTTGTGCTCATGAAGTCCTTGGCAATGGAAGCTTGGATACCTCCATCTCTCCTTGGCACCTTTGGCTTGGTTTGGAATCAATTTGGCATGATAACACTAGTTTATTGAAGATTTTAGAACCATTTAAGAATTATAACTTTTCATAATAAAGACTTAGAAATGATGTTCATGGCCTCTCTATTTATAGATTTTTGAGATTGATCAGAATTAACCTGAACCATCCATCCTAAGATTGAGATGTGTGGTTGAGGATTAATTCAATTTTTGGAATTAAGTTTATAATTATCTTCATCATGAAATTGGACGAAGGGGAAATTAATAGGCATGGAGGGCATCATGGAAGGCATTGATGAGGCATGGAGGGCATGAATCCTGATATTTGTGGCATTTATGGCCTAGGGATGACTTCCCAAGAAATGAGGTCACTTGATGATGCATATATTCAATATTCATTTACAAAAAACATTATTCAACAAGTTTCCATGGAATTCTGAATTAGGCATTGATTTGGATTAATTATCTCTTAAGCATGTTTAAGCACTTTGTGTACAAATTACTCAAATTAATCAGAATGCCTTGTTATTGGTCCAAAATTTAACTAGTTTAGAATTAGAAGTCAATGTCAGATGCATTAGATATGTTATCCCATTTAGGATGTTATTGAAAAAAAATAATAAAGGCATACATCTTGTGTATAATATTTTATAGGAAAGAGCAAACCAGAGCACCTAGGTGCAAAATTAGCATTTTGACTCGGAATGATCTAATCAAAGTTAGTTGGCCCATAAATTGCATTGCCCTATTTAGGGATACCCTAGCCAAAATTGGCACTTGAATATGTTAGTTTCACATCATTTATCATGTTTTAGTGTTTTAAGGCCAAATTATGAATTTTGGATGGAAATTGGTCAAAATCATGATTGGAGGTTATCAATGCTGAGATTTAGGTGTCTACAACTAGTTATTTCAAACATTGGGTGCAATGACATTATGAGTCTCCATGGGTTTTAAATGGTTTTTAGGGCTTTGTGGAAAATAATATTTTATTATTATTATTTTCCCACATGATTACATTTGAATTTTATTATATTATTGGGTCATTATTTGGTTGACTCAAGTTTCTAAAAATCATGTTGGAATTATTGGCATAATTATGGTAATGATGTTGAATTATTTCATATTTTTATTAAGTTGATTTATATTTTGAAAACAATGATTAGTTGATTTTTTTTATTATTGTGTTTAATCATTACAATTGATATTTAATTTTTTTCATATTTGTAGTAGAGTCTAATTTGGTCAAAATATGACCCATAAATTTATGTAAGTTTTTAATTTATTAATTTTTAGTTGGCTGGAATTGTTGTCTTATTTTTATGAATTTTATTTTAACTCATTAATATCTATTAAATTAGTATGTGAAGATGATTTTCAAATAAATTATGTCATAAGGATTTAAAATCCATATTATATTCTTGAATAAAATATGACCCATAAATCAAGAAGATAGGAAAGTGAGATGTAATCATAATCAGATACCAATTTAATAGATCTTGATGGGTTGGTTTATGTGGTTCATTTTCTATATGTTGTTCATTTATTTGAATGTTTTAAATCTCAATTCAGTTCATTCTTCTTTCTTCACCATTTCTCCATCACCCTGATCCATATCCAGTTGATATTTGGGGTAGTATAAGGCACTTATGGTTGGTCTCATTGGAACTAGAAAGGCAAGTTTCTTTTCATTAGTTTCATGTAATGATTTTGATCCATTTCTTATTATTTCAAGTTGTGATGACAAACTATATATGAATTAAAATGTTATGTAATTCATTTTATTCATCATAGTTGTACTTTATACAAAGAGATCTATTCTATCATGTAAGTTTAATTTATGATATAATAGTAGTTGATCATTTGATTATCCATGTAATCTTGTATCATTAATTAAATATGGAATTACATTGGTTCATTAATACATTTTATAGAACATAGATATGTGGTTTTTATCATGTATTGGCAGTTAGTCACTTATTTTGGTTTTATAACATTGATTAGAAAGATGTAGCATTTTGAGTTGTTATATGTTATTGGTTCTCAGTTTACCTATAACTTGAAAATGTATTCATGTATTTATTTATAATTATTCATTTTTGTAAATAAATTACTTAGATGATTCACAACAATAGAGTTATATATGGTAAATTAAGAACATAATAAGCACATCCACAAAAAAAATTGGTGAAAGATCATAATACTTGAATATTATGACTGAGTCAATTCAAGGGGGAAACCTCCACAACAATGAAATAATAAAAAAGTTCACAGTATGATGATAAAAGACTAATCACTAGATTCTATATTTACTCTACTTAGCCATGGTTATTTCATAGATTGACCATACTAAGAACATCAAGAAATGCAACAAGATAATATCAAGGTGTGTAAATCATAAGTTGGCCACACATATCTGTAGACACATTATAGGTTAATGTATTAGCATGACCCTCCCATGTAAAAAAACATTTTCCTCAACATTTAATCAAACTAGGATGTTATTTTAGGAAAACTTCATCCTCCCATGTTACACGTTCAAAATTCAAGTTCTTCCATTTGATCAAATACTACTTAATGACTCTGGTCCATAGTTATTTATTGTGTATTTGAATGGTCTCTTAAATCTAAAAAATGACATGACCTTATTCATCTAATTTAGATAAATCAATATGAGTGGAAATTTTGTGTCTAATTACTTTCTCTAGGCAAGAAACATGGAATACTAGGTGCATGTGAGTGGTTAGGGGTAATTCCATCTTATAAGCCACACTACCAATTTTTTTCAAGATTTGGTAAGGGCCATAATACTTATGTTATAAATTTTTATCCTTTTTATAATCCTTTAGAGACATCTACTTATATGGATGAAAACACACAAAGACCCAGTCTCCTATGTCAAAATGCCACTCATTGTGGTGTTGATTTGTTTGCTACTTCATTTGATTTTGTGTCATTGATAAATTATCTTAAAAACTAAATAACACCTATTGATGTTGAATGTGTTCCTTAACAACTCAAACCTTAGGATGCATTGGCAAATTTCAAGTGATGGATGGAGGGTGATACCCATATAATGCCCCAAAGGGAGACATCTTAGAAGAAGTGTGAAAAAATTATTATACCACCATGTGATAAAAGTGTTATAAAAAAAATTAGAAAGTGGTAACTAATGAACCCATTTATTCTATTTGTCATAAACAAAACAATGAAGATACCCTTCGAGACATTTGTTGACTACTTTTGTTTATCCATCAGATTGAGGATGATAGGATAAGCTATGAGACAAATAGGTACCCAAACATGTAAATAATTTAGTCTAAACATTAATAATAAATATGGGATCTCATAATGATATTTGGAGTACCATGAAATTTTTGAATTATATTGAGAAAAGTAGAATCTACTATACTAGCAACCAAAGGTTGTGATAAGGAGAAAAATGAACATACTTGGTGAGTTGATCAATAACTACCATGATAACATTTTTACACTTAAACAATGGTAACCTAGTAATGAAATCCATGGAAACCTCTTCCTAATGCTAGCTAGGATGGATAAAGGCTGAAAAAAACTTGGGGTCTTAATGGTTTCATCTTTATTTTATTAACATACCATGCATTTAGCCACATATTTATGAACATCCCCCTTGATTCATTTCCAAAATAAATTTTGCTTGATTCTATGGTATGTTTTTATTAATCCAGAGTGACATCTGATTAGAGAGGCATGAAGTTCTTAAATAATTTTATGTTTGAGGAGAGAATTCTTAAAAAGGTATAATCTATCTTTATACCATAATGTGTTCCCCTTCCATGTAATTTTTTTAGATTCATTATAACCTTGCTGAAGATTGTGAATCAAATCCCTTTTATCATTGTAATTCTCCCATTATGATCTTTCTTCATCTAGCCAATTTGGTTACCACATGGTCATGGTCCATAAAAATGCCTCAACTAATTCATCCCACTGAGAGAGGGCATATACCATCACATTCTCTTTTTCTTTATTATACATTATTTCAAAATAATATCCTAAAATTTTAATCACCCATTTCTATTTTACTTCAGATGACAATCATTGTTTCAAAAAATATTTGACGCTATCATGATTAGTCTTTACTTGAAAGTGATGACCCATAAAATAAGGTCTCCATTACTTCACTAGATGAAGAATAGCCATCTATCTTTCTCATATAATGGTTTGAGCATATTTTTTCCTTTTAGTGGGAGACTTTCAAATGCTAGTGGTCTACCTTATTACATGAGTACAACCCTCATGCCATATCTTGATGCATCACACTCCATATATATATATATATATATATTTTTTTAAAATCATGAGTATAAAACATTGGATTTATGCACACAACCATTTTAAACTATTTAAATGCCTTGGTAGATGAATCAATCCACTGAAAGGAGTATTTCTTTAGCAAAAATTTGAGTGGGGATATAATGCTACAATAATTTTTGACAAACCTATGATAGTAACCAATTATCCCCTAAAAATCCTCAAAGTTTCTTGAGGGTCTTGGGAACCTTCCATTCCATCATCTCTTGGATTTTATTAGGATAAAATTTCACTCCTTCAGGTGAAATAATATGACCTAAGTACTCCACCTCTTGGACACCAAAATCACATTTGGAAGGTTTGGCATAAAGTTGATGTTTTTCCATAAATAAAAGCACCTATTTCACATGCTTCAAGTGGTATTCCCAATTTTTATTGTAGATGAGGATATCATCAAAAAACACAAATACAAACTTTCTCAAAAATGGCCTAAAAAAGTATTCATCAAACTCTGAAATGTAAATGGTGCATTTGTGAGGCTAAAAGGCATGACCATAAATATATAATGGCCTTCGTGAGTTCTGAAAGCTATTTTTGACATTCCTTCATTACAGATGTGAATCTAGTGATATTTAGAATAAATGTCTAACTTGGTAAAATAAATAGCACCATGTAATTCATCTAGAAAATCATCAATTCTTGGAATACTAAACTTATTTTTGATGGTGTATTTTTTTTATTTCTCTATAATATGGGCACATCCTCCAAATTTCATTATTATTATACACTATGAAAAATGAGTAAAAATATTCACTTTGACAATGTTAGATGATTCTTACCTCCAACATCTCTTGTACCATATTTTTAATTTCACTCTTTTAGGCATAGGGATACTTGTAGGGTCTGATAATGGGTGGTTTACTTCTTAGAATGAGTCTAATGGCATTATCATGTGCATGAATTAGAATAAGTACTAGCATGCCACTAAAAACAACATAATGGTTATCCAACAGCATTTACAAATTAGGATATGTAGGAACCTCTATTAAAAAGAAGCCTATCATAAAACCTTCTGCACCTTTTTTGAGAATCTTCATCATCTGGTGGGAACTAACCAATTATGGATATTTAAATCATAATCCATGTAGTTCAAAATTCATACCTTCCAAAAGGAAACTCATTAATAATTCATGGAAATTAATCTTAATAGTGCCTAAAGTGGTGAGCCAGTGCACTCCTAAAACAATGTCAACTCCTCTCATGGGAATATAAAACATAGGGGAATCTAAAAAATAGTCTCCCATAACAATATTATTGTTATGAAATTTTATAGAAATATTGACTATACCACCATCTATGATCATGACCTAAAATTTTAGAGCAAGGTATATGAAAAAATTCAAATGAGTAGCTAACTTACTGTTAATAAAGTTATGTATATTCCCAAAGTCAATTAACACTGCCACCTTCTATTTCTTTAAGAAAACCACCATCTTAAGAATTTGAGGAGTATTAATTAATGAAAGTACATGATAGGAGATAGTAGTTTGAGAATATTCAAATTCATCCTCAGGTTATTCTAATTCTACCCCTGAAGCCTCTTCATCTTCTTCCTCCTCAATAGCACTGTTAATGTACAATAATTTATTTTCTTCAAATTAATGCCCTTTAATCTATTTTATATCATGTCCAAAACACAAACCTTTCAAATGATTTTCTTCCACTTATTTAGGTGTCAATATATCAGGCTAATGAAATGAGGTGCTGGGAAGGTGCATTCACAAACATTGGTGAAAGGTATTTGTCTAATTAACTCTTTTTCCTTAGCCAAGCGTGCTATTGGTATGCCTTTAGATATAGTAATGGGATGAAACATGAAAACCTCAAATTATATGTTATCTTTGAGGCCACTAAAAAATAGGTTATCCAATTTTTTCTTAGTGATGTTTACCATATGTAAGGAGAGACTATAAAATTAATGATGTAGTCCCTGATAGTCCTAATATGACACAACTTGGTTAGCTGAATAAAGTAGTTTTCAAAGAAATTTTTTCAATAATTGAGCTATAAATCTTCAAAAAATACTGACCATGAAACTGGGACACCCTTCTTTTTATTTTAATCACACAAGCAATGATACGATATGAATGGATCAGGTTCCAAATGTAAAGAGGCCATAACCACTTTTTATAGACATGGAGTTTGATGTAGATCAAATAAATTTTAAATTTGAGTGAGCCATATGAGTGGATCATTACCATCAAACTTGTGTAGTTCCACTTTTAAAAACATCAATTTAGGGAAAGAATTGGTGTTGGTATTGTTTGGAGGAGGAGAACCAAACTGAAGTGGTGGAGGGTTATTTTTCAATGGCTGAGCTAACAATTTAGCCAATTTCAAAGATATTTTTTATAATTGATCGATCACACTATATAGGTCCCCTCTCAAATCTATATTTTACCCTCTCACTTGTATCAAAATCATCTTTTTCACCATGTCCTGTAACTCTAAATTAAATTTTTGAATTGCCTCCAAAATAGACAGATCAAAAGTTCCATATTTTATGTCATCATTGTGAGGAGTTTTAATAGTTTCTTTCCCTTTCTTACATTTGTGAGTGTTTGGATGAACCATGCACAAACATCTAGGAGGGTTTTAGCCCAAAAAAATATTGGTGGAATAGACTGTTGTGGTGATCATCTCATTAAGATGAATCATAATACTATTATTATGTATAAGGATGGAAATTTTTGACCTAAAATAATGTTCCAGTAGAATATACCATTGTGATCATCTCATAGAGATGAATCCAATGACTACTAATTTGTATAAGGTAAAAAAATTATAAACTTTTTTTTTTCTTTTTTTTGAAAAAAACCTCATGAACAAAACTATGGTGACAAAAAAATTCAATTCCTCCTAGATCACAAGTTATGTTTTTTTAGCTTTCTAGTGCTCATGACCTAGATATGAATAAAAAACATGAACAACATAAACTTTTCCGAATAAGATCTCTAATATCACTTTTAAGGAAATTACTTAGATGATTCATAATAATATAATTATATAGAATAAGTAGATACACAACAATAATTGGTAAAAGAGTAGCATACTTAAATATTATGACTAAGCCACTTTGAGGGGGAAACCTCCACAATAATGCAATAAGAACAAAATTCATAATATGATGATAAAACAATAGTCACTACCTCATATATATACTATACATATCTATGGTTATTCTATAGATTATTAAGCACATGCTTATACTAAGAGGGGGGTGAATCAGTATAAGATATTTTTTCTATTTCAACTATTAACCTTAATCCAAAACCTCAAATTACTCTACAATTAATATATTCAAAGAAATCAAAGAATACAATGCAAAACCACACAATGCAAATAGACATAGATTTGCATGGAAACCCTTTCAGGAGAAAACCATGGAGAAATTCTCTTAATATAAATATTCATAGCTACCAACCTACTAGAGCACCAACCCCAAAAACAATTTTTTAGGCACCAACCTATAGGAGCACCAACACCTTTCACCAAGCACCAACTCCACAAGAGACACCAATCTCTTCAAAATGAAGGCACCAACCTTCTCAGGAAAAATCACTCTTCTATCTCAAATTTGTTATCAAAACAATGGATGATAGAACACTTGATTTATCTCCTTTAGATTTAATCTACACTTGAGTGTTTTCACTACTATAATCTTCCTTATACTTTCTGATTTTTTCTTTTTAATATTCTCACAAAAATTTGCCTTTAAAAATTTTTCTCTTCTTTTATATATCTTCCACTTTCAAATATACTCTTTTGTCATTCATTATGCACTTATTTATAACCCATGGAATGCCACAAATTAAGGTCATGACTCTTCAAGTGAAAAGGTCCTTTTAGACGGTCACAACTCCTTCCAATATGTCGGCCAAGGTTGACAATTCCATTCACTTCTGTTGACATTTCCATCAACATTTCCATTCACTTCCGTCGACATTTCCGTTCACTTTTGGCAATAATTCCATTCACTTTCATCAACATTTCCATTCACTTCCATCAATAATTTCGTTCATTTTTGGCAACAATTCCATTCACTTTCGTTGACATTTCTATTCACTTCTGGCAATCAATTCCATTCACTTCTGGTAATAGTTCCATTTGACATCAATGACAATATTTCAACAATCTCCCCTTTTGTCATTGATGGCAACCACATACTGAACTGGTCCCCCTTGCTGCACTGTCTCTTCTGTCTGAATCCTTCTTTGTTTTAGCTCCCCCTTTTTGTGACATCCTCTTTCTATACTTCTCCCCCTTTGACATGAATGGCAAAGGGTCTATCCAAGAGCTATTACTTAGCTCCCCCTCAGTTGATGCTTCCTTTCAGTGGAAAGAAGTAAAATAAATTACTCTCAACTTCTGTCATAGGTACTCAAATGTTTCCTTTGGAAGTAGCTTAGTGAAGATATGTGTCATCTATTTGGATTTGGAAACATATTCCAATTGTACTTGTTATTTTGCCACCTGTTCTCTTAAGAAATGATACTGCATAGGGATATGCTTAGTTTTAGGATGCATAACTAGATTCTTTGAAATACTTATCACACTATTATTATCACAGAATATGGAGATTGGATTATTATACTCTACTTTGATATCTTTCAAGGTTTGTTTCATCCATAGAACTTGTGTACAACATATCACTGTCACTATGTACTCTGCTTCTATTGTGGATAGAGATACAAAATTCTACTTCATACTCAACCATGATACTAGGCTATCTCCAAGAAAGAATGCTCCTCCACTTTTACTTTTTCTATCATCTACACAACCTACCCAATCTGAATCTGTGTACGCTACCAATGTGAAGTCTTTACCTCTTGGGTACCACAACCCATAATCTAAGGTTCTCTTTAAATATCTAAATGTACATTTTACGACTTACACATGTGTTTCTTTTGGAGCTGCTTGAAATCATGCAACCATACCTATTGCTTGCATGATATCTAGCCTAGATGCCATCATATATAGTAAAATCCCAATCACTGATCTATAAAGAGTTTGATCAGTATTCAAAGATTCATCATCTTTGCTCAACTTTGTACCTGTAGCCATAGGTGTGCTAACAGGGGCACACTCCTCTATATGGAATTTCTTCAACATATCTTTTACATACTTGCTTTGGGATATGAATATTCCTTTGTTAGATTGAGATATTTGTAAACCAAGGAAAAATGACAACTCACCTAACATGGACATCTCAAATTCCTTCTGCATATCTTTGACAAATATCTTAGACATTTCCTCATTGTCTCCTCCAAAGATTATATCATCTACATACACCATAATAATTAACTAGTGATCTCCTTTAGTTTTGATGTAAAGATTACTATCAGCATATCCTCTCTTAAATCCTTGGTCTTGTAGGTATTTATCAAGCCTAGCATACCATGCTCTAGGAGCTTGTTTCAATCCGTACAAAGCCTTCTTCAACTTACACACATAATCCTTGTGTTTTTATGAGAGTAATCCTTTTGGATATTCTATGTAAACTTCCTCTTCTAGATTTCGATTTAAAAATTATGATTTAACATCCATTTGATAAACCTTGAAATTTTTGAATACTGAAAATGCAAGAAATATTTGAATTGCTTCTAATATAGCAACAGGAGAAAAAGTCTCTTCAAAATCTACACCTTATACTTGAGCATACCCCTTACATACCAACCTTGCTTTGTTTTGAGTGACTTGGCCATTTTCATTCAATTTGTTTCAAAAAACCCACTTAGTTCCAATCATATTCTGATCCATTGGCCTGGGCACAAGTTCCCAAGTCTCATTCTTCTTAATTTGATCTAACTCTTCTTCCATTACTTTTACCCAATGTTTATCATGACTAGCTTCAAAAAAATTCTTAGGCTCTACCTTGGATGATAAAGAGAAATTTACATGCTTAGGTATACTTACAATTATTCTTCTAGTTTGCACCCCAGCATCAATGTTGCCAATGATCTAACTTTCAGCATGATTCTTTTGAACAAAGTGAGATGGTGATTTGGTGTCTTACCTTTCAGATTCACTCAAATTTTCTACATTTTCTTCCTTCCCTTCTTCTTCTATAATATTGGTTATTTATAGAGGCTCTTCTAAAGGTTCTTTTGTCTTTTGATTCATGATCTCATCTATTCTAACACTAGCAATTTCTATGATAGTTTGTAGCCTTTTGTTATAACATTTATAGGCTTTGCTTTTGATGGAGTAGCCAAGAAAAATTTCTTCGTCAGCTCTTGAATCAAATTTGCCCAAATTTTCTCCATTCATATTGATAAAACATTTACTTCTAAACACTTTGAAATGTTTGATGGAAGCTGGTCTTCCTTTCCACAATTCATAAGGAGTTTTGTCATTATTAACTCTAATTTGCCCTCTATTCAAGATATATACTATTGTATTAACTGCTTCTCTCTAGAATCTATCTGATAGCTTAGATTCATTCAACATAGTTCTAGCCATTTCTTGAATGGTTCAATTTTTCCTTTCCACCACTCCATTTTGTTGTGGAGTCCTTACAGCTGAGTATTGTCTCTTGATTCTATGATCTTTCCAAAACTCAATGAATTTATTTGAAATAAACTCACCTCCTCGATCTGACCTTAGGCATTTTATTTTTAGCTCACTTTCATTTTATACTAATGCCTTAAAAGCTTTAAACTTTTCAAATGCTTTTGATCTTTCTTTTAGAAAGGCTACCCACATCATTCTAGTATAATCATCAATGAGCAACATAAATTAACTCTCACCTTCCATGCTTTCAATTCTAGTAGGACCACAAAGATCCGTATGAATCAACTCTAGTGGTTTGGTGGTCGAATATTCCTTCATTCTGAACCTTGTTCTAGTTTTATTCCTATGTTGGCATTGCTTACATAGAGTGCTTAAAGGTTTCATTATCTTGGGCATATCTCACATAGCTTGTTTGTTACTAATTTTCACAAGATTATCAAAATTTATGTGCCCTAACCTTCTATGCCATAACCAACTCTCTTTAGCTTGACTCAAACATAATTTCTCTCCTCTCATTTCTCCAAGCATGTATAGGTTGTTTGTGGTTCTATGAGCATCTACAATTAGTTCTCCTGTGTCTCTTTTTTTGATCTCACAACCTTTAGAAAAGAACTTGAGTGTGTGTCCTTGATCACACATTTGGCTAACACTTAGAATATTATGCTTTAACCCTTCCACATATAACACATTTTCTATTTTGGTTTTTCCATTATTGAGACTAAGTGTACCTTTTCATGTTATTCTAGCTATAGTGTTGTCTCCAAACTTCACCATGCCTTCATTGACCCTTTTTAAAGAGATGAATTTGATTTCATCTCTAGTCATGTGTATCGAACATCCACTATCAATGAACCATTGTTGTCCTTCATCTCTAGCATGGAATGTTGTATGAACAATCATGGATTCTTCTTACTTCTTCTTCCAGGTCTTTGATGATTCTCTTTTCTTTATCACTGGAGCTTTGAACTTTTGATCTTGTCTTATAGATTCAAAAACACTTCTACAATAACATGCTATATGTCCATAGTTGTTGCACTTGTAACAAACTATAGCTTCATCAAAGTTTGATAAGGGAGCAAACGAATTGTAGTTTCTATTCGAAGCTCCATAGGTTCCTTTATTTCTACTCCTGACTTCAATATCCTTGGATCTCTTTTTACAATCTAATTTATTATGACCAAAATGATTGCAATAATAACAATATCCATCAAAATAATTACCAAACTTGGTTTTATTTTCATATCTTAGAGCAAAAAGTCTTTTGAAGTTTTGTTCTCCTTTGCTTTCTTTACTGATAGAGCTAGTTTTTGTATTATGGGCTTCTTCCTTCTTGGTCTCCTTTTCAACTGGTTCTTTAAGAGTTTCAACATAACTCTTAGCTTTCTCTTTTTCCTTCTCATACCCAATACCTGACTTGTTAGATGGTGATCTTTGACTCTCTATAATATTATTCAAAACTTGAGTACTTTTCTTAGATTTCAATTCACATGTTATTTTAGAATTCACCTTTTCTAGATTCCTTTTTAAAACATCTATCTTAGATTCATACCTTTCACAATCTTATCCTTTCTTCTTTAGCTGATCCGTTAGATCTTATTCAATTTTCTTTGCTTCTTCAATTTGGACTTTTAGATCAGTAATTACCTTGTTTGATTCCTCAAAGACTTGTGATGTCTTCATTTTGAAGTCTTGATTTTGTTCATCATATTTTTGGAGTTGTAACTTTAATTTATGATTCTTCTTCTTAAATGCTTTTATTTCTTCCAATGTGAAAATAATTTCTTCTTCAAGTTTCACTTCACCTTCTTATTCCATGTCTTCATCTTCCTCCAAATTATCTTTGTTGGTGGTGGCATTTTCTTCTGTAGCCATGAACATAATCTCTTCATTATCACTCTCAACATCACTTTATTTGTTTTCTTTAGATGAGCTGTTATACCTCTTGGAGTATAGGCTTTTCTTTTGTTTCTCAAATCTTTGCTTGTCTTTTCTTAGCTTGAATCATTTTTTGTACTTTGATTTATTTCTCTCATCATCGCTATTTCCTATGTTTGGACATTTGGCTGCAAAATGACCAATTTTACCACAATTAATGCATTTAAATGGTAACTTTCCTTTATATTTGCCTGATCCTTTCTTTAGCTTTCAAATTAATTGAACTTCATTTTCATCTTCTTCATTACTTGAATTTTCACTTGATTTTGGTTCTTTGATCTTCTCTTTCTTTGAGACCTTGAATGATGCTTCCTTCTTTAACCGTCTCATAGATTTGGTTCTCATTTTGTAGGCTATAAGAATTCCATGGAGCTCAACCATTTTCATCGTGTCTAAATCCTTCATTTTTTCAATGGCAAAGACCTTCACATCAAATCTCAATGGTAGGGATCTCAAGACTTTTTGAATGATCATAGATTCTTCAATTTTCTCTTTGATTCCTTGAATGACATTAACAATCTAATTGACATGAAGAAGATACCCAATAATGTTTTCATCATTCTTCATTTTTAAGCTTTAAAACTACCTTCAGTGGGTTTGGAGTTTTACTTTTCTAACCTTACTATCACCTTCATAAATAGTGTTGAGTTTATGCCAAATCTCTTTTGTAGATTCACAATGCATAACCTTAACAAACTCATTTTCTGAAAGCCTTCATAAGATTGCATTCATAGCTTTTGCATTTTTCTCACTTGCCTTTTTTTTTTGGTGGCATCCATTGGTACAATTTGTGGCATTATGTATCCTATTACCACTACTTGCCAAATATCAAAACCTAGGGCCATCAAGTAAGTCTTCATTCTTATGCTCTAAAATGCATAATTCATTCCATAAAAAAAAGAAGCCTTGTTAGTGGAGAAACCATCTAGCACTTGATATCCTATCATATGTGCTTTCTAAGATCTACCTTCTAGAAGTTGTGCTAACACTGAAGGAACTAGCTTTAATACCAATTTTTAAGCACACACTTATACTGAGGCAGGGTGAATCAGTATAAGATATTTTTTCACTTTTGACTATTAATCTTAAATACAAAACCTCAAATTACTCTGTAATTAATATATTCAAAGCAATCAAAGAATACAATGCAAAACCACACAATGCAAATAGACACAGATTTGTGTGGAAACCCTTTCAGGATAAAACCATGGAGAAATTATCTTAATATAAATATTTGTAGGCACCAACCTACTGGAGTGCCAACCCCAAAAATAATTTTTTAGGCACAAACCCCTTTCACTGAGCACCAACTTAGCAAGAGACACCAATCTCTTCAAAATGAAGGCACCAAATTTCTCAGAAAAAATCACTCTTCTATCTCAAATTTGTTGTCAAAATAATGGATGATAGAACACTTGTTTTATCTCCTTTAGATTAGATCTACACTCGAGTGTTTTTGCTATTATACTCTTCCTTATACTTGCTAATTTTTTTTTAATATTCTCACAAAAATTTGCCTTTAAAAATTCTATGCTTCTTTTATATATCTTCCACTTTTGAATCTACTCTTTTTCCATTCGTTATGCACTTATTTATAACCCACAGAAAGCCACAAATTAAGGTCGTGACTCTTCAAGTGAAAAGGTCCTTTCAAAAGGTCACAACTACTCCCAATCGGTCAGCCAAGGTTGACAATTCTGTCGACATTTCCGTCAACAATTATGTTCGCTTTTGTCGACATTTATGTCGACAATTCCGTTCACTTCTATCAACATTTTCGTTCACTTCTGGCAACAATTCCATTCACTTCCATTGACATTTCCATTCACTTCCATCAACAATTTTGTTCATTTTCATCAATAATTTTGTTCACTTCCATCAACATTTCCATTCACTTATGGCAATCAATTCCATTCACTTTCGGCAATAGTTCCATTTGACATCAATGACAATATTTTAACATAGACTGACCATTCTAAGAACATTGAGAAATGCAACAAGTTAATATCAAGGTGTGTAAGCCACAAGTTAGCCACACGTATCCCTATACACAATATAGGTTAAGGGCATAATAGAGATGTATGTTTCATGTAAGTTTAGTTCATGATGTGATAAAGGTTGATCATTTGATTATTTTTGTAATCTTGTATTACTAATTAAATATGTAATTACATTGGTTCATTAATACATTTGATAGAAGAACATATATATGTGATTTTTATTATGTACTAGTAGTTACTCACTTATTTTAGAATAAGAAGTTTTATAACATTGATTAAAAAGTTTTATAAATTTGATTTGCTATATTTCATTGGTTATTAGTTGATTTAGAACCTGAAAATGTATTCATGTCTTACATTTTACTTGTTCACTACTATGTTTGTCATATTTAATTGATAGGTTATTTGAAGATGCAAATAATTTCCTTAGAACTTAGTTTTAAAAGTAAATTATGATTTTTACATGAATATTTTTATTAGATTTGAGTATATGGGAATTGGATTGTATTTTAGTATGATAAGTTACTTGGAATGCTTCCTATAAAATTAACTTTACACTTATAAAAGTTAAGTGATGTTATTCCTTGAATAAGTTCACTTGTGATAATCATTTTAATACAATATTTTAGTGTAGTTGAAAGTTATGTTTTAAAGGACTTTTCAAAACACTTTATACTATACCAAATTCATTGAGAGATGAATTAAATAATGAAAGTTGTTGAGAATTCATTAAATATCTTAGACTATAACTATATGGATTAGTAAAATGAAATCCTTGTATTATAAATTGTTGAATTAAATAGATTATAGTCATTATGATACTTATGCATGAGTTTGTAATAATTGATAGGTTTTATGATAATTTTTTATTTTATAGGGTAAAAATGCTTTTAAAACTAGAGCTATAAACCAAGTTGTGAGGGTTTTGACAACTGGACCCACATCAAGGCACAATAAAGAGGGAAAAATATCCCCATAACAACTAAGTACAACAATGAGGGTTTGAAGGCTCTCTGAAATTTTGCAAGAGTAGTGAAGGTACCCGTGACCATGGCAAGACTAGAGATCATGAGGGCTTTAAGGGTTCACACAACTAGGGTTTTTTCAGATCTTGTAACCTATAAGTACAAAAAAGAGGGTTTGAAGGCTCCCCCAACCTTTTCCAAGTGGAGTAAAGGTCCCATGACCATGGCAAGATTAGAGAATATGAAGGTTTTAAGGGTTATCAAAACTAGGGGTTTTGAGGCTTTCATAGATTTTAAGTATATCAAAGAGGGTTTTGAGTCTCCCCTAACCTTAAAAAAGTGGATTAAAGGTCCCATGACCAAGGCAAGATTAGAGAACATGAAGGGTTTTAAGTGTTCTCACAACCAAGGGTTTTGAGGTCTTATAACCTATAAAACACAAAGGAACACTAAAAATGATTCTTGAAGGACTGTCTCCCTTCATGCTGTCTTTGTTGAGGGCACTACACACCAAAAGGCCCTCCATAGAGGGAAGTCTTCCACCATCAGGATCTTTCACACATCTTCCAACCAACAAAGTTCCAATGAGAGGGTTTATTTTTCCTCTAATATTCATATCCTAATAGAGTATAACAAGAAGCCAAGTATAGAACATTTCCCTACATAAACCTATAATTTGAATAACATTAGAGCATACTCCTTTATCATCTAATCTTAACTAGTAAGGGAAATTAGTATTAAGGCAAGTTCTTCCTGAGCCCATGACCAATGTGAGACTAAAGAATATGAGGGTTTTATGGGTTCCCTTAACTAGGGGTTTTGAGGTCCTATAACTTGCAGAACATAAAAGAGTGCTAAAAATTAATCTTTAAGGATGGTCCCCTTTCATCTTGCCTTCACAAATGGCATTGCACACCAGAAGTTCCCTTAGAGAGGGGGTCTTCTATCATCAGGTTCTTCTACATAGTCTCAAAATAGTAAAGTTCTATTGAGAGGGTTTATCTTTCCTTTAAGATTCATAGCCTAAAAAGGTACAACAAAAAGCCAAGTACATAGCATTTCCTTGCCTAATATTATAACTTGAATAACATCAGAGTAGACTCCTATATCATCCACTCTTAACTAGAAAAGTAAGATAATATTAAAGTAGGGTCCTCCTAGACCCAAAGACTGGCCTTTCATAGAATATAAAATTTTAAAATAGATGATTATAGTGCTAGGGAGATAAATATGAAAGGTTTCATTGATCAAAAAAATAGATGAGGTGAAAACAAGGCCTCCTCTAATAACCTTGACACTTGACAAAATAGGGGAGTGGGTTCATCTAATGCCCAACTCACCTTAAAAGAATAACTTGGGGAGGGATTCACCATCATCCTCCCCAAAGAAAGACCACAAAGGGGTATTCATACCATAAAATTACAAATAGCAAAGGGAGGGTCTACAACCTCCCCTAAATGGAGCATTACAAGACTAAAACAAGGCATCAAAAAAGGAGTGAGTGAAATCCAAAATACCAAAAACCCACTAGCATAAAATCACCATGATAGCAAGTTTTGGTGGGTCCTCACCCAAATTGGAGCAATCTCCATACTTCCTCCTACCCACCAAGAAACTATCATAAGTCATATCTTTCTTTTCATGCACACACCCCTGCCAAAAGCTCAAGATAATGCTATCATTGACCAAGTCAAAGTGATAACCACTAGTAGCCACCATTTAGACATCAGATAATCAAGTAACTTCTATCTATCCATTTCCATTTGTCAACCAAGAGAGGGGCGTGTGAAGGACATCAAGATTTTTTGGAACATTTTTTCTTCCAATAGCTTAAGAGAGAGTGTTTCTAATAACTACTTGATCTTCTTCTCATGAAGGTTTTAAGATATTGACCTCTTATGTTGTTAAATAATGACCATAACCATATCCACTTTGTAGCTTCATCCCTAGGTTATCCTAATCCTGATCATCCTCTTCATATTCGTCTCCACCCTCTGCTTCCTTGCCTGAGCCTTCCTACCCACCACTTAGTTTTAAAAATCCTCCCATTACATTCCTTCTTGATGCCATTATGTTTTGTGTTTTTCAAATGATTAAAATGGGATAATTAATTAAGTAATTGAAAACTTATAAATATTCTACTAGAAAACAATCATTTCACTTTGAAATTATTAAGCAGTGTCAAGTGTAGTGGACTATTATAGACAACTCCAAAAAAATCATTGAAATTGAATTAAAATAACATTATATGAATCTTACACATATTTTAAAATTAATTTGGTAATAAGATACTTTTTTTAAGTTTTTAAAAAGAGTATGTCTATTACTAGTTAAAGCATATTGTGATTGAAGATCAAATGCTCCATGTTTGGAATTGGCCATTGGAATAATTTATAACAAGATATTTTTTATCCTTAAATTATGAAATAAGTTAATGAAATTATATTTTAAAATTATTATAAGAATCTACTTTGGAACTTAAGAACAAGTAAGTTCTAATCTTAAATTAAACAATTAAAATATGCTTAGGCTAAGATCATGAACCTAAGAAAAAGGTTTAAATATTTTATAACAAGATTAAAATCAAGACTTAATATAAGCACACTTAGTCCATGAGACTATTAATATGTATGGGGTTTTTTTCACTCATATGACACTCATATCAATAATAATTGGGAAATGTAAGTTTAACCTAAGCCAATGTAAGATCCTTCTAAGCATAAATCCATTATGATTTATTGAGATTATAGAACATCAATTATAGAGATGTATATAAAGCCCTATATATTCTCATAATAGTCCTAAAAAATAGGATGATCATATAAACATATAATATTTTTTAATCTTCTAAATTAGGAAATAATTCCATAATAGACTTATTCTACTAACTTAGTTTAATAACTAACAAACTAACTAAAAACTACATGAGTTGTTTTATAGATAATAACCTCACTTTTACATAAAAATGTTACTATGGTAAATTTATTCTAACATGCCCCCCCTTAATTTATCATAGCTTAGATATTACAAGAGAGAGAAATTTTGAATGCCTCAAATTTATCACATGAAAATGACTTCATGGATACTTCTACACACTGATCTTGAGTGTGGAAATACTTGAGCTATATATTGTGTTTTTGAAAATGTTCACATATGAAATGGAATTTAACTTCAATTTGGTTAATTTGTTCATGAAAAAATATATTTCCAACATGTTTAAAAACACCCTAATTATCACAGCTTTGAATTGTTGGTTGAGTTTGTGAAACTACCAATCCTACTAGTATGTGACATAGTCATATCAGCTCATAGACATCTCCTCCTACAGTGTGATATTATACGTCAATAAAAGAATGATAAATAAAGTTCTTCTTTCTCCCCCATGAGATCAACTATATCCCAAAAATAATGAAACTTAGAAGTAAATTTTTTGTCATCAATTGAACCTACATGATCTATGTCTATATATCTTGTTAAGAATAACTTATCATTCTTATTGTATGACAGGGCATAATATATTGTTCCTCAAATATATCACAATACCCACTTAGTTTCTTCCCAATGGCTTACCTTTGGATATTATATGAACCAAGAAAAATAGTTGACAACATAGCTAATATCTAGGCTAATGTATGTGAGGTAGATGAGATTCCCAATCAATTGATGATAAAGAGTGGCATATACTAGTGGTGATGGATTTGAGTGAGACAAGTGAATCCTTGTCTCCACAGGTGTAGCTATTTGTTTTCAATATATCATCCAAAATATCTTGATTAATTTCTTGGTATACTTCATTTGAGACATGAATATTTGGTGCCCTTTTTTCCATACTTCCAATCCAATACAATATTGTAGTAGCCTAAGATTTTTCATGTCAAATGATCAGTTGAGATCTTTCTTTGTTGTATTAATCATCTTCACTGATCTACTAGTGATGACTAAATCATCAACATAAAAAATAATTATAATAATTTCCTCCCTTAATTTTTTAGGTAGCTATTGGGATCATATGGATTCCTCAAAAATACATGTTTCATGAGATGCCCATCATTTTTTATATACCAGGCTCTAAGAGCCTGTTTGAAACCATACAAAGATTTTATGAGTCTGCACAATTTTTGCTCTTATTCTAGTGTGACACAACCTTATGGTTGAGTCATGTAGACCTCTTCTTATTAAGAAATCACTTTTAACATTCATCTAATGAACATTTCATACAAACTTTATAGTCATCATCTTAGATATAGAAAAAAAATTTAGAGGTATAATCACTAAGAGGGGGGATTGAATTAATGAGCCCAAATATTTCAATTTCAATTCCAATCCTTTCAAACTATTAAAAAATCAACATATATCAATTTTATCAAGAAACATTAACAAGAAATCTCATTCATTCAATGCATACACAAGATCAAACACATAACACATAGTTCCTATGGGAAACCCTCATGGAGAATAAAAACCATTCTCAAACCTATAACACATGGACTACTTATCCTATAAGAAATTACAAGAAAGAGTCTATTCAAATCCTTTAGAATAGAAAACCTTGATCAAATCCTCCTGACCAAAGGCCTTTAGTGAAACACCTATTTCACAAGGAAAAACTACCATTAAGGAAGATCAAGTCCTTTAAAACCTCCTTTGAACACCTCCACCTTAGTGCTGATGTATTCAACACCTAATGATATATCTCTAATTATCTAACACATGTACAAACTCCCTCTCTATCTCATATAGACCTCTTACATAGGTAGGCCATAATCTCTCTCCTTCACTCAAACTATCCTCATATGCACACTCAAACCTCTTTGCATATCCTCAAACTATAAGAGCACTATTATAACATAATAAATATGACCTAAAATTCATACACATATTCAATAATCATATCTTATTATCAACCCATATATTGGGTACATCTACTTCTCCTTTTATCCATAATTCTCATATACACACCTTGCATAATTCCTATCCAAAAAACATAGAAATCATCATCTTTGATTTCACTATATATAGATACTTCATGAATTAACATGTTAAAAATATTTCCTATTGGCCACAACACATTACTTCACCCTTAAGTAATCTAACATGGGTCACACTTAAGCACAACTCTCTTTCAGATAAGCTTAAGCCACCTTTTAGGTCATATGATGACCCATTCACCTCTTTGACACTTCTCCAAGAAAAATAAGAACACATGAACACTTTAAAACTCATGGATACATGACACATGATATGTAGGTCCTCCTTAAGTGCCAAAAACCATCATAATACCTTTCTACTTAAGCACCATTTACTCAAACAACATTTTATGCACACAATCATTATAAATGAAAACATTATTGACTTCTAAACCTTTGTACATACTGCATATGATTGGTCAAACATTCATAATGTACAAAGATCATCCTCATGGAGTATAAAATATTTAAAAATAGATAATTTATCATTATAAATCAAAGTAACATCATAATGAGCTCAAATATCCTTCTCGGGTCACTTGCAGAACATAGTAAAAAACACAGTCAACTTTATACCTTCATAACATTGATTATACACACTTTAAAACCTTTAAATTTATATTTTCAAATTTTACTTGGATTAATCTACAAATTCACATTCTACACTATGAGAAAATTCATCTTGAATCTAAAGATATAGCTTGAAAATGAGACACTAGTCTTTCCTTTGTTAAATTCAAATATTTGAATTCAAACGATCGCAGTTAAACATAAAACACTATTATGTCATCTCATATCCTCACTACTAATATTAATCACATGTCATCAATATATTTTGAAATTTAACTCATAGTGTGCCAATGCCTAAACATTAAACCTCAAACAATTGACCTCATCTCATGCAATCTTGTAATATTGACTTAATGTGCACCATTGATCTCCTGTACATAGCTTAGTCTTTATCTATGTTAAACATTGGACACCTTGAAATCAACTCATTCAATCAAAATCATTAATTTGTATATGTACTAACATCCACTCACCATTAGATGTTGGAATAAGCTCAATCTTTATCTCTGTTTATCATTAAACTTAGAACACTTGTCTTCATTCAACTCAACACACACCATTGATCTTGATCTGTATGATCTCTCATGCATATTCGGATCTTCATTTAGTTTTGATCTTTAAATCTATTAGCAAACAAACACTTTGACCCATTTGACTTATTGTACACCATACATCTAGATATGTGAACTCTCATGAGCTATTGGATCTCCATCTACTCCTAATCTTTATTATTGTGCAAAAATGACTAAGTATGGGGACCATTTCTTATCTATCTATTAGGTCAACTTTGCACCTCCATATCTTTTGCTTCACTCAAGCACATGTTATAGAATTTGGACCATATGATATCCTCACATAGTAAAATCAAACAATGTATCAATCTACTCCTAGACCCTCACATATGTGAGATATAATGATATTGAAAATGCTCACTCAAATTTTTCTCTCATAGAGCCAACTATGTTAAGAACTTGTCTAGAAGGCTAAATTTTCAAATGCATATCTTTTGATGCACCACATTTCTTGATATGAAAATTATCACATATAAACCAATCACAAAATTAGATAAACCCATATGATCAACTAATTCTAAAACTACCACACATGTAAAATATAAATTCATTAATATGCTTACTTGGTTCTTCTTACCATATTACAAATTTGGCTAAGTATGGGAAAACACTATCAAAATTCATGGGAGCCCAAATTTACACACACATATCTTTGGTTTTGATTCAAAACATGACTCAAAATTTTACACATAGAAACTAGGGACTAATATCTTCATAACCATATGACTAAATCCCATTGACTCATCTACACATGGCAATTATGACATCAACAAATTGCCTACTCAGATTTTTTTCCACTGGACCCAAAAAGGTCTAGATGAACATAATGATCAACCAAATGAAATAAATAGATGCAAAAAATAATTCAAAGAATTCTTAAATATTTATATCACCCTTTGTGCATCTTCAAATCACCATACTCATTCTTGAACATCTCTAACTATGTCAAAACTAAAGATCAACCAAGCATCTTTCAAGCACTCTAGGACAAGCACATTGCACACTTTGTTATTATCACATATAATATCAAGTAAATTCATCCACTCAATATGAAACCTTCATGAAATCACCATGACATCATTGAAAAATATCCAAAAATCACTACATTTGTCATTGATATCAACACACATCATACAACTCACCTTTCTTCTCTTTCTTTAAGTACTCTTACAACATGAACTTTCTCCCCCTTTGACACAATGAAATAGTGAGAACCAAATAGTATTTAGGATCTAAAAGGAGCATAAATAGGAGAGGACCACATATAGATAAGATACAAACCCCCCCTTACCTTAATATTACAACTTCTTACCTTTACAACTTCTTCTTGCTCTATGTCAACCCTGTTTTCAACCAAGCACTGCAACTAATGAATAAAGAACAAAAAAAATACTAAAATTATATGGAAATCATAAATAAACATTTGATAGGGACTCCCATTAATATTTTTGATAAATTATAGCTTTTAAGCATCTTCAGATCTCCATACACCATGAAGAACCACTATGCAGGCTTAATAGCCTTCTCTATCAAACCACCTCAAGGATCATCCAAAAAAATTCATGCCACTTAAATAATATAAAAATTTCACTAAACCAACCTAAGAACTCACCTTTAAATACTCATTCCTTTCTCTTTTGTATAAATTGAACAAAAGGCACTCTTCTTTTGATTAGGCTTGTTTAGTCTCCTTGTAGCCCTACTTGGAACTTGTAGAGCCCACAACATTTATTGAAAACACCATCAAGACATGAAAATTCATATATGAATTAATCTCATATTCCCCCTAAATCAAACCAATTTTTAACAACTAGATCATCATTTGTAATATACTTCCTTCATAAACCAACTAGCTAATTAGGCCTCCATCTAGACAAAAACATGAATAATTTGAAAACCATAAACCTTCAAATCTTTGAAAATATTTATTTGAAAACCCCTTTGTCCCATTAAATCTATTAAAAATCCTTAGATATCAATTCACAAGGCAAACCACCTTTCTAGTAGATCCTAAAACCCTATAATCTCAAAACAAATAGAGTCAACAAAACTCCTTCTAGTCGACATGCACCTCTAAAACTTCTTGAAAACCTAGAGACAACCATTACACACTTCTGGACCAATTTTTGAGCTTCCACATGTTTGGGAACCCATACATCCTATAACACATTTTAGGACCAACATACTCTTAAGCACAAACTAGGAAACCCAAAAGCAAACAAAAATCTCTAATTTGACTTCAACATAACTTTAGACCACAAAACCACTTGGAGTATGCTATAATAGGGTTAACAAACCTTTCTATGAAAAAATATCATCTTGAAAAATCAAAAATCCTCTTTTACCACTTGGAAACCTTTAATCTAACCTTATAGACTGATCATATATAGATATGACATCATTCTGACATTACCAAAACATCTATTCCACTTGGACATACCTGCTCTAACTAAAAACATTCATCTCTATCCTTCTAGGACCATATAAAAAACACCACAACAAAACTTTCTTCTCCACTAAAAGGGGTCTCTTAAGAAGCATAGATAGAGACATACTTTGCACCACAAAGCTCTAAAACAAAGTAAAGCTAGGAGTGGACCACATCTTCTTAGTAACCACTGGAATCCTCTTGTAGTTATAAGATTTATTGATTTTTTTCTTTATTCTTATTAGTTTTAACTATGACAACTAGTTCCTTTTCTAAATCACTCTTCTTATCTTCTAAGATTGGATTGGCAATACATGGAGATAACATAAATTCATGACATAACTTTTCATCTTAATAATCCACTTTGTAGTTAGGAACCTCATCACTAGGTACTGATAATTGATGTTATTTGTATGTTACATGTTTAGCAATGGTAGGATTTTCACTTGGATCCATATACATATCATAACTATCCTCAACTAGTACCTTGGTGTTCTCCTTGATCTTAGACACTTCATTCACAACATGAGCAAACAATGAAAGCCCTTGGCACTCTTCACTTTTTGTAGTATTATCCACCATAGAAAAAAAATTACTTGAACCTGAAGTCTCGTCATGACTCATACTTACCATCTTTGGCTTCCATGAGTTGACTTTCCTTTTTACTTACACTCTAGGATCCTTATTAAACCTATTATAACTTGTAGACCTTTGCTTGTAGAATTTAGCAATGTGACATCTCTATTCACAGTTGTAGCAAACCATTTTTTCTTAAAATGAACTCAACTTACCTTACTTTAGATGGATAATGTTTTTCAAAGTGTCCCACAACATGATATTTGAAACACTCAACCTTTCTCACACCTCTTGACTAATGATTACCATCATAGTTGCATGTAAACTCATTTCTAACAGGTCTCTTGTATTTTATATCTCTATGCCCTAATTAATTACATGTATAGAAATAACCATTGAAATTTACATACCTCATGGCATTTGACTATTTGATCTAATTTATTTTCATTCCACCAATACCTTCACTCCTTGTCTGATTGTTTGTCTTCAAATTATGAGTGTCCTTATTCACAATAGTCTTTATCTTATCTAGAGTTGCATTCTCTAGTTCTTCTTTGTATCCTAGACCAATCTTATCACTTAAATGCATTTGATCATTCAGAATATTGTGTAGATCACTTGAGATCTTTTAAAATCTCACAAATGACATTACCTTACTATATGTCTTCTCTAACTCAGATTTGAATGACTCATTCTCAATTACATACCTTGCATATTCATCTTCTTTAGATTTTAGGCTTGTAGATAGAATTTTCAATTGAAAACTAAGATGCTTGACCATATCTTCATTCTACTTGGTGTCTTAATTAATTCTTGCCTCATACACACTGAATTACTCCTCATATTCCTTGAGTTTATATTTCATCTTCTTATTGAACTTCTTCTCAATCTTCAGTTCTTCAAGAGTATTTATCAATGCAGCCTTATAGTCCACCTCATCTTCATCATTATATGAATCACTCTAAGTAGACTCCTTTTGATGTGAGCATCTACCTTCCTCATTTATGAATAGGTATTCATGTTTAATAAGACCATCATCTTCATGATCATACTCTGAGTCACTGAATTCATATAATGATCTATAATCTTATTTAGTGTAAGACTCTCTTTTCCTTGAAGTACTTCTTCTTGTTGTCAAACCTTTAGAATCCCTTTTGAATTTTATCAGACTTGAATGCTCTCTTGTCATCATCATGACCTTTATCATGTTCTTCATCATCATCATTCATATACTTATGAGGGCACTTATTAGCAAAATGTCCTACCTCTCCATAAGTAAATCATTTGAGGAGTAGTTTACCCTTATACTTGCCTAAACATGTCAATTTCCTTGAAATCAAATCAATTAGTTCATCTTCATCTATATCAAAAATGTCATCCTCCTTGGGTTTCTTACCTTGGAATTTATTCTTTATCATCATTTTAGTCTTGAAAGCTACTTCTTTATTTTGTGGTGTATCATCATTCTTCCTCATCTCATAGGTAGTAAGGATTCCATGCAATTGATCCATTTTCAATTGAGTAAAATCATGACTTTATTCTATAGCAAATAATTTTGGATCAAACTTGAGGTATAGAGACCTTAATAACTTTTAAACTATAGTAGTCTCTTCAAGCTTCTCTCTAAGACCTCTGATGATGTTCACAATCTCATCAACTCTCTGTAGATAGGATGCCACACAATATTATTCCTTCATCTTGAGAATTTAAAATTACCTTCTATGAGTCTACAACTTGGCAAGCTTAACCTTTTAATCTCCTTAATAAATAATCTACATTTTATCCCATATATCTTTATCAAATTTACAATGGATTACTTTGGTAAAATTAGTCTCTGTAATACCATAAGTAATGGCATTTATTACCTTAAAATTATTTTCAAACAACTTATTTTATACAACACTAGATGGAGTAGTAGGAACAACATAACCATCCACAATATATTACCACACATCAAACCCTAGGGATATAATACATGTCCTCATATTTTCACATCAAAAATCATAATTGGATCCATTGAGCATCAATGCTTGCTTAGTATAAAAACCTCCTTAATGACTACCCATATTGTAGCTTGGATCACCTTCAACATGTCAATCCTTTACCAAGGACTTGATCTGATGCCAATTGTTAGAGGTATAATAACTAAGAGAGGGGGTGAATAAATGATCCCAAATATTTCAATTTCAATTCCAATCCTTTCAAACTATTAAACAATCATCATATATCAAATTTATCAAGCAATATTAACAAGAGAGCTCATTCATTTAATGCATACACAAGATCAAACACATAACACATGGTTCTTGTGGGAAAATATCATAGGGAATAAAACCCACTCTCAAGCCTAAAACACATGGACTAATTTTCCTATAATAAATTACAAATAAGAGACTGATCAACTCCTTTAGACAAAAAAACTTGATCAAATCTTCCTAACCAAAGGCCTTATTGAAACACCTGTTTCACAAGGAAAAATTACCTCGAAGGAATATCAAGTCATTTAGACCCTCCTTTGAACACCTCTATAGTAGTAATAATGTGTTCAAAACTTGATGATTTATCCCTAATTATCTAACCCTTGAAAAAACCTCTTCTCTATCTCATGCATGCCTCTCACATAGGCATGCCACAATCTTTCTTCTTCTTCACTCAAACTATCCTCATATGCACACTCAGACCTCTTCACATATCCTAAAACTATAAGAGAACTATTTTTACATCATAAATATAACCTACATGTCATACACATAGTCAACAATCAGCTCTGCTTATCAACCCATCCATTGGGTACATCTACTTCTCCTTCGCTCCATAATTCTCACATACACACCTTGCACAAGTCTTCTCCAAAAAATATATAAATCATCATCTTTGATTTCACTATATATATAGATTTCATGAATTATCATGTAAATAATATTTCTTGTCAGCCAAAAAACATTCCTTCACCCTTAAGGCATCTAACATGGGTCACACTTAAGCACAACTCTCTTTTAAATAAGTTTAAGTCACCTTTTAGGTCTTATGATGACCCATTCACCTCTTTGAAAATTATTTGAGTAAAATAAGAAAAAAAGAAAAAATTTAAACTCATGGATCCATTCCAAATTATCTATAGGTCCTCATTAAGTTCCAACAACCATCATAGTACCTTTCTTCTTAAGCACCATTTTCTCAAACAACATTTTATGCACACAATCATTATGAATGAAAACATAGTTGACTTATAAATCTTTGTTCATACTACATATGATTGGTAAAACCTTAATAATACACACATATCATAATAATGGAGTCTAAAATACTCTAAATTATCTAAGTCATCATGAGACATCGAAATAACATTAGAATGATCTCAAATATCCTTCTCGGGTCACTTGCGGAACATAGTCAAAAACATATTCAAATTTGGACCTTTATAACATTATCTATACACACTTTAAAACCTTAAAATTTATATTTATAGATGTTCCTTTTATTCCTCTACAAATTTACTTTTTACACCATGAGAAAATTCATTCTATATCGAAAGGTATGGCTCAAAAACCAGACACTAGTCTTTCCTTTATTAAATTCAAATATTTGAATTCAAATAGTCATAGTTAAACATTGACCACTATTTTGTCATCTAGTGTCCTCAATACTTATATTAATCATGCACCATTAATATCTTATAAATTTTAACTCATAGTTTACCAATTACCAAATATTAAACCTCAAACATTTTACCTCATCTCATGTAATCTTGTAATATTGACCCAATGCACATAGTTGATCTCCTATATGTAGCTTGGTCTTTATCTATGTTAAACATTAAACACTTTAAAGTCATCTCATTCAATACACACACACACACACACACACACACACACACACACACACACACACAATATATATATATATATATATATATATATATATATATATATATATATGTATGTATGTATGTATGTATGTATGTATGTATGTATGTATGAACATCTGATCACCATTAAATCTTATAATAAACTCAATTTTTATCTCTAATTATTGTTAAACTTTAAACACTTGTCCTCATTTGACTCAACATGCACCATAGATCTTGATCTGTATGATCGCTCATGCATCGTTGAATCTTCATTTGGTCATAATATTTAACTATGTTAACCAACAAACACTCTGACCCATTTGACTTAGTCTACATCATAGATATATATGTATGAATTATTATGAACCATTGGATCTCCATCTGGTCCTGATCTTCAATATCATGTAAAAATGACTAAGTATGGGGACCATTGCTTATCTACCTATAACACCAAATTTTCACCTTCATATCATTTGATTCTCTCAAGTAAATCTTCTAAAATTTGGACCATATGATATCATCACATAAGATAATATATCCATGTGTCAATATTCTATTATAACCCTCACATGTGTGAGATATAATGACATTAAAATTCTCACTCATATTTTTCTCTCACAGAGCCAACTATGTTAGGAACTTGTCTGGAGGGCCAAATTTTCATATACATATCTTTTGATGAACTTCATCACATGATATAAAAATTATCACATGTAAAATAGGCACAAAAATAATCAAAACCATATGATCAAATAATTTTTAGACTACCACAAATTTGAAATATAAATTTATTAATATGATTACTTGAATCTTCTTGCCATATTACAAATTTGGCTAAGTATGGGAAAACACTATCAAAATACTTGGGAGCCCAACTTTGCACACACATATATTTGGTTGTGTATCTTCACATGAATTGAGAATTTTCACATAAAAAATAGGGATTAATGCGATCAAAAACATATGATCAACTCCCCTTGACTCATCTACACGTGGTAATTATGACATCAAAAAACTACCTACTCAAATTTTATACTAGACCCAAATGTCTAGATGAAAATAATGATCAACCAAATGAAATCCACACATGAAAACAAGCACTCAAATCATTATTAAATTTTGATATGACCCCTTTAACATCCTCAAATTATTATACTCATTCCTAAACATCTCTAACCATGCCAAAATTGAAGATCAACCAAGCATCTTTCAAGCATACTAGGACAAGCACATTACACACTTTGTCATTATCACATAGAGTATCAAGTTACTTCATCCACTCATTAGGATATCTTAATCACCATGAAATCATTGAAAAATATCTAAAAAAAGTCTCCTCATACTCTATACCTTGTTTATGTGCATATCCCTTTATTACATGTCTTGTCTTGTGCTTGTATATACTACCATATACTTTGTATTTGGTCTTAAATACCCATTTACATCTTATAGGTTTCTTCCCTGGTGGAAGATCAACAAGTTTCCATGTGTCATTATTTATTAGAGAATGATATTTTACAACCATGGCATTTTTATAAGGTTTAGACTCTAGGGCTTCACAAACTGTAAAGGGCTCAAATGTTTCTATAACAAATATCACTAATGCCAAATTCACCTCTGCATGAGACATATTACAAGTCTTCAGTCTTATGGATGAAATGTTTGGAGGTCCATCCAATTTTGCATCTCAAATTATACTTGTATACCATTTAGGCATACATTGAGTAGTAGTTGGTGATGTTGGAGCTTTTGACTGACCATCATCACTATTTTCATTTTTAAATTTTACATGTTTGATGCCTATATTAGATGTATCTATGGAAGATGAATTGATTTTACCTTTCTCATCAAATAATAAATCCATGATGGTAAGTATATTCATAGTATTTGGATCAAGGAGCCAATATGCTTTCTTCTCATTACTATATCCCATAAAAATGCATTTTTGGGTTTTTTTATTCAAT
The DNA here is from genome assembly GCA_037957365.1 of Torreya grandis. Taxonomy (NCBI): domain Eukaryota; kingdom Viridiplantae; phylum Streptophyta; class Pinopsida; order Cupressales; family Taxaceae; genus Torreya; species Torreya grandis. The sequence continues at coordinate 327,056 of JARHVA010001462.1, read as the reverse complement.
TTTTTCCTTTTATTCTTTGGAACATGAATGTATTCCTTACAACCAAAAAATTGAAGATGAGAGACATTTGGATTCATCCCAATCTATGCTTCTTATGGTGTAATTATATTAAGTGCTTTTGTGGGTGACCTATTTAGTAGATATACAACTGTGATACATGCTTCTATCTAATATGAAAGATGTAGTTGTGCATCCTCAACCATGATTTGAAACATATCTAGAATGACATGCTTACACATTTATAAAACACCATTATACTATGGTGTATAAATAGTAGTATATTAACAATGTATTCCATGCTCTACAAGGTATGCAATGAAATTTTTATTAGTGTATGCCCCCCACAATCTAAATGGAGGGCCTTGATTTTGGGACTGGTTTCATTTTAATTAGATGCCTTGAACTCTTTAAAGTATTTAAATGTTTGATCCTTAGTCTTAAAAAAGGAATACCACATATTGTGGGAATGACTATCAACAAAGAGTTAAAAATAATTATATCCTTTTAGGCTAGATATCATAGGTCCACACATATCCGTGTGCATCAGATCTAATGGATAAGGAGATTGATATTCACTTTTTCCAAAAAGATCTCTTCATTGTTTACCAACTAAGAAATTATAATAAATACCATAAAATTGTTTGAGTGTGGGGAGACCTATGATGATGATGTGTTTGCTTAATACAATAAAAAACCCATAAATTAAATGACCATATATTCTATGTCATAGCTATGATTTTTCTATACCCTTTAGAAGTTCCTAATGGTAATTATGTATATGATCAAGCTAAAACATCTTACCTATATTATAAGCTCATGTAATAGTTTTAGATCCTTGAGACTTGTTCTTGATAAGGAAAAACTTCTCACCATGGTTATGATGAAACTCAACTTTGAGATTGTGATCAATAATTTGATTCATAAATAATAAGTTTTTAGTAAGTCTTGAAACATACAAGATATTTGTGATTATGGTAGTGTGATTACCAAGCTATAAAGAAACATTACCTTTACCCTAACAATGTATGATGAGTCATCATAAAGAGAAAAATTACCCTGAGATCTTGATTGGTTTAAAGTGGAAAACCATTATTTATGTCCTATTATGTGCCCTATGGAAATGAAATCAACATACCAAATATATTTTTAAGAATAAGGTTCTTAATGTGTTTGCTTAGTAAAGACATGATCATCTTCTAAAGAATGATCATCCTCAACAAAATTACATGTTGTTTTTTATTATTCCAATGATTTTTGGAATGGGGTTTAGGATTTGGTGACTAAGGTCGATTATGTGAAGTGGAATGATTACTAAATGATCCATGTGTGAATCCATTATACTAAAAATGTTTGAGGTCATGTCATATATTTCCACAATAAAACAAACCTTCTATGAATGGGACTTGTTCCCCTATTGATTTTGTTGATTGGTTTGCTTAGGGTTCTATTTAGAAGTCCTAATGGGCTTCTTCCCTTTTTGAGAGGAGGAAATTACATGTTGTTCATTAGGTTCCTCTACATTTTTCATGGATTATTCCTATTGTAACATGTTAACAAATGATGCAAAGGTTAGTTTCTAACCCATGACATTCAATGTGGCACACAAACTTTTTATGCATGGGACAGAGATATTAGGACTATAGGAACCAAATATTCATCTTTTATTGGTTCACCTAATACATCAAGTGAAGCCTACAAGGTTGAAAATATATGAAGAAAATCCTCCACTTTTCCTCATATTTCAAATTTAGACTATGGAGTTGGATTTGTAGATGAATAATATGGTTTTGATTATTCACCTCACATACTATTTGAATCTTATTCCAAGCATCCTAAACTATAGTAGCATTATGGATATGAGGTTGAACCTTATTAGAGACTCTAAACATGATTATGATCTTATCTTTTTGATTGGATTTATCATATTTATATTTGATAAGCATCATTAGCATGTTAAGTCCATGTGACATCAAAAAAATTTCATATGTACTCAAATTCAAGGTGGGTTTGAACCTTAATTTTACACACTACATAACTATCACCTTGCAAAACCTGAGTGTTTCACAGAACAAAGCACGTTTCATTTTCAACCATGTGTGCAAATCTGATCAAACTATCGAAAGGAAATGGATTGGTGCCTTATAACTATAAAATTTTCCCCTTTCTATATATATATATATTTATATTGATATACTAAACCTCTCTATATGCACACCTTCATATATATCTATTAGTATTGAATGGGTTCATTCCTTTAATATATTTATCGATATGTGAAAGAAACTTTAAAGCATGTGAGAGTAGAGTGGTACTAGTTACATAAATAGTACATAAAATATATTTTTTATATGATTAACACCTACTTAGAAGCAATTATACATATGTTGGCATAACTTCCATATATAATTATAAATTCCAAATGTAAATATTTATGTCTATTGCAGTAATGAATGGATAACAAAGGGATGGTTTTATGAATATTAATGAACCTTAGTATTACTTGATGATTTAAAGGGTTGATACTTAGACATCATTGCTACAATTATGTCAGGCTATAAATGTAGTATTTTAATGCATGATGACATTACACATAAATTTTAACAAGAGGAATCATGATACCAAACACTACAAATGATATTTTTACAATAACATTATTTTTGTATTGATTTGATTTGTCAAAAAATAAAAAAAAATTATAAATATTTACAAAGTATAATTTCAAGTACATAAAATATAAAATACAATTATGTAAATTAAAAAATTAAAATAATCCCTCAAATTTTTGTCCTTTTCTTGTTTTATCTTTTACATTTATTTGTGATTTGAACTCTAGACCTCTTATGGATACATTTTGGAAAAAAAATTAACATATAGACTCCTCTATGTATTATTTTAGGTTTATAAAAGATAAAACTAAAATATAAATTGCAAAATCACACCTTATAAAGCATAGTCCACCATGGAGTGCTAAATTGGGAGAAGAAGCTAGCTATAAACACCTCCTTTTGTTCCACTCAGCATGATTTAATAAATATACCAACTTGAATACTTATAAATAGATGTAAAACTATATTTACATGTTTACAACATGTTTGTAGATACAAGAGGATATAATAAAGAATCAAATCTAGAAATTAGTTTTGCATAATGACATCCATATGGTCTACAATGAAAAAATTTGATCACCTTCTCAAGCTTTCAATCCAAACAACTACATCATCTTGAGGATTCTAAATGGTTATAAAAAAATAAGAATATGTGTATGGTATAGGTTGGAATGTTCCAACATGAAATAAATAGTAGTAAAAAAAATGAATTTTCAAAAATATCGATCGTACATCTTGAAATGGAGGAAAATCGATTTGCAAGTCAAAATTTTGTCCAACCAACTCTAATACCAAATATTACTATGGTAAGTTTATTTTAAAAATCCGTAGGTATGATTTTTCATGTGCTTATACACTACTTATTTATTTGTAAGATGTTCCTAAATAGAACATAAGCATGGTTGTTGAAACATCCTATGAAGATTGCATACTTCTTGAAGTAGATCATGTCAAAACTCATGCCTCTATTTTCCTATGAAATGAAAAGGTGTTATAATGCTTTGCATTATTTTTAAAAATACTCCTTTTCTCTTGATCTTTATCTACTACTTATGATTTAGTAAATCTTATTTAAGTAACCTTAGTATGATAATTTTTTTATTTAATTCATTCTTACTTTACCACTATTTATTGAAATTAATTGAATTACCCCATGAGGTATTGGCTATTTTATATCTTGTAAAAGTATTTAGGAAAGGGTATAAGTTAGTGATGACTCTACTGGGAAGGCCATAATCCAATACATGGATAGAGGTTAGTGAGTAAGACCACACTGACCCACTTATATCGAAATGCTAAGTAGTTAAAATGCTTTATAATAAATTTGTTGATGTGTTGTGTACTTATTTTAATTCATGTGTTAGTTATAACACATTTATGGATCTCATTATGCATTTCATGTTAAACAATTGATGAAAATTTGTTCCATTATTGTTTTTTAGATTATATATAAAAAATTGTGATTGTGACATATTGGTATCAGAGCATAGTTTACTACTCTAGGGAAATTTGTAAAATCTTTATTGTTTATTTCTACTAAGTTTTTATTTATTTCACCACAAGATGGTGAGGACAAGATCTATAATAGTACACAATAACCCAAGAAATGTTAACTTGGGTAGAAGAAGGGGCCAAGGTCATAGGACTAATACTCTTAAGAGAGAGGAACCACCTCTTAAGAATGTTGATCATAATGTTAAGGACCCTAAGCTAAGGAAAATAATACCAATGTTAACAAGGAGGTAGTTTTGAAGGGAATTATGATTGTATTAAATTCACTTCAAAGTAAATTGGACACCCAAAAATGAAGGTTAAATAATCTAGAAGTTGTTCAAGCTAAAGAACTCATAATTAGAGGTGAAAGGTAAGTTGATAAACCAAAACTTTAGAATAACCATAATAATGTAGTTGATCATATTATTAAAGAGTTGAAGAAATCACCTCCAACCCTTTCGGTGAGGAACTAGGTGATGTAATTGATGCATGGTTAGTACCCTACAAAAGTATTTTAATCTGCATAGCATGTCCTCTAATGTGAAAGCAATAGTAGTTGCTTATCATTTAGTTAGATTTGTATCTCTTTAGTGTAATCATCTATGTTATTTATAAGGTTACTAACTAATGACTCTTACTTGGCATACTTTTGAAATGTAGTTCAGGAAGAGGTATCTTAGTTATAACTTCAAAAAACATACAATCATTAATTTTTAGTTATTGAAACAAGAGAATTTGATTGTGACTGAGTATGAAAATAAGTTTTTAAATATGCTATGTCATGTCAACTACATGCATGATAAAGAGACTAAAGTCACTAAGTTTAATTTAGATTTGAATGAGATATTAAAGTATGATGTGAATATGACTAATCCTAAGACTCTAACTTTTGCTATTAAATTTGATCATAGGGAATAAGAGAAAAAGAAGGCTTATCAAAAAGAAAAAAAAGATTTTAAACATAATAGGTAAAAATATAAGAAATAAAATATGTCCCCTTATCTTAAGAATTTTAATAAATATGACTCTAACTAAAGATTTACTAGGATTACAAGTGGTTTCAATATATTTTAAGGGTAGAATAAGAATTTCATGAATATGAATTCTTCTAAGATTGTTAAATTTAAGATAAATTTAACCTAAGGTAGTCAAAATGTTCATGATAATAGATAAAATACCATTCCAATGATTCCATGAATAACTTTAGTATGTTGGGAATGTGGAGATAACCACTAATGTAAAGATCATCCTAAGCTAAAATCTAACCAATCAACTAATCATAGAGTGTATGAAGTTATGGATAATAAAAACACATATTTTAAAATAACTATTAAAATTAGAGGTAAAATACATATTTTTTGTTCATTTTTTTTAATTCAGGAGAAACTGATAGTTTTATGGATCCTAAATTAGTAACATGTTATAAGTTGAATCCAGTGACTTTGAAGGATAGTTGGGATGTTGAGATTGGCTTAGGTAAAAGAGTACATATTACTAAGTGTATTTAGAGAGTAAGCTTAGACTTATGCATTTTTTAGACCCAAGTTAATTTATTTTTATCTCCTCTGAGATTTTTTGATATTATCTTAGGCATAGATTGGTTGTAATAGCATAAATCATATTTGGATTGTTGTATCAAAATGATATATTATTGTAATGATATGGGGAAACCTATAAATATTCAAGGTTTATTGAAATCAAAATTACATAAGCTAATCTCAACTTTATAGATTAAAAAAATAGTATGCAAAGGTTGTAAATTATATGTTGTTCAGATGAAAAATATTGCACTTATAACTCAATCAATGTTTAACAAATATCTATTTTTACAAGACTTTTCTAATATTTTTCAAGATAAACTACTTGGTTTACCTCCTAAACATGAATTTTATTTTTATATTGATGTATCTCTAAGGTTAGCCCCTACATCTAAATCACCTTATCATATGAATGTAACATTTTTGTTAGAGCTAAAATATCAACTGCAAGAATTACTATAAAATGGAAGTATTTGTTAGGACTTGTTCCAAAGTATTAACTTAGGATTTTGGTAAGTTTATTTAAATAAATGTAAATGGGGCATGCTTATTTTTATAAATACACCTTCGTAAATAAATTAACTTAGATTTATTAGGTTATTTTTATATTTGTGTTAATAATTAGAACTACCTTTTGAGTGGAATTCCCATGAGAGTTGGTTAGTAGGTTTGTTGGTTTTATCGGTCATGGGTAAAAACTATAAATATATGTTTTTCTATGTAAAAAGGTTAATGGCATATTGGCACCCTTATACGTACTTAATTTTTTGAGATTAATAAAATGCTTGTTGACCTGCACTTAGTGGGCACAAGATTCAACCTAATTGGTTTATGTCATATCAATGGTATCAAAGTGTGGTTATCAAGAGCACAATGAATTTGAGTGAAAGAAAGGTGAAAATATTTATTCATTGAGACACAAAGAAGCCTCACATGAATTTAATTATATAAAATACATTTGGCATAAGGTATGTCCTTTTTGACTTTGACATAATGTTAATATTTTAAAAAATTATCAAAATATAAAAAAATTTAATATTTTATATTGGTATATAAGTAAATATGCCTAATAAGCCTATGTTGTATGACCATGTGCCTGGAAAGCTCTTCCTCCATATTTCTAACCTCAGGTCCTTCATTTTTAGCATTTTAAAATGATTTTGAAGGTTGAAATTTGATCATATTTTAATTTTAAACCCTTTTTATGCAAAAAGCCATTTGTATGGTTTTTTCAAACCTAAAAACTTCCCTAATCAGATAGTATGGCCTTAATTTTTTTGAAAATCCATTTGGTCAATTTTTTGTTGTGTTTAAATTACTAAAATTAGATTTAACCCAAAATTAGATAAACCTATTTAGCACCCCAACTCATCCAAAATTAGATTTAATTCATCAAATGTCTTCCTGAAAGTGTCAAACAGTGGCAAATCTAGAGTTGTATGGCCTGGTACAGTTTTGTATGGACAAGAACAATGAGTGAATGGTTTAATTTTTTTTTCAAAGCATAATGGCATTGGAATTATGATAAAATCATTGAAAGATATAGGAAAAATATATTTTTCATTTTGTAAAAGTTTCCAATAATTTTTTTTAAAATTATAGGGTTTGAGTGGGTCCCAACAAACTATGCAAGCATTTTTATTTACTTGGTAAAATCAACCACAGATAAATAAACTTCTACATTGAAGTATTTTTTTTAATTCACATAAAGTAAAAAATCTGGTTTATATATAAATTTTTGTCATTATGACTTGTGAATACTCTTAGAGAAATTGGAAGGGATATTTTTGTGGAAATCTTTGAAAGGAAGAGGTCAAGGGTTCCAATATTTTTTGACAAAAAATTTCTATTTGGTATATAATTTTTAAATGGAATATTCTTTTTTAAAATCTTTTTTATATCCTTTGCAAGTTGTAAAAAAACATATATTGCAAAAGCATTAATACTACTTGGAAAAATGCAATAGAAGTTCATTTCTTTTGATTTTGGTGAAATAATGTTGTATTTTGGTGAAATAAAGGTGTATTTTTGGAGAAATAAGGGTGTAATTTTTGATTTTTTGGTGAGGTTAAGTGCAAAACCCATAAAAAATATTTTTTTTCTCTATTGGGAGGTTAAATAAATAAACCTTTAGAAGCATTATCTTGTGCAAAGTGCTATCAGTGAGTGTGTTGATTCTTTCATTCATCACATATATTTTGCATTGTATCACACTTAATTTTATTTGTCACACTTTATTCATGTCAATATTCCAAAGATTCATAATTTTCTTTCAGATGGTGATAAATTAACAAATTCTAATTATTCAGATTGGAAATATATGATGGAAGATTCATTAATTTCTAATGAGCTATGGGATATTGTAAAGAATGAAAATCCTATATTAACTACAAAACAAACCAAAATTTATATTTTTAATCTATGTCATTTTGAGGCCCTATATTTAATCAAGTGTTACTGTACTTAGGATACATACATATTAAAAATAATTCTCATAGATACACTGCATGGAAAACCTTATCTGGATTATATGATAAGAAACTTAAACATAAGAAGATAGACATCCACATTTAGTTATTTACTTTATCATTAGATAAATATGGGGATATGGGAGAATACATGTCTAAGTTGAATAATATTACTACTAAGTATAATAAGGCTGGGTTTAGACAACTAGATGATGATATCATAGTTACTGCTGCATTGAAAGGACTACCTAGGTCCTACAAGAACTTTGTAAAAATATTGCATGTCTTTGACAAGATCACATGCATCACTTATGATAAGTTAGTTGATTTTATTATTCAATATTATCTCTCTCTACCTAATAAATTTAAGAAAACTAAGGAATCTCATGTTTTTTAGTCTAATCCTAGTTCATCTTCTTTTGGTCAATAAAATAATATAAGAAACAATTATAGAGGGGGTCAAGGTTATAAAGGAGGTATATTTCAAAGCTGAGGTAGAGGTTATTCAAATCAACAATCTAGCCATTCTCATTCAAATGAGATGAGTTATAAATTATTTGGTTACAACTCTTATAGAGGTAGAGGTCGAGGTAGATCAGACATTTAGTGTCATAGATGTGGGAAATTTGGTCACATTACCTCTCAATGTAGGATTCCTTTTGACAAAATTCAGAGGCCAAAAAAAGTGACTAAGTCTGACTCTAATCAATATGTTGACCATGATTATGATGAGTCTATACATATTGTTCATGAATCCATATTCACTACTTTAGATAACATTGATTATATGAAATATGAGTTTAGAGATGAGCTCACAGATGTATGGGTTTTAGATACAAGAGAAAAAAAACATGACATTTAGGTGATACTTCTTTTGGAATTTAAAATAAGATTCTCTCTCTCTATTATCCTTGGTAGATAAGTATTTGCATACTCCACAAGGTATTGGGTCAATTCGTATTCTCTTTCCTAATGGATCTATCAAATACTTAGAGAATGTTTGGTATGTTCCCACATTGCAAAAACATATTCTTTCCTTGGTAACTATTAAAATAAAGGTTATCAAATTATTCTTGAAAATGGGATCATTTATATAAATTCAATGAAGGATGGATACAAAACCATGTATACATGATATGAGGATGCAAATTTGGTTAGATTGCATTCTAAATTTCTTCATCCCACAGTGTAACTTGTGGTAGTTGTTGAAATAGGTACATCTACTATGTATACATAGTAGTTATGGCATATTCTCTATGGACATTTGAATGTTCACTCTTTAGTATACTTGTAGAGATATGGTATGGTGAGTGGGTTGACCACTTTTCACAAAGATAGTATTATTTGTGAATCATGTGTTTTAGGTAAACAAAATCGAGCAAATTTTCCTAAGAGTTATTCATGGTGAGCTAATAGATGTTTGTAGTTATTTCATAGTGATGTATGTGACATGAAGAAGTCATACATTGGATGGTGTAGGTATTTAATGTTGTTTATTGATGATTTTTATAGGATGACTTGGGTGTTTTTAATTAAAAATAAATTAGAAGTTTTCAATAAGTTTGTTGATTGGTTACACTTAGTTGAAAAAAAATAGGTTCACACTTGACCACTCTTCATTCAGATGATGGTGGTGAGTATACTTCAAATGATTTTTTGGATTATTGTTGAGAATATGGCATTCATAGACAATACAATATTGCTTACACTCTTCAATATAATGAAGTATCTAAATGAATGAATAGGACTTTAGAGGGCATGCCTTGAGTTATGTTGTACTATAAATAACTTGATGATAAGTTTTGGGCCAAAGCCATTGTTATTTTAGTGTATTTGAGAAATAGGTCCCCTAAAGATGCACTTTTGGGATAAACTCCATATGAGGCTTGGTATGGGTCTAAACCAAAAAATAAACAATTGAAAGTTTTTGGATGCCTTTGTTTTTATTTAGTTCCCACTGAACATAGAACTAAGGTAGAACATGAATTTGAAAATACATCTTTCTTAGATATTTAGAAAATAAAAAGGGTTATCATTTGATTTTACAGGTTATAGGAAAATTCATAGTGAGTAGAGATGTAATATTTGATGAATTTGGTACTATGAAAACTACAAAGATTGCTTCTCAATTGATAGGTTAGAGAGGAAGATTTAAAAATGTGATAAGGGATTAAATAATGAGGATAATTCTTAGAGGATGTGGTATGAAACTAGTATATCTTATATTTCATCTCCTTCATATATTAATTCATAGGTTGATGATTTAGAAAATGTTGAAAATTATCCCAATCTTCCTTCAAATGGTGCACATAATCAGAATTCTAGTGTTTCATATCTAAATAATTTGAATAAGTATCCAAAATGGGCTCAAAGTAATTTTTATAACTTAAAATTAGCTTAAGTTTGTCTAACATGTACCAAGAGTTATTTTAAATAGGTGAATTATGCAATGGTTGTTACTACTTCTTCCATTGAGCCATCTACTTTTGAAGAGGCTTCTACTCACCATGTTTGACAACATGCAATGCAAAGTGAATATGATGTAATACATAACAATAATACTTGGGTTTTAGTTGATCCTCCTCCACATGTTCAACCTATAGGATAAAAATGGGTTTATAGGACTAAGTATAAATTAGATGGCTCCATTGATAAACATAAGGAAAGAATTGTTGCGAAGGGTTATGCACAACAAGAGGATATTGACTATGAGGAAACATTTACACCAACTACCAAATGACACATGATTCTTATGCTCCTTGCATTAGTAGCATATAATGGCTGGAAAATACATCAGATGAATCTTAAAAGTACCTTTTTGAATGGTGATTTATAGGAAGAAGTATATATGAAACAACCCTAGGGTTTTGAGAAAGTGGGTGCAGAGCACAAAGTGTGTAAGTTGATCAAATCTCTCTATGGGATTTAATAGGAACATAGGGCTTGGTATGATAAAATGGATTCATACTTGAAGACAATTGAATTTAATATAGTGAATCTGATGATACTCTCTATTTTTGAGTGTAGGGTAATAAATTAGTGATTTTTGTTCTCTATGTTGATGACTTGTTTATCACATGAAATGATGAAAACCATAACAAGTCTATGAAGAAGGAATTAAAAGATGGGTTTGAGATGGTATATATTGGAATTCTTCACTATTATCTTAACATAGGATCAAATCATAAAGAGCATAATATTTTTATTTCAAAAACTAAGTATATTTTTGAGTTATTAAAGAGGTTTAACATGAGTGATTACAAATCTTCCCTCACTCCCATGGAAAGTAACTTAAAATTGTCTAAGGATGATGGTAGTGCCTTTCTTTATGGAACCAAATATAAATAGTTAGTGGGAGGTTTGATATATTGATGACTCCTAGGCTCGATATATCATTTTCAGTTGGAATTTTGTCTAGGTTTATGCACGAGCCTAGATAAATTCAATGGTGTGTAATAAAAAGAGTACTTTGTTACCTTCAAGGAATAAAAACATATGGACTTGAGTACCACTGTAACACAAAATTCAAACTTGTTGGGTATTATGATACAAATTTTGGTAGATGTGTGGAAGATAGAGTATCCACAACAAGATACAATATTCATATGAGTTCACCTGTCATTACCTGGTGTTGTAAGAAGCAAGATACAGTGGCAAATTCATCAATAAAATCATAGTACACTATAGCATGGGATGATTTCAAAGAAATTATTTACTTATGATGAATTCTTGAATATCTTCAAAGTACTCAAATCGCTCCTACATAGTTATACATTGATAATGAAATTATAATTAAGATGTCTAAGAATCTAATATTTCATTAAAAAAAAACATATGGATGTCAAATATCATTATTTGTAAATGCTGTTGGTGAAGAAAGCACTTGATCTAATATATTACCGAACTAATAACTAGAAAATTGACATTTTCATAAAACCCTTTAACAAAATAAAATTAGAAAAAAATAGAAAAATGTTTGACATTTGTCCAAAGAACAAACTTTGGATCATAGATGGGTTTGTTAGGATTTATTCCAAAGTCTTAACTTAGGATTTTGGTAAGTAATTTAAATAAATGTAAATAGGGCATGCTTATTTTTATAAAGACACCTCCATAAATAAATTAATTTATATTTATTAGGTTAGTTTTATATTTGTGTTAATAATTAGAACTACCTTTTGAGTGGAATTCCCATGAGAGTTAGTTAGTAGGTTTGTTGGTTTTACCAGTCATGGGTGAAAACTATAAATATATGGTTTTCTATGTAAAAGGGATAATGACATATTGACACCCTTCTATATACTTGATTTTTTTAGATTAATAAAATAATTGTGGACCCACACTTAGTGGACACAATATTCAACCTAATTGATTTATGTGATATCAATATTATGTCAAGTGTGTCACTTTAGGATCCACCAGTGGTCTTTGTAAAAAAGAAAGATAGAACCTTGTGATTGTGTGTTGACTATCACATGCTTAATAAGGTTACCATTGAGAATAATTATCCTTTTCAAAGGATAGATGATCTATTTGATCAAATGAAGGATGAAACTATGTTTTAAAAGATAGACTTGAGATTAGGCTATCACCAGTTAAGGATCAAGGAATAAAATATCTATAAGACTGATTTTAGAATAAGTTATAGACATTACAAGTTTATGGTAATGTCTTTTGGTTTAACTAATTCAATTTATATATTTATGAATTTAATAAATATTATATTTAGGTATTTTCTATATAAGTTTTCTCTAGTATTCTTTGATGATATACTGATATATTCTAAGAATGTAGATGGACTTGAATAATATTTGTGCTTAGTGCTGCAAAGGATAAGACAACATAAAAATTTTGGTAAACTATCTAAATATGTTTAATTTTGAATATGAGATCCACTATTTGGGTCATCTTATATCTGAGGTAGTATTACTATTTATCTAATAAATATTAGAGCTATACAAAAGTGTCCTAATCCTAAAAGAGTATATGAAGTATGTAATTTTATGGGACTGGTTGGTTATTATAAATTCCTTATCATTCAAGGATAATAAATTTGTGTGGAATTATAAATGTGAACAATATTTTTTGAATCTTAAAGAGTTATTAACTTTGGCACTTTTACCTATTATACTAGATCTAAATGAAAATTATGAAGTATGGGATGATGTATCTAAATAAGGTATGGGTGGTGTGTTAGCTTAGGATGCTTCAGTTGTAGCTTATGAGTCATGGAAACTAAAGGACCATAATAATAATAATTACACCACTCATTACCTTGAGCTTTTTTCCATCATCCATGATTTGAATCAATGGAAACATTTTTTGTTGGATAAGTATTTGGAGGTAAAATTTGATCATTGTAGCTTGGAATATTTATTTTCCTTGGATGATCTAAATATGTGTCAACGTAGATGGATTGAATTTTTAAATAATTTTGATATGAATATTTCATATGTGAAGGGTAATAAGAATCATGTTGTTGATGCACTCAGATGATAGATGTATCTTTCTACCTTATTTATCTTGTATAGTAATTTCAAATTTGAATTATTGGAATAATAGTGTTCTGATAAGTGTTTCCATGATGTAAGTGCAAATTTGGCTCATGATCCTATTGAAAAGAAATATTGTGATTTTTTTGGTTGATTTTAGTGGTTTAATTAGATATAAAAATAGAATTTATGTACTTTATTCTAGTGAATTAAGGAATATTTTACTAAAATAAGTGCATGTAACACCTCATTTTACTCATCTAAGTGTCACAAAGATGACCCATGAATTGAAAAGTCTATACATTGGCCTAGAATAAAACACAAAGTTTTTATTTTTGTATGAAGATGTTTGGAATGCCAACATGTGAAATATAAACATTTCTATCTAGGGGAATTTTTTTACCCACATGATGCACCATGAGGTAAGTGGGTTGTGATTTATTTGAATTTCATAGCTAGTTTGCCAAAATCTAGAAGAAAACATGATACTATTCTGATTGTGATAGATACATTCACTAAAATTGGTTATTTAATTATTGAAAACTTGAATGATGATGCATCTATATTTAGTTCATGGTTTTGAAAGAAATAGTATGATTTCATGGCATGCCTAAGGTTATTATCTCAGATATAGAAACTTTTTACTTTGAGGTTTTATAAAATTGTGATAGTTGCTTTTAGTACAAGGTAGAATTTTAGTTCATCTTATCACCCAAAAACATATGGTTAGACAAAAATATTGAATCAAGTTATAGAATATATTTTAAGAATGTATGTTATGGATCAACAATTTAAATGGGAATATTATTTAAACTTAGTTAAATTTGATTATAATAATACATACCATTCAGTGATTAAAATATCTCCTTTCAAAGTTTCATATGGATGCAAGTTTATAAATCCAATAGGCTAGGAAAGTTTAGAAAATAGGATTATCCTTGGTCCTGATGTTTTGAAAAAATATGATAGGTAAATGGAAACTACAAAGAAAAATTTGAAGGTTTCCTTTAATAGGTAAAAGAGCTATGTTGATTTGAAAATTAAACCACATGAATTCCAAGTGGGAGAAAAAGTTTATATATATGTTAGATGGCATAAGAATTCAATTGAATTTGGAAAGTATTTTAAAATATCCCCTCCATTTGTAGGACCCTTTGAAATTTTAGAGAATATTAGTCATTTTGCTTACCGACTAGCCATTACTCATTATTTGTCTCAAATTCATACTGTGTTTTATGTTGTTTTATTAAGAAAGTATATTCCTAATCCATCTCATGTTTTGGATTGGACTCATATTTAATTTTAAGATGATAAAAGTTATAGTTGGATCTAATGAAGATCTTAGACCATTGCAGTGTTAAATTGGGAAATTATTATATTTCCCAAGTATTAGTTCAATAGAATCCTTTATTAGAAAGAAGTGCTACATCGAAAGACAAGAGTTTTTAAAAAAAACATTATCCTTGGTGGTTTTGATTGTCGGGATGACTCTTTTACAAGTAGGGGAATATGTCATGACCCAATTTGACCTACATTTAATTCAATTTGATGATATAGATTAGATATGAACTATTTGAGACATATTTTGGTTGTTTTACTATGGTGTTACAATTTTGTGATCTATATTGATATATTTTATTATAATTATTAAGACAATTATGAACTACTTTTTCATTAAAACATTGGATACTTATGCTTAATGCATATTGATTTATTATTTAGTTAGATGCATTATTTAAATACTTTTATTACATTTATTATATTTAGATGTCTAAATATTGTTGATGGTCTATTTATTGACTATAGGGATAGGTACTTGATATAGGTTATGTTCAAGCCTAAGTAGCAGGGAAACATAGAGTAACAACATTAATAAACAAAATCGTGAATTCGATTGTAAAGTTTGAGCTTGACAGTATTGTTGATTTAGTCAGTGTGTTTATATAATTTAAGTGTTGTGTATTATTATTTTATGTCTGATTTTATTATTGTTTGATTTTAGTCAATTTTTAAATTTATGCAAATGTCATTTTACTTGATGTTACTGATTGTGGGAATTGTCACTTTATTATGTCATAATTAGTTTAATGACTATTATTTTCTCTTTTATATAATCATTTTTGTCATTCTATTTTCTTATGTTTTTTGTTGACTCCATGACTATGAAATTTGATAAGGTATTCAGTCACATATTACTCTTGTGTATTTACAATCATTTTGATTATTGATTTATTATTACCTTGTTTGGTTATCTTGATGTTGTTTGACTTAATTTTTAATATCAACCATGTTACAGTTGTAGGCAATTATAGACAATTTTTATCTACTCTATGATTTAGGCCTATGCATTCAAGTTTAAACATTGAAGAACCCTTATCATTATTTGTTCATTTGGAATTGTTTTAATAGCCAAGTTTGGCTTGGGAATGTGCTTAGGTTGTTTTAATGTTCGACCCACCTCAAGGAAATTGGTAATTAGTTGGTGTTGTTTTGTTTATGCCATACAATTTTAGAGTCATGGCATTGGATTTATTTACTATACAAATGGGTTAAGATGATTCTTTGGATTTTTGGGTTTTATTTGGTTCATTTGGACTCAATCATTTCTAAAAACTTTATGCCTTAGGGAGACTCTGCCAAAAAAATTGGTATGTTGGCCAAGGAGAATGAAATACGTTAATGAAAGTATATTTTAAAGTTATTATAAGAATATACTTTGTAAATTAAGAATACGTAAGTTCTAATCTTAAATTAAGAAATTAAAAATGCTTAGGCTAAGATAATTAACCTAAGACAAATGTTTAAATCTTTTGGAATAAGATTAAAAGTAAGACTTAATATAAGTGCACTTAGTCCATGAGACTATTAATATGCATCGAGTTTATTACACTCATACAACACTCATATCGGTAATAATGAGAAATGTAAGTTTAACTTAAGCCAATGCAAGATATTTAGGTATGCTTTCTCATGTGTATGTTCTTTGCTTGTTGATTTATAAGATGTTCCTAAACAAAAAATAAGCATGGTTGTTAAAACATCCCATGAAGCTTACACACTTCTTGAAGTCTTTCATGTCAAACCGTGTGCCTTTATTTTCCTATAAAATAAAAAAGTGTTCTAATGCTTTACATTGATTTCAAAAATAGTCCTTTTCCCTTGATCTTTATTTTTTGCTTATGATTTGGTAAATCTTGCTTAAGAAAGCTTAGTATGATGATTCTTATATTGAATTTGATCTTACTTTACCACACTTTGTTACACTTTGTTAAATTACATCATGAGATATTACTATTATATAGCCTATACAGGTACTCAGATAAGGGTATAAGTTAGTGATGACTCTGTTAACAAGTCCATAGTGTAGTATGATGATAGATGTGAGTGGGTAGGACCACATTGGTGCACTTATATCCAAATACTAAGTGGTTAAAATGCTTCCTAATAAAATCATTGATGGATTATTTAATTAGTCTAGTTCTTTTGTTGGCTACAACATAACTATGGATCTCATTATATATTTATATATTAAACATATATTGGTGGAATAAACCATTATGATTATCTCACTTATATGAATCTAACTACTATTATTATGTATAAGGATGATAATTTTTGACCCAAAAAGGTGTACCGATAGAATATATTGTTACGTCTCATAGAAATAAATCCATCAACTGCTAATTTTCATAAGGTAAAATATTCTAGACTTATTATTATTTTTTTGTGGAAAAACATCATGAATAAAACCATGGTGATAAAAAAATTCAATTCCTCCCAAATCATAAGTTAGATTTTTTTGGCCTTCTAGTGCTCAGGGCACTAGATATGAATAAAAAAAATCTTCATAGAAACTTTCCCAAATCAAAGATCTAATACCAATTGTAAGGAAATTACTTAGATGATTAATAATAATATAATTATATATGGTAAAATTAAGATCAAAATAAGTAGATCCACAATAATAATTAGTGAAATATTAGAATACTTGAATATGATGATTGAGCCACTTCGAGGGGGCAACCTCCACAACAATGCAATAAGAATGCAATTCATAATATGATGATAAAATACTAATCACTACCTCATATATATACTATAATTATATATGTTTATTCCATAGGATAACCATACTAGTAACATCGATAAATGGAATAATATAATATCAAGGTGTGTAAGACACAAGTCGGCCACATATATCCCTAGATGCACTATCGGTTAAGGGTGTAGTAGAGATGTATATTTTCATGTAAGTTTAGCTCATGATATTATAGTAACTGATCATTTGATTAAATGTGTAATATTTTATTACTAATTAAATAAGTAATTACATTATTTCATTAATACATTTGATAGAAGAACATAGATATGTGATTTTTATCATGTATTGGCAATTACTTATTTTAGAATAAGTAGTTTTATAACATTGATTAGAAAGCTGTAACATTTTGAGTTTATATATGTTATTTATTCTTATTTTACCTATAAATTTAAATTTTTTTCATGTCTTCGGTTATACTTTTTCACTATTAGGTTTGTGGTATTTAGTTGATAGGTTATTTGAAGATGCAAATAATTGCCTCAGTGCTTAGTTGTAAAAGTAAATTATGATTTTTACATGAATATTTTTATTACATTTGATTATATGGGAATTGGAATGTATTTTATTATGATAATTTAATTTTAATTCTTCCTATAAAATTAACTTTACGCTTATAAAAGTTAAGTGATGTTATTCCTTAAACAACTTCACTTGTGATAAACATTGGAATACAATATTTTGGTGTAGTTGAAAGTTATGTTTTAAATAATTTTTTAAAACACTTTATACTATACCAAATTCATTGAGAGATGATTTACCTAATTAAAGTCATGGAGACTTTATTAAATATCTTATAATATAACTATACATATTAGTAAAATGAAATCCTTGTATTATAATTTGTCAAATTAAATAGATTATATTCAGCATGATACTTATGCATGTGTTTGTAATAATTGATCAATTTTATGGAAATTATTAAATGGAATAATTAATTAAGTATTTGAAAACTTATAATTTTTCTAAAAATTCTAATTGAAAATAATAATTTCACTTTGAAATTATCAAGCACTATTAAGTGCAGTGTACTGTTATGGATAGCTCCTAAAAACTCATTGAAATTGAATTGCAATAAGATTATATTAATATTACATATATTTTGAAATTAATATGGAAATAAGATAATTTTTGGAAGGTTTTAAAAAGACTATGGATATTCATATCTAAAACATATTGTAATTGAAGATCAAATGCTCCATATTTGGAATTGGCCATTGGAATACTTCATAACAAGCTAGTTCATATACTTAAATTGTGAAAGAAGCTAATGAAATTATATTTTTAATTTATTATAAGAATATAATTTTAAACTTAATAAAAATTAATTTATAATATTAAATTAAACAATTAAAATATTCTTAGGCTAAGCTCATGAACCTATGACAAAGGTTTAAATCTTTTGGAATAAGATTAAAAGCAAGACTTAATATAAGCACACTTAGTCTGTGAGACTATTAATATGTATGGGTCTATTGAAATCATAAAAAACTCATATCAATAATAATGGGAAATGTAAGTTTAACCTAAGCCAATGTAAGATACTTCTGATCATAAATCCAATATGATTTGTTGAGCTTACAAAACATCAATTACAGAGACATATATAAATCCCTATATATTCTCATAATAGTCCTACAAAATAGGATGAACATATAAACAAATAATAATCTTTAATATTCTAAATTATGAGATTAGTCCATAATAGTTTTATTCTACTAACTTAGTTTAACAACAAAATGACTAAAAATTACATGAGTTGTTTTATAGATAATAACCTCACTTTTAAATTAAAAGTCTTACTATGGTAAATTTATTCTAACATTTACCCCTTAATCTATCATAGATTTGAGAGTACAAGAGAGAAATTATAAATGCCTCAAACTTATCATGTGCAAGTGTCGTCATGAATACATTTATGCATTGATCTTGAGTGGGATAATAATTGAGCTATATATTGTGTTGTTTAACATATTCACATATGAAATAGACTTAAACTTCAATTTGGTTAATGCATTCTTGAAAAATTGGATTGTGAAAAAGTTTAAGAACACCCTAATTATCATAGTTTAGAATTATTGGTTGAGTCTGTAGAACTCCAAATCCTACTAGTATGTGGTGTAACCATATCACCTCGCATAAATCTCCTAAAATGTGATATTCTACCTCAGTAGAAGAATGAGAAACAAAGTTCTAATTTCTTGCTTCCCCATCAGATTAGACCAGACCTCAAAAAAAAATACAAACCCAAAAGTATAATTTCTATCATCAATTAAACCTACATGATCTATGTCTATGTATCCTATCAAGAATAAATTATCATTCTTATTATATGTTAGGTCATAATCTAGTGTTACTAGAATGTATTATAATACCCACTTAGCTACTTCCCTTACCTTTGTTTACTACATAAACAAAGAAATATAGATGACATCATAGATGATATATAGCCTAATGTATGTGAGGTAGATGAGATTCCCAATTAAATGATGATTAAATGTGGCCTTTACTAGTGGTGATGGATCTGAGTGAGACAGTTGAAGCCTTGTCTCCATAAGTGTAGCCATGAGTTTTCAATCCATCATCCAAAACCTCTCAAGTAATGTTTTTGTATACTTCATCTAAGACATGAATATTTGGTGTCCTTTTTGCCATATGTCCAATCCAAGATAGTAGTGTAGTAGCTCAAGATCTATCATGTCAAATGATCAATTGAGAATTTTATTTATTTCATCAATCATCTTCACTAAACTACTAGTGATGACTAGATCATCAACATAAATAATAATAATAATAATAATAATAATAATAATAATAATAATAATAATAATCTCCTCTTTTAATTTTTGAGGTAGATATTAGGATCATGTGGACTCCTCTAAAATCCATGCTTCATGAGATACCAATCAATTTTTATATACCAGGCTCTAGGAGCCTATTTGACACCATACAAATATTTTATGAGGCTACACACCTTTTGCTCTTATCCTGGTGTGACACAACCTTCTGGTTGAGTCATATAGACCTCTTCCTATTAAGAAGGCACTTTTAGCATTCATCTAATGAATGTTCCATCCAAATTATATATCCTTCACATAGATATTTATGATTATCTTTATCTTAGATGCAGAAAGAAGCAAATGTCTTCTCATATTCTATACCTTATTTATGTGCATATCCCTTTGCTACATGTCTTGCCTTGTGCTTTTATATAGTACCATATACTTTATATTTGGTCTTAAAACCCAATTTACATCTAATAAATTTCTTCCCTTATGGAAGATCAACCAGTTTCCATGTGTCATTCTTCATGAGAGAATGATATTCTTCATCCATGGCATTTTTCTAAGGTTTGGACTCTATGGCTTCATGGACTATAGAGGGATCAAATGTTTATATAAAAATGATAATTAATTTTAAATTTACCTTTGCATGATCCATACTACAAGTCCTTATCCTTGTGGATGAAGTGTTTGGAGGTCCATCTAGTTTTGCATCTTGAATTATACTTGTATACCATTTAGGCATACATTGAGTAGTAGTTGGTGGTGCTAGAGCTTCTGATTGACCATCACCGCTATTTTCATCTAAAAAGTTTACATTTTTGTTTCCTAAATTATATGTCTACATGAAATATGTATTGATTTCAACTTTCTCATCAAACATTACATCCCTAATGATAATAATCTTCATGGTATTTGGATTAATAAGTCAATATGTTTTTGACTCATTATTGTATCCCACAAAAATGCATTCTTGGGTTTTCTTATCCAATTTTTTTATTTTTTTTAATTTGGACATGCATGTATGCCTTAAGACCAAAAAATCAAAGATGAGAGACTTTTGGCTTCATCCCAATCCATGCTTATTGTGGTGTAACTCCATCAAGAGCTTTCATGGGTGATCTGTTTATAAGATATATGACTATGAGACATGATTCTACCCAATATGAATAAGGTAGTTGTGCATCCTCAACCATGCTTCAAAACATTTATAAAATGACACAGTTACACCTTTCTAAAACACCATTATATTATTGTGTATAAGGAGTAATGTATTGACAATGTATTCCATGCTCTATAAGGTATGCAATAAAATTTTTACTGGTGTATACCCCCCACAATCTAAATAGAGGTCCTTGATTTTGAGACTAGTTTCATTTTCAATATAGGCCTTGAACTCTTTGAATGCTTGAAATGTTTAATCCTTAGTATTCAACAAGGAATCCCACATCTTGTGGGAGTGATTATCAAAAAAGTTATAAATACTAATATCCTTTTAGGCTAGAAATCATAGGTCCACACATATTAGTGTGAACCAAATCTAGTGGATAAGGAGATTGATATTCATTTTTTACAAAAGGATCTCTTCATTGTTTACTAGATAAGGAATTATTAAAAATATCAGAAGATTATTTGAGTGTGGGAAGACCTCTGATGATGTTGTGTTTGATTAATACAAAAAATATCCATAGCTCAAATAACGATATCTTCTATGTCATAGCTATGATTTGTCTATACCCTTTACAAGTTCTTCATGGTCATTATGGACAAGATCAATTTGAAACATCTTACCTATATTTTAAGCTAGTGTAATAGTTTTAAATCCTTGAGACTTGTTCTAGATAAGGAAAAAGTTCTCACCATGGTTTTGATCAAACTCAACTTTAAGGTTATGATCAAGAAGTTGATTTTTAAAAAAAAAGTTTTTATTGAGTCTTGGAACATACAAGATATTTGTGATCATGGTAGTGTGGTTACCAAGCTATAAAGAAACATCACATTTACCCTAAATAGTGTATGATGAGTCATCACCAAGAGAAACATTACCTAAAGATATTGATTGGTGTAAACTAAAAACCAATTATTTTTATCCTATCATGTGCCTTGTGGCACCAAAATCAACATACCAGATGGATTTTTAAGAACAATATTCCTCATGTGTTTTTTAATAAATACATGATCATCTTTTGAAGAATGATCATCCTCAACAACATTCCCATGTTGTTTCTTCTTCCAATGCTTTTTGGAATGGGGTTTAGGCTTTATTTATTGAGGTGGATTTTGTGAAGTGGACTTATTACTAGATGATCCCTATGTGAATCCATTTTACTATCAATGTTTGAGGTCATACCTTATCTTTATACAAATAAAACAAACTTTATATGAATGGGATTTGTTCTCCTATTGGTTTTTCTGATTATTTTGCGTAGGGTTCTATTTATCAGTCCTCATGGGCTTCTTCCCTTTTTGAGAGGAGGAAAGTGCATGTTTTTCATTAGGTTCTTCTACATTTTTCATGGATTTTTATTGTTGTAACATGTTAACCAATGATGCAAAGGCTAGTTTCTAACCCATGACATTTAATGTGGTCACAAAAACTTTGTATGTAAGGGGTAGAGATCTTAGGACTATAGGAACCAAAGAGTCATATTTTAATGGTTCACCCAATGCTTCAAGTGAAGCCTGCAAGGTTACACATCTAATAAGAAAATCCTCCACTTTTTCCTTTGATTTTAACTTTAGACTATGGAGTTAGATTTTCAAATGAATAATATGGTTTTGATTCTTCACCTCAAAGACTATTTGAAGCTTATCCCAAACATCTTGAACTATAGTGGCATTACAAATATGAGGTTAAAACTCATCCAAGACTCTGAACATGACTATGAACTTATATTTTTGATTGGATTTGTCATTTTTACACTGCTGATAAACATCAATAGTATGTTAGGTCCAGTGCCATCAACAAATATCAATATGTCCTCAATTTCCAAGTGGATTTTAACCTTAGTTTTCCACACTGCACAGTTATCACCTCGAAGAAGCTGAGTGTTTGGAAAAATAAAACACAATCCATTTTTGGCCATGTGTGTAAATATGATCAAACTATAGAAAGGAGATGGATTGGTTCTTTATAATTCTAAAAGTTTCCCCTTTATATATATTGTTAGACTGATATAGGAGACCTATTTATATGCTTACCTTCCTATATATCAATATATATTGAATGAGTTCATCCTTTTAATATACCTATTGATACATGAAAGAGACTTTAACACACATGAAATAAGAATGGTATTAGGTACATAGATAGTACATGAAATATATTTGTTCTATCATTAACACCTACTTATAAATAATTTTACATACATGGGCATAACTTTCCTATATACTTGGAAATATCAACAGTAATGAATGGATAATAGAGGGATGGTTTATGAATATTTAATAACCTTATTAATCCATGATGATTTAAAGGGTTGATGCCAAAATGTTGTTATTACAGTTATGTTAGCTATAAATGGAGTAGTTTAAAGCATGATGGCATTACCCATAAATGTAAACTAGATGCATCATTGATATCGAACACTACAAATGATATTTTTACAATAGCATTATTTTTTACTAATTTGATTTGTCTTAAAATAAAAAAAAACTTTTATAAATATTTATAGAGTATAATTTTCAAGTACATAAAATAAAAAACTCAATTATGTAAATGAAAAAATTAAAATAATCCCTCTAATTTTTGTCATTTTCTTGTTTTGTCTTTTCTATTTTTATCATTTACATTTACTTACAATTTGAACTCTAAACCTCTTTGGCTAGATTTTAGCAAAAAAACTAATATAATAGATCCTCTATGTATTATTTCAAGTTTATAAAAGATAAAAGTAAAATATAAACTATAAAATCATACATTATAAAGTATAATCCACCATGGAGTGCTAAGTTGGCAAAAGAAACAAGCTATAAATGCCTCCATTTCTTCCACTTAGCATGATTTAATAAAGATACAAACTTGCAGACTTATAAATAGATGTACAACTAGAGTTACACATGTATGATAGGTTTGGAGATACAAGAGGATATAATAAATAATCAACTTCAAGAATTAATTTTACATAATGAAATTTGTATAGTCTATAATGAACAAAAACTGATCACATTCTCAAGCTTATGCTCGAAACAACTACATCACCTTGAGTATTCTAAATGGTTATACATAAATAGAAATAAGTGTATGATGTATATTGGAATGTTACATCATGAAATAAATAGTAGTCTACAAAAGCTATTTTTAAAAAATATTGACCCTATGACTTGAAATGGAGGAAAATTGATTTACCAGTCAAAACATTTCTCCAACCAACTCTAATACCAAATATTACTATGGCAAATTTATTATAACAATCCTTAGGTATGATTTTTCATATCCTTGTATCCTACTTGTTGATTTATAAGATATTCCTAAATAGAACATAAGCATGCTTGTTGAAACATCCCATGAAGCTTGCACACTTCCTAAAGTATTTCATGTCAAACCTCATGTCTCTATTTTCCTATGAAATGAAAAGGTGTTTCAATGCTTTACATTGATTTTGGAAATAGTCATTTTCTCTTGATATTTATCTACTACTTATGATTTAGTAAATATTAATTAATCAATCTTAGTATGATAATATTTCTATTGAATTTGATCTTACTTTACCACTATTTTCTAAACTTGAATAAATTACTCTATGAGGTATTGCCTATTTTATAGCCTATACATGTACTCAGGTAGGGACATAAGTTAGTGATGACTCTATTAGGAAGGCCATAGTCCAATACATGGATATAGGTGAGTGGTTAAGACCACACTAACCCACTTATATCCAAATAATAAGTAGTTAAAATGCTTCTTAATAAAGTTATTGATGGGATATGTACTTAGTTTAGTTCATGTGTTAGCTATGACATAGTAATGTATCTCATTATGTGTTTTAATGCTAAAATATAGATGTAAGTTTGTTCCATTATTATTATTTTTTATTATATATATAAAAAATTGTGGTTGTGACATATTGGTATCAAAACACAGTTTACTACTCTAGAGAACTTTGAAAATTCTTTCTTTTTGATTTCTATTAAATTTTTGTTTATTTAACCACATGATGTTGAGGAAAAGATATATAACAGTACACAATAACATAAGAAATGTTAACTTGGATAGAGGAAGAGGTCAATATCATAGGTCAAATATTATTAAGAGAGAGGAACCACCTCTCAATAATGTTGATCATAATGTTGAGGATCCTAACCGCAATGAAAATAATCCCAACGTTAACCAATAGATAGTTTTGAATGGACTTATGATTATATTTAATTCACTTAAAATTAAATTGGATGCCTAAAAATGAAGGTTAAATAATCTATATGTTGTTAAAGCTAAAGAACTTACAATAAGAAGTGAAAGATAAGTTGATAAACCAAAACTTTAGAATAGCCCTGATAATGTAGTTGATCATATTATTAAAGATCTTAAGAAATTAGCTCCACCAACCTTTTCAAGTGAGGAATTAGGTGATGTAGTTGATGCATGGTTAGTATAACTACAAGAGTATTTTAATTTACATAACATGTCCACTAATGTGAAGGTAAGAGTATTTGTTTATCATTTAGTTAGATTTATAGCTCTTCGGTGGAACCATCTATGTGCTTTAGAGGGTTACCTACTAATAAATCTTACTTGAAGTACTTTTAAAAATCAATTCAAGAATAGTTATCTCATTACTAACTTTAAGGAATATAAAATCATTAATTTTTAGCTATTGAAACAAGAGAATATGACTGTGACTGACTGAGTATGAAAAAAGTTCTCAAATATGATACATCATGTTAACTACATGTATGATGAGACTAAAGTAACTAATTTTAAGTTAGGTTTACAAGAGATATTAAAGTATTATGTGAATATTACCAATCCTAAGACTCTAACTACTACTATCAAATCTGATCATAGGGTTGAAAAGAAAGAAAAAGCTCATCAAAAGGGAAGACAAATTTTAAACATAATAGGAAATAATAAAAGAATAAAAATATGTCCCCTTATCTTAATAATTTTAAGAAATATGACTCCAACCATAGATTTACTAGGATTTTAAGTGGTTTAAATAAAATTTAAAGGTGGAATAAGAATTTCAAGAATCTAAATTCTTCTAAAATTGTCAATTTTAAAATAAATTTGATCTAAGGTAGTCAAAATGTTCATATTACTGAAACAAATACCATTCCAAAAATTCCATAAATAAATTTAATATGTAGATAATTTGGATATAGCCAATAATTCAAAGATTTTATTAAGCTAAAATCTAACTAATTATCTAATCACCAAGTGTATGTAGTTGTGGGTAATAGAAACACATATTTCAAAATAACTCCTATTGAAAGTAGAGGTAAAATAATAATTATTTTTGTTTCAATTTTATTTGAGTCAAGAGAAATTGATAGTTTTATGGATCCTAAGTTAGTAACATGTTATAATTTTAATCTAGTGACTGTGAAGGATGGTTGGGATGTTGAGTTTGGCTCAAGTAAAAGAGTACCTATTACTAAGTGTCTTGGGAGAGTTAGCTTAGACTTAAACAATTTTTAGATCCAAGTTAATTTATTTTTATCTCCTTTGAGATATTTTGATATTATCTTAGGCATAGTTTGGTTTTAATAACATAAATCAAATTTGGACTATCGTATTGAAATGATATATTATTGTAATGATTTGGGCAAAACCTCTAGAAATTCAAGGTTTGTTGAAATCAAAAGTATGTAAGCTAATATCAGCTTTATAGTTAAAAAATTAGTATGTAAATGTTTCAAGTTATATGATATTAAAATTCAATAAATTTTACCTATAATAGAATCAAGGTTAAAGGAAGATCTATTTTTACAAAAAAAAAATGACATTTTTTGAGATAAATTACTTGGTTTACCTCCTAAATGTGAATTTGAATTTTCTATTGATGTAGCTCTAAGGGTATCCATTACATCTAAATCACATTATCATATGAATATAAAAAAATTGTAAGATTTAAAATCTCAACTTCAAAAATTGCTAGAAAATGGAAATATTAGGTCAAGTGTGTTACCTTGGGGTCCACTAGTGATCTTTGTGAAAAAGAAGGATGTAACATTGTGATTGTGTGCTAACTATCGCATGCTTAACAAGGTTACCATTAAGAATAATTATCATTTGTCAAGAATAGATGACCTATTTGATCAAATTAAGTATGTAACTATCTTTTCAAAGATAAACTTGAGATCAGGCTATTACTAGCTAAGGATCAAGGAAGAAGATATTCATAAGACTACTTTTAGAACAAGTTATAGACATTATGAGTTTATGGCAATATATTTTGGTTTAACTAATGAATATAATATATTTATGAACTTAATAAATAGTTTATTCAAGGATTTTTTAGATAAATTTATTCTAGTATTCCTTGATGATATATTGATCTATTCTAAAAATGTAATTAAATTTGAATAACATTTGTGCTTAGTGTTTTAAAGGCTAAGACAACATAAACTATTTGGTAAACTATCTAAATATTCTTTATTTTAGTATGAGATCCACTATTTGGGTCACATTATATATAAGTCTAGTGTTATTATTGATCTAATAAATATTAAATCTATACAAGAGTGGCTACTCCTAAAAATGTACATGAAGTACATAATTTTGTGAGATTGGTTGGTTATTATAGAAGATTTGATAATTTTTTTTCTAAATTAGCTAACCTAATAACTTCCTTGTATTGCAAGGGTAAGAAATTTGTGTGGAATTATAAATGTGAACAAGCTTTCTTGAAGCTTAAAGAGTTATTGACTTCAAAACCTATATGTGTTGTATTGGATATGAATGGAAATTTTAAAATATGGGTTGATACATCTAAAAAAGGTCTGGGTGGCATCTTAACTCAGGATAGTTTAGTTATAGCTTATGAGTCATGAAAACTAAAAGAACATGAGAATAATTACACCACTCATGACCTTAAGCTTGTTTCCATTGTCCATGATTTAAAATAATGAAAATACTTTTTATTGGGTAAGTATTTTGAAGTAAAATATAATCATCACAACCTAGAATATTTATTTTCTTAGGATGATCTAAATGCATGCCAACATAGATGGATTGAATTTTTAATTAATTTTGATATGAATATTGCATATGTGAAGGGTAAGAAGAATCATGTTGTTGATGCATTCAACTGATACTTGCATCTTGATACCTTATTTATCCTATAATTATTGGAACAATAGTGTTCTAATAATTTTTTTCTTGATGTAAGTGTAAATTTAGTTGATGAGCCTATTAAAAAGAAATAAAGGGATTTTTTAATTAATTTTAGTGGTTTAATAAATATATATATATATATATATATATATATATATATATAATTTATGTACTTGATTATGGTGACTTAAGGAATATTTTGCTAAAATAAGTGCATAAAACACCTCATTTTACTCATATAGGTGTCACAAAGATGACTCATGAACTTAAAAAAGTTGTATTAATAGCTTTTAATGAAACATGAAGTTATTGATTTTATGTCAAGATGTTTGGAATGTCAATGTGTGAAAGATAAACATTTATATCTAGGAGTATTTTCATACTCACATAATGTACAATGAAGTAAGTGGGTTATATTTTTTTGGATTTCATAACTAGTTTTCCAAAATCTAAAAGCAAACATGATATTATTCTGATTATGACAGATAAATTCACTAAAATTAGTAATTTTATTACTAGAAACTTGACTAATGATGCATATATATTTGGTTTATGGTTGTGAAATAAATAGTATGGTTGAATGGCATGCCTAAGATTTTTATCTTAGATAGTAAAACTTTTTACTTCGAGGTTTTAAAAAATTATGACTATCACTTTTGATACAAGGTATAATTTTAGTTTGTCTTATCACCCAAAAATGGATAGTTAGACAAAAAGATTAAATCAAATTATGGAAGATTTGTTAAGAATGTATGTTATGAATCAAAAATTTAAATGAAAATATTATTTAAACTTAATTGAATTTACTTGTAATAATACATACCATTTAGTGATTAAAATGGCTCCTTTTGAAGTTTTGTATGGACTTAAGTGTAGAATTCCACCTGGCTAGGAAGTTTAGAAAATATGATTATTTCTAGTATTGATATTTTTCAAGAATATGATAGGAAAATATAAATTATAAGGAAAAATTTAAAGGCTTCCATTGATAGGAAAAAGAGTTATGTTGATTTGAAAAGGACACCACATGAATTCCAAGTGAGAGATAAGGTTTTTTTGTGTTAGACTGTAAAAAAAAATCAATTGAATTTTGAAATTCTTCTAAACTATCCCCCTAATTTGTAAGACCCTTTGAAATTTTTGAAAAAAATAGTCATATTGCCTATTGGATAGCCCTTCCTCCTTCCTTATCTCAAATTCATAATGTGTTTCATGTTGATTTATTAATAAATTATTTTCTTTATCCATCTCATGTTTTGGATTGAAATCATCTTCAATTTAAGAAGAAAAAAGATGTAGTTGGATCTAGTGAATATCTTAGACTAATGTCACGTTAAATTAGGAAATAATTATATTTTATAAGTATTGATTCAATGGGATCCTTTATTAGAAATAAGTACTACTTGGGAAGATGAGATTATTTTTAGGAAACATTATCCTTGATTGTTTTGATTATCAGGATGACTCTTTTCCAAGTGGGAGAGGCTGTCATGACCCTATTTGACCTACATTTAATTTATTTTTCTGATATAGACTAGCTATGAGATATTTGAGACATATTTTGTTTGTTTTACTATGGTTTTACAATTTTGGAAACTGCATTGATACATTTTATTATAATTTTTGAGATAATTATGAATTACATTTTCATTACAATATTAAATATTTATTCTTAATGCATACTAATTTATTATTCAGTTAGATGTATATATTAAATATTTTTATTATATTTTTATGTCCAAATATTGTTGATGGTATATTTTTGGACTATAGGGATAGGTACTTGAACTAGGTTATGTTCAACTTTGAACAATAGGGAAACATAGAGAAATAATATCGATAAAGGAAATAATGAATTTGATTGTAAAGTTTGAGCTTGAAAATATTGTTGATTTAGTCATTGTGTTTATATAATTTAAGTGTTGCATGTTATTTTTTATGTCTAATTTCATTATTATTTAGTTTTAGTTAGTTTTGACATTTGTGCAAACATCACTTTACTTGATGTTACCGATTGTGAGAATTGTCACTTTGTTATGTCATAATTAGTTTAACAACTATTATTTTATTTTTGATATCATCATTTTTGTCATTCTATTTTCTTATATTTTTGTTGACTCCATGACTATAAAATTTGATAGGGTATTTGGTCACGTATTACTCTTGTTTATTTATAATCATTTTGATTGTTGACTTATTATTACCTTGTTTGGTTATCTTGAAGATGTTTGACTTAATGTTTAATATCAACCATGTTATGGTTGTAGTCAATTATAGACAACTTTTATCTTTTCTAATATTTAAGCCTATCCATTAAGGTTTAAGCATTGAAGGAATCTTGTCATTGTTTGTTCATTTGGCATTGTTCTAATAGCCAATTTTGGCTTGGGCATAAGCTTAGGTTGTTTGAATGTTCGACCCACCTTGGAGGCATTAGTAATTAGTGGGTATTGTTTTATTTATGCCATATAGTTTTAGAGTAATTGCATTGGCTTGAGTTACCATGCAGATGGGTCAAGATAATTCTTTGTGTTTTAGGTTTTATTTGGTTCATTTGGACTCAACTAGTTTGAAGACCACTATGCCTTAGGGAGACTTTGCCAAAAAAAAATTATGGCAGCCAAGGAGAATGCAATGTAGTTCTTGCATGAGGTTTTTCAAGATCTTGAGTTGTAGTTTGAACCATCAATATTTTCATCCATGAAATATTTTAGTATAGTTAACTAGGGTTAGTTTTGGCATATATTATTTGACTAGTTTTGTTTGAGGCATGTGGATTTTAGATGTTGATTTTTTCATATAACTTTGGGAGACTAGAAGAGAAGAGAAAACTCCTTCTATGGTCAACTTCTAAATTCCAAGTAAGTAGTGTTTTTAAAATTCTATGTTTGTTTTTAAGTGGATTTTAATGGGAAAATGGGTTATGGTTTTAGCCATAAATACTAGCATTTTATTCTACCTATGTTATGGTGTTTATAGATTAAACCCTAACTAAGGTCAAGGCTTTTATTTTCTATTTGATGCATGGCATCCATAAACGGTTTGGTATATACATATATATATATATATATACATACATATATATATATATATATATACATACATATATATATATATATACATATATATATATATATATCTATATATATATACATATATAT
The DNA here is from genome assembly GCA_037957365.1 of Torreya grandis. Classification (NCBI taxonomy): domain Eukaryota; kingdom Viridiplantae; phylum Streptophyta; class Pinopsida; order Cupressales; family Taxaceae; genus Torreya; species Torreya grandis. The sequence continues at coordinate 295,140 of JARHVA010001462.1, read as the reverse complement.
ACATATATACATACATATATATGTATGTATATGTATATGTGTGTGTGTGTGTGTGTATATATATATATATATATATATGTATATATATATGTATATGTATATATATATGTATATGTATATGTATATATATATATATATATATATATATATATATATATATATATATATATATATGTATATATATGTGTGTGTGTGTGTGTGTGTGTGTGTGTGTGTGTGTGTGTGTGTGTGTGTGTGTGTGTCCAAACCGTTTATGGATGCCATGCATCAAATAGAAAATAAAAGCCTTGACCTTAGTTAGGGTTTTAGCCATAAATACTAGCATTTTATTCTACCTATGTTATGGTGTTTATAGATTAAACCCTAACTAAGGTCAAGGATTTTATTTTCTATTTGATGCATGGCATCCATAAATGGTTTGGTATATACACATATATATATATATATATATGTTATATATATATATATATATATATATATACATATATATACATACATACATATATATACATATATATATATATATATATATATATATACACATATATATACATATATACATATATATAAATACATATATATACATATATATATATATACATATATATATATATATACACATATATATATATATACACATATATATACATACATATATATATATATATATATATATGTTCATTTCATTTTGGTAAATGATTATGTGGGTATATATTCACTATGTATCTATATTGTGTATTGATGGGTGGGTTTTCTACCATTATTAAGTCATTTAAAAAAAGGGGATATGAATTTGTTTATTTGATTGTGTGTTGATTTGATAATTATTTTAAGATTTTAAACCCTGGTTGGGTTTATTGTTTGAGAATTCATCATGTGAATGGTTATGGTTGGGTTTGTTTCAACTGTGTGTGTATATAATTTGGTTTTATATTTTTAAAACCCTAACTTAGAATCATTAAATTTTATAAAATAAATCATGGTTATTTTTTTATCTTGTTGGTTATTTCAAACTAGGGCCATCCATTGGGGGCAATGACATTAAGAGTCTCCATGGGGTTTGAATGGTTTTCAAAGTTTTGTATAAAAATAATATTTTATTATTATTATTATTATTTGTTTACATGATTACATTTGATTTTTTTTATATTATTGGATCATTATTTGGTTGACTTGAGTTTATGTAAATCATGTTAGAATTATTGACGTAATTCTGATAATGATGTTTAAATTATTTCAAGTTAGTCTTAAATTGACTTACATTTTAAAAACAATAATCAATTGATTATTTTATTTGTTATGATTATTTAAATCATTACAAATGATATTAAATTTTTTACTATTTTTAGTAAAGTTTACTCAGTCAAAATGTGATCCATGGCTTTACATAAGTTTTTAATTTATTAATTTTTATTTGGCGAGAATCATTTTCATCTTTTTATGAGTTTTTTAACTTATTAATATCTATTAAACTAATATGTGAAGATGACTGGCATAATGAATTATGAGTCATATTATATTCTTTAATAAAGTATGACCCATAAATTAAGAAGCATGGAAATTGAGTTGCACTTATAATCAAGTACCAAGTTAATAATTTTTTATGGGTTTGTTTATGTGGTTCATTTTCTATCTATTCTTAGTTTGTTTGAATGTTGTCAAGCTTAGTTAATTTCATTTTCCTTTCTCCATCATTTTTTTGTTGTCCTGATCCATATCCAATTAATGGTTGGGGTGGTCTAGGGTCACTTATGGTTGGGCTCATTGGGAATGGTGAGGTAGATTTAGCTTTATTGGTTTGCATGTGATAATTTTGATTCATTTCTTCTTATTTCAAGTTGTGATAATCAATTTTAGATGAATTAAAATGTTAAGTATTTCATTATTGTTGTAATTCATTTTATTCATCATAGCTATTATTGATACAAAGAGATGTGTGTTATCATGTAAGTTTATTTCATGATATGATAGTAGTTGATCATTTGATTATCCATATAATCTGGTATAACTAATTAAATATATAATTATATTGGTTCATTAATACATTTGATAGAAGAACATAGATATGTGATTTTTATCATGTATTGGCACTTAGTCACTTATTTTGGAATAAGTAGTTTTATAGCATTGATTAGAATGTTGTAGCATTTTGATTTGCTATATGTTATTGATTCTCAATTGAATTATAACCTAAAAATTTATTCATGTCTTTGGTTATACTTATTCACTATTGGGTTTGTGGTATTGAATTGATTGGTTATTTGAAAATGTAAATAATTATCTTAGGACTCAATTTTAAAAGTTGATTGTGATTTTTACATGATTATTTTTATTAAATTTGAGTGTATGAGAATTGGAATGTATTTTAGTATGATAAGTTACTTTTAATGTTTCCTATAAAATTAAATTTACACTTATAAAAACTAATTGATGTTATTCCTTGAACAAGTTCACTTGTGATAAGCATTGTAATACAATATTTTGATGTAGTTGATAGTTATGTTTTAAATTACTTTTGAAATAACTTTATACTTTACCAACTTCATTAAATATATTAGACTATAACTATACAAATTAGTAAAATGAAATATTTGTATAATAATCTGGTGAATTAAATATATTATATTCAGCATGATACTTATGCACGAGTTTGTAATAGTTGATAGAATTTATGATAATTATTAAAATGGGAGAATCACTTAAGTAATTAAAATGTATAAATATTCTAAAATGTCTAATATTAAATAATCATTTCAAATAGTCATTTAATTTTAAAATTATTAAGCACTATAAAGTGTAGTGGACTGTTATGGACAGCTCCTAAAAACTCATTAAAAATGAATTACAATAAGATTATATGAATCTTACACATATGTTGAAAGTAGTTTGTAAATAAGATACTTCGTGTAAGGTTTTAAAAAGAGTATGGATATTCATAACTAAAACATATTTTGATTGAGGATAAATTGCTCCATGTTTGGAATTGGTCATTGGAATACTGTTTAACAATCTAGTTCATATCCTTAAGTTGTGAAAGAAGTTAATGAAATTATGTTTTTAATTTATTAAAAAAATCTACTTTGGAACTTAAGAACAAGTAAGTTCTAATCTTAAATTAATAAATTGAAATATGCTTAGGATAATATAATGAACCTAAGAAAAAGGTTTAAATATTTTGGAACAACATTAAAAGTAAGAATTAATATAAGTGCACTTAATCCATGAGACTATTAATATGTATCATGTATATTATACTCATACAACACTCATATCGGTAATAATAGGGAATGCAAGTATAACCTAAGCCAATGTAATATCCTTAGGTATGATTTCTCATGTGCATGTACCCTACTTGTTGATTTTTAAGATGTTCCTAAATAAAAAATAAGCATGGTTGTTGAAACATCCCATGAAGCTTGCACACTTCTTGAAGTAGTTCATGTCAAACCTCGTGCCTCAGTTTGCCTATGAATTTAAAAGGTGTTCTAATACTTTGCATCGATTTTGGAAAAATTCGAATTCCATTTATATTTATTTTCTAGTTGTGATTTGGCAAATCTTGATTAAGCAAGATTAGTATGATGATTCTTCTATTGAATCTAATATTACTTTACCACTATTTTATGAATTTTCATTAAATTACATCATGAGGTACTACTATTCTATAGCCTATACATGTAATTGGGTAAGAGCATAAGTCGGTGATGGTTCTGTTAAGAAGAACACAATGTAGTATGTGGACAGAGGTGAGTGGGAAGGACCACACTAGTGTACTTCTATCTGAATACTGAGTGGTTAAAATGATTCTTAATAAATTCATTGTTGAGTTATGTACTTAGTCTAGTTCTTGTGTTGGATATAACATAATTATGAATATTATCACATATTTTCATACTAAACTCTGGGTGAAACTATATTCCACTATTGTTCCTTTGTCTTATATAAAAGAAATTGTGATTGTGACATATTGGTATTAGAGCATGATTTAATTATCTAAGGAACTTTGAGAAATATTTCTTAATGATTTATGCTAAGTTGTTTTTTATTTAACTATAGGATGGTGAGGACAAGATCTAGAATGGTAGACAATAACCCAAAAAATGTTAAATTGAGTAGAGGAAGTGGTCAAGGTCATAGGCCCAATATTCCTAAGAGAGAGGAACCACCTCTCAATAATTTTGATAATAATAGTGAGGTTGTAACCATGAGGAAAATAATATCAACATTAACTAGGAGGTAGTTTTTAATGGAATTATGACTACATTAAATTCACTTCAAGGTAAATTAGACATGCAAGAATGAAGGTTTAACAATCTAGAAGGTATTCAAGCTGAATAACTTCTAATTAGAGGTGACAAGCAATTTTATGAACTAAAACTTCAGAATAACACTAATTATGTAGATGATCATATTATTAAAGAGTTGAAGAAGTTGCCTTCACTAACCTTTTTAGGTAAAGAATTATGTGATGTAGTTGATTCATGGTTAGTACATGTGCATATATATTTTAATCTGCACATCATGTCCTCTAATGTGAAGGTAAAAGTAGTTGTTTATCATTTAGTCAGAACTATAGTTATTTAATGGAATCATCTATGTGCTTTAGAGGGTTAAAAGCTAGTGACTCTTACATGGCTTACTTTTGAAAGGTAGATTAGGAAGAGGTATCTCAATTCTAAGTTTAGAGAATAAAAAAACACTAATTTTTAGCTATTAAAACAAGAGAATATGACTGTGATTGAGTATAAAAACAAGTTTTTAAATATGTTGGATCATGTTAACTACATACATGATGAAGAGACTAAAGTCACTAAGTTTAAGTTATGTTTGAAATATATATTAATGCATGATGTGAATATGACCAATCCTAAGACTCTAACTACTGCTATTGAATCTCATTATAGGATAAAAGAGAAATAGAAGGCTTGTCATAAAGAGAGACAAAATTTTGAATAGAATAGGCAATAGTCTAAGAATAAAAATATATCCCCTTCTCTTAAGAATTTTAAGAAATATAACTCTAACCACATATTTACCATGAGTACAAGTGGCTTCAATAAATTTCAAGCGAAGAATAGAAATTTCAAGAATCTGAGTTATTATAAGATTGTTAATTTAAAAATAAAGCTGACTTAAGGTAGTCAAAATGTGCTTTCTACTAGATCATATACCATTATAGTGATACGACAAAGAACTATAGTATGTTGGGAATATGGAAATAACCATTACCATAAAGATTATCAAATTGGCTAATCATAAAGTGTATACAACTATGGATAATAGAAACACATATTTCTAAATAATTCTTATTAAAAGTAGAGGTAAAATAAATAAATTTTTGGTTTTAATTTTATTTGATTTAGGATTAAATGATATTTTTATGGATATTACATTAGTAAAATTTTGTAATTTAAATATGGTGACTTTGAAGGATGATTAGGATGTTAAGTTTGACTCGGGTAAAATAATACCAATTACTAAGTGTTTTGAGAGAGTAAGCTTAAACTTGAGCATTTTTTCAGACCCAGGTTAATTTATTTTTAGCTCCTCTCAAATATTTTTATATTATATTATGCATGGATTGGTTTAATAAGAATAAATGAAGTTTAGATTGTTTTATCAAAATGATATATTATTGTAACAATTTTGAAAAACCTGTATAAATTCAAGGTTTGTTGAAATAAAAAGTACATAAGCTGATATCAACTTTATAGTTAAATAAAGTAATATGTAAAGTTTGTAAGTTATATACTATTTATATGCAAGAAAATAAATCTATAATATAATCAAAATTTAAGGAATATCTATTTTTGAAATAATTTTTAATTTTTTTCTAGATAAATTGGTTGGTTTACCTCCAAAATGTGAATTTGATTTTTCTATTGATGTAGCTCTAGGGGTAGCCCCTGCTTCTAAAACACCTTATCATATGAATGTAGTATATTTTCAAGAGTTTAAATCTAAAATACATAAAAAAAAAAAAAATTAGTATTAGGTCAAGGGTGTCGCCTTGAGGTACACCAATGGTCTTTGCGAGAAAGAAGGATGAAATCTTATGATTGTATGTTAACTATCACATGATTAACAAGTTTATCATTAAGAATAATTATTTTTTGTCAAGGATAGATGATCTATTTGATCAAATTGAGGATGAAACTATCTTTTAAAATATATAATTAATATTAGGCTATCACCAGTTAAGGATCAAGGAAGAAGATATCCATAAAACTACTTTCAAAATAAGGTATAGATGTTACGAGTTTATAGTAATATCTTTTAGTTTAACTAATGCACCTATTCTATTTATGAACTTAATAAATAATTTATTCAAGGACTTTATAGACAATTTTATTATAGTATTCCTTGATGATATATTGATCTATTATAAAAATGTAACTGAATATGAACAACATTTGTGTTTAGTTCTACAAAGTCTAAGGCAACATATATTATTTGGTAAATAGTATAAATATGATTTCTTTCAATTTGAGATCCACTATTTGGATCATATTATATCTAAGATTAGTATTGATATTGATCCAATAAAGACTAAATATATTCAAGAGTGGCCTACTCCTAATAATATACATAAAGTACATAGTTTTATGGGAGTAGCTGGTTATTATAGAAGATTTATTGGTTTTTCTTCTAAATCAGCTAACCTAATAATTTACTTGAAGTGAAAAGGTAATAAATTTGTATATAATTCAAAATGTAAACCAGATTTCATAAATTGTGAAGAGTTATTGACTTAGGCACCGATACTTCTTGTATCAGATTTGAATGGAAATTTTGAAATATAGGTTGATGCATCTAAAGAAGGCTTGGGTGATGTGTTAATGCAAGATAGTTTAGTTGTATCCTATAAGTAATAGAAAATTAAGGATCATGAGAATAATTATACCACTTGTTACCTTGAGCTTACTTCTATTGTCCATGATTTGAATCAATAGAAACACTTTTTGTTGGGTAAGCATTTTGAGGTAAAATATGATCATCACAGCATGAAATATTTATTTTTCAAGATGATTTAAATGCATGCTAGTGTAAATGGCTGAAATTTTTAAGTAATTTTGATATGAATATTTCATATTTAAAAGGTAAGAAGAATCATGTTGTTGATGAACTCAATCGATGCACGTATCTTGTTGCTTTATCTATTTTGTATAATAATTTTAGAATTGAATTATTGGAACAACAATGTTTTAATAATTTTTGCCAAGATGTAAGAGTAAATTATTTTTATGAGCCTATTGAAAATAAATATTGTGACTTTTCACTTGATTTTGATGGTTTAATAAGATAGAAAAATAGAATTTATGTATTTGAGTATGGTCACTTGGGGAATATTTTTCTAAAATAAGTGCATGCAACACCTCATTTTATTCATCCAAGTGTCATGAAGATGATTTATGAACTAAAAAGGTAGTATTATTGTCTTGGAATGAAACATGAAGTTGTTGATTTTGTGTCAAGATGTCTAGAATGTTAGTGTGTGAAAGCTGAACATTATCATGTAGGAGGATTGTTGTACCCTCATGGTATACCATGAGGTAAGTGGAGTATGATTTATTTGGATTTCATAGCTAGTTTTCCAAAATCTAAAAGTAAAAATGATACTATTATGGTTGTGATAGATAAATTCATTGAAGTTGGTCATTTCATTATTAAAAACTTGACTGATGATGCATCTATGTTTGATTCATAGTTTGTGAAAGAAATAGTATAATTACATGGCATGCCTAAGGTTATTATCTCATATAGAGAAAATTTTTACATCAAGTTTTTAGAAAAATCTGACTACCACTTTTGGTACAAGGTTTAATTTTAGTTCATCTTATAACCCAAAAATGGATGGTTAGCTAGAAAGATTAAATCAAGTTATGGAATACATGTTAAGAATGGATATTCTGGATTAACAAGGTAAATAGGAAGATTATTTACATTTATTTGAATTTGTTTATGATAATACATACCATTCAATGATTAAAATGGTTCCTTTCAAAGCTATATTAGTTACAAGTGTATAACTCCACTTGGCTAAGAAATTTTAGAAAATAGGATTGTTGTTGGTCTTGATATTTTACAAGAATATGATAGACAAATTAAAATTATAAGGCAAAATTTAAAGTTTGCCTCTAATAAGCAAAAGAGTTATGTTAATTTGAAGATAACACCACATGAATTTCAAGTGGGAGATAAAGTTTCTTTATGTTAGATAGCAAAAAAAATTAATTAAACTTGGAAAGTCTTCCAAACTAGCCCTTCAATTTGTAAGACCCTTTAAAATTTTGAAAAAAAATAGTCTTATTATCTACCAGCTAGCTCAACCTGATTTCTTATCTCAAATTCATAATGTGTTTCATGTTGCTTTATTGAAAAAATATATTCTTGATCCATCTCATGTTTTGGATTGAACTCATATTCAAGTTTCAGAATAGGAAAATATGCAGTTCGATCTAGTGAAGATCCTAGACCATCATAATGTTAAATTAAGAAATCATGAGATTTTATAAGTATTAGTTTAATGGGATCTTTTATCATAAATAAGTGTTACTTAGGAAGACAAGAGTCTTTTTAGGTAACATTATTCTTTGCTATTTTGATCATTGGTATGATTTTTTTCTAAGTGGGGGAGGATGTCATGACCCTATTTGACCCATATTTAATTTATTTTATTGATATAAATTAGTTGTGAACTCTTTAAGACATATTTTTTTTATTTCACTATGTTGTTATAGTTATGTGAACTACATTGATACATTGTATTATAATTATTGAGATAATTATGGATTACATTTTCATTATAGCATAAGATATTTATAATTAATGCATACTGATTTATTATTTAGTTATATGTATTATTTAAATGTTCATATATTATTGATGGTCTATTTGTTGGCTACGTGGATAGACACTTGAGCTAGATTTTTTTAGACCTTGGTAGCAGGGAAATATGAAAAAATAACGTGGATATATGAAAAAATGAATTTGATTATAAATTTTGAGCTCGATGGTATTTTTGATTTAGTCATTATGTTTATATAATTTAAGTGTTTTGTATTATCATTTTATTTCTAATTTCATTATTGGTTGAGTTTGGTTAGTTTTGAAATTTGTGCAAACATTACTTGATGTTACTAATTACAATAATTATCACTTTGATTTGTCATACTTAGTTTGGTGACTATTGTTTTCTTATTAATATCATCATTCTCATCATTCTATTTTCTTATGTTTTTCATTGACTCCATGACTATCAACTTTGATAGGGTATTTGATCATGTATTGCTCTTGTGTATTCATAGTCATTTTGATTGTTGACACCTTATTATCTTATTTGGTTATCTTGATGTTATTTGACTTAATATTTAGCATAACCCATGTTATGGTTATAGGTAATTATGGGCATGTTCTATATGATCTATGTTTTAGGCCTATGCATTAAAGTTTAATCATTAAAGGACCCTTTTCATTTTTTGTTCATTTGGCATTATTGTGATATCCAAGTTTGTATTGTGCATGTGATTAGGTTATTTGAATATTCGACCCACTTTGGAGACATTGGTAATTAGTTCATATTGTTTTTTTATGCCATATGACTTTAGAGTCATGGCATTAGCTCGAGTTATCATACAATTTTTTTTTGAAAAATCTTTATTTTTTAGGTTTGATACAATTCATTTACACTCAAATCATTTCAAAGATCTCTACACCTTGGAGAGACTTTGCCAAAAATTTTGGCATGGAATCCAAGGTAAATGAAATACAATTATTTAATGAGGTTTTTTGGGAGCTTGAACTATAGTTGAACCATTAATCTTGTCGACCATATAGGAGTCTATTAGAGTTAACTAGGGTTTATTTTGGCATATATTGTTTGACTAGTTTTGTTTAAGGCATGTGGGTTTTTGATGATGGTGTTTGCATAGAACTTTGGGAGACTAGAAGAGAAGATAAAAATTCTTTTGTGGTCAAATTCTAGATTCCAAGTGAGAAGAGTTTTTACAATTTTGTTTTTGATTTTTAAGTGGGTTTTAATGGAAAATTGGGTTATGATTTTAGCCATAAACATTAGCATTTTATTTTTCATATGTTATGGTGTTTGTAGATAAAACTCTAACTAGGGTCGAGGATTTTATTTTCTATTTGATGTATGGAAGCCATAGACTTCTTGGCCATAGATTTTTATGGATATATATAGTGAGTATGTGTTTGATAGATAGATTCATTTCATTTTTGTATATGACTATGTGGTTATATATTCACTTTGTATCTATATTATTTACTTGTGGCTAAGGTTTTTGTACAAATTTTAAGTCATTGAAAAAAAGGGGATATGACTTTATTTAGTTGACTATGCATTACTTTGATAATTATTTTAAGATTGTAAACCCTGGTCAGGTTTATTATTTGAGAAGTTGTCATGTGAATGGCTATGTTTAGGTTTGTTTTGACTATGTGTGTATATAATTTGTTTTGACTATGTGTGTATATAATTTGTTTTTATATTTTCAAAACCCTAACTTAGAATCATTCAGGTTTATAAAATAATTAATGGTTATTGTTTTATCTTGATGGTTATTTTAAACCATAGCCATACATTGGGGGCATTGACATTATGAGTCTCCATGGGGTTCAAATAATTTTTAGGGTTTTAAGGAAAAATAATATTTAATTATTATTATTTGTCTGCGTGATTATGCTTGAATTTTGTTATATTATTGGTTCATCATTTGGCTGACTTAGGGTTGTGGAAATAATGTTGGAATTATTGTCATAATTTTGGTAATGATGTTGAAATTATTATTAATTTGACTTACATTTGGAAAAAAATCATCAATTGATTATTTTGTTTATTATGATTACATATAATTATTAGAATTGATATTAAAGTTTTTACTATTTTTATTAAATTTTACTTTGATCAAAATGTGACCCATAACTTTATGTACATTTTTTATTTATTAATTTTTAGTTGGTTGGAAGTATTGTCTTATTTTTATGTGTTTTACTTTAACTCATTAATATTTATTAGATTATTATGTGAAGATGACAGTTAAATAAATTATGGCATAAGGATTTATGAGACATTATATTATTGAATAGAATATGTTTCATAAATTGAGAAACTTAGAAAGTGAGCTACATTTGTAATCAGGTACCAAGTTAAATGATATTGGTGGGTTGATTTATGTGGTTTATTTTCTATCTATTATTCATTTATTTGAATGTTTTCAATCTCATTTCATTTCTTTATCCTTTCTCCATCATTTTTCTATTGTCTTTATCTATATCCAACTAATGGTTTCGGTGGTTTAGGGTTACTTATGGTTGGGATCTTGGGATTGGTGAGGTGGGTTTCTCTTCATTGGTTTGCATGTGATGATTTTGATTCATTTATTTTTATCTCGAGTTGTGATAGTTATGTGTATATGAATTAAAATGTTATGTAATTTATTATAGTTGTAATACATTTTATTCATCATAATTGTGCTTGATACTTAGAGATGTATGCTATTATGTAAGTTTAGTTCATGATATGATAGTAGTTGATCATTTTATTATCCATGTAATATTATATTAGTAATTAAATATGAAATTCTATTGGTTCATTAATACATTTTATATAAGAACATAGATATGTGATTTTTATCATGTATTGGTAGTTGGCCACTTATTTTGGAATAAGTAGTTTTACAGCATTGATTGTAAAGTTGTGGCATTTTGAGTTTATATATGTTATTAGTTCTTAGTCTACCTATAACCCAAAAATGTATTCATGTATTTGGTTATACTTTTTCACTATTGGGTTTGTGGTATCAAATTGATAGGTTATTTGAAGATGCAAATAATTTCCTTAGAACTTAGTTGTAAAAGTTAATTATGATTTTTACATGAATATTTATATTATATTTGAGTATATGGGAATTAGAATGTATTGTAGTATGATAATTTAATTTGAATGATTCTTCTAAAATTAACCTTATGCTTATAAAAATCTAAGTTACATTATTCCTTGAATAAGTTCACTTGTGATAAACATTGTAATACAATATTTTGGTGTAGTTGAAAGTTAAGTTTTAAAGGATTTTTCAAATCACTTTATACTATACCAAATTCATTGAGAGATGAATTAAATAATGAAATTTTTTGATACTTCATTAAATATATTAGAATATAACTATATGGATTGGTAAAATGAAATCCTTGTATTATAATTTGGTGAATTAAATAGATTATATTCAACATGATACTTATGCACGAGTTTGTAATTATTGATAGAATTTATGATAATGATTAAAATGAGAAAATTAATTAATTCATTAAAAACATATAAATATTCTAAAATGTCTACTAGAAAATAATCATTTCACTTTGAAATTATTAAACACTATCAAGTGTAGTGAACTAGTATGAAAAACTCATAAAATCTCATTGAAATTGTATTATAATAAGATTTTATCAATCTTACGCATATGTTGAAAGTAATTTGGAAATAATATACTTCATGAAAGGTTTTAAAAAGAGTAAGGATATTCTTAGCTAAATCATATTATGATTGAGGATCAAATGCTCCATGTTGTAAGTATCCATTAGAATATTTTTTAACAAGATAGTTCATATCCTTAAATTGTGAAATAAGTTAATGAAATTATACTTTTAATTCATTATAAGAATCTAATTTAGAACTTGAAAAAAAGTAAGCTCCGATCTTAAATTAACCATTTAAAATATGATTAGGATAAGATCATGAACCTAAGACAAAGGTTTAAATCTTTTGGAACAAAATTAAAAGCAAGACTTAATATAAGTGCACTTAGTCCATGAGACTATTAATATGTATCAAGTCCATTTCACTAATACAACCTCATATCCATAATAATGGGAAATGTAAGTTTAACTTAAGCCAATGTAAGATCCTTAGGTATGATTTGTCACATGCTTATACATTGCTTTTTGGTTTGTAAGATGTTCCTTAACAGAATATAAGTATGGTTATTTAAACATCACAAGAAACTTGTACACTTCCTGAACCAGTTCATGTCAAACCTTGTGCCTTTATTTGTTTGTGAAATGAAAAGGTGTTCCAATGATTTGGATTGATTTTATAAATAGCCCCTTTTCCTTTGATCTTTGTCTATTGCTTGTGATTTGATAAATATTGCTTAAGCAAGCTTAGTATGATGATTCTTCTATTGAATCTAATCTTAGTTTACCACTATTTGTTGAACTTTGTTGAACTGCCCCATGAGTTACTATTTATTCTATAGCTTATATAAGTAATTGAGTAAAGGCATAAGTTAGTAATGGATCCATTGGGAAGGACACATTGTAATACATAGATAGAGGTGGGTGGGTAAGACCACACTAACCCACTTCTATTTGAATATTAAGTGATTAAACCACTTCCTAATGAGTTCATTGATAGGTTATGTAATTAATCTAGTTCTTGTGTTGGCTATAATGCAATTATGATTCTCATTATGTGTTTCCATGCTAAACTCCGAGTGAAATTTTGTTTTTCTATTTTTGTTTTAGCTTTTATAAAAAAATTATGGTTGTGACACTTATATGGATTTTAGTGTTATGATGTTCATTAAATTTAGATTCTATTTTATGGACTGACTGAGCTAACTTTTTTTTCCCAAGGTTATTTGTACTTCACTAGAGTGTTCTGACCCCATAGGGCCACTTTGACAAAGATTTCTTAGTCTAGTGTAAGAACATCCCCTGTAATATGCGTTTACTTTCATACTTAGTAATCTTGCTAAAAGTTTACTCACATAGACCATCACCACATGACTCTCTTTCATCTTGAGAAACCATCAAATTTAAGAGTAGTAATGTGTTAAAATTATAATGGATAACTCTCTGAGCTCCAAGATATTCCACATATTGACACCCAAATTCTTTGTGAAGTATATTATAATCAACTAAGTCTTTTCCTTTGTTTAACCCTCAGATTAATAGGATGATATGCATGTATTCATCTAGATTTTATATGGATGATGAGGGAAAATGTTCTAAGTCAAAGTTCCATAAGAACTTAAGAAACCAAGATTTTAAAATGTGTCTTTATCCTAGTTACTCACTTATATGAACTTAAAATATCTACGGTAAAGACCTGACAAGACCTTAAGCTTTAAGATCATTCCATATGTCTTCAGCTCATTCCTCTAGAGAAAAAAAGGATTGGGCACATACTGCAAAGGTTTGTGAAGAGACCTAAGTCCATAAGACCCTAATTACTAGGATACATTAAATCAATCCACATGGAAAGATCATACTCATCTGTAACTAATAAAAGTGGGTCAAATTATCAATACTCCCCAACTGCCCAAACAAGTGAGGGACATCCACATGGTAACATCCTACTAACTCATAACCTACAGACTTAGTAAAAATATTATACAGAGATCATAAGCCCTTAGATCAATAAGAATGAGCCAAATGTCAACATCTCACTAAACCACAACCAAAGTCCAAAGGGCACATAAATTAAAGATTAGAAACTAAGAAGACTAGTAGGATTAGACCACATGTATTATTTCACTAAATCATTATTGAAAGGCCAATGAAAAATAAATTAAGGCCCAAATATATGAAAATTAGACACATGGAAAAGCATATGGCTTAGCAAATTGACTAATAAGTCAAAATATGTGACATTACGCCACATTTTCCTCTCTAGACAAAATGAAGCATAGTACACAAAGATGGGGCTGAAGAAAAATATAAAGACATATCTATAATTTTAAGGATGAATTAGCTTCTAGATAATTTTTTGTCCAAGAGTTAAAGATAAGGTTTGTAGGTCTTTATTGAGTAACAAATGGACAAATGTCATAATCTCAAGGAACTTGATTGTGACACTTATTTCAAATTTAGTATGTAAATAAAAGATAAGAAACTAGACCCAAAATTATTATATTCAAAAATTTATCTTGTTTTAGATTGACTACATAGTCAAACACATTGACAAAGCTCCATATGACTATTCATTCATAGTTCCATAGAGTTAAAAAAGGTGTGTGCTCCCCACACTACTTGTGTATAACAACTATATAAAAGATAATCCTCCATGAGTATTTTATAAACTTAAATCAAATATTCATTGGAAGCTCATCAAATTCTATCAAAATTATTTGGATGTATTCCACATTAGACTTCTCCTTGGTGCTCCTTAGTGGGCGATGGAATCTTGTTTTGTCTTATCTATCATGGAGTAAGGAATATTTTGACATAATTTTATTTTACCATTTTAGGACATGAAGGAAAAGAGTGGTATATTGTGCCTCGTGGAAGAAATACCCATCTCTCCCTTCTATATATATTGTTACCTAGTATGTTAGAAGGGATGATTCTATTTAAAAACAAACATTGTCAAAATAATGCAAAATTAATTTTCTATGTAAATGCATCTAGTTGGTTTGAAGGTGTTCCACTTTTTTATATTTAATATATTAATATTAATGTTTTAAGAACCTAATTTATGTTTTTATGGATTTTATACATTAACTAAGATGTGTTTCTACTATTTTAGTTAAATTATTTGACTCCTTTCACCTTACTTGAAGTCTATAAGGATATGTGTGTGACTAAATACAAACCTTTTTTAGTTCATTCATAAAAGGAGTTATAGAATTGGTTATTTATATTTTTTATTTATAATATATATCCCTATGTGACTGAATCATAAGCCATCATCAAACTTAGCATATAGTGGTGCAATTGTAGCTAATCACATTGTGGTCTTAAAAGAATTTGTATTCATTTTTAATTAGAAGAATTTCTTTCTGCCTTACCCTCCCTCTATTTTGATGTTTATTTATGAAAAAGTGATGTTTACCTTATTTTAAAAATGATGAATTGAATAAATGTAGAGATCTAAAATTTAATGTGTTTTAATTAGTCTAGTTAAGAGTGTAGAAGTTATATACGTCAATGAGAAAATTAATATTGGACCTCTATGGTAACACCCTTCTCTTGGAGATATATTAAAATAAGGATATCTAATGGATACCCATACTTCCAACTCATTTCCTAGATTATCTCAAAAATAATGCTAAAATGAGAGGATGTAAGCCCCCTAATTTTTCCTTGAGCTTGCTAAGTGAATCTAGCCTCAAAGGTGCAATCATGAGTAAGATCTTGGACCGAACAACAAAAGGAAATAAAGACACTTGAAGGAAACTCATGTAAAATGTAGATGGGAATATATCATAATTTTTTAAATTATTTCCATAATTTCCTTATTGAATTCCTAGAATAATGTCTTTTATATCATGAAATTCTTGGAGAGTACGAGCATTTTGGGATGGAGGAATGATATTTTGTTGGATGTTTAAAGGAGGATTAGCTTGATTTGGATAAATACATTGATTAGGATTAAAATAGGTTGGAATGGGTAACCTTTGGACTAAACCATTAGGGTTATTCACCCTATAATTGGGGTTATATTATATATATGGTACTTGTTACTAACTAGCACTAGGAAGTGGATTATCAATGCATTGTTGAGATGGAGGAATCTACTATTGATATGGGTTAATTTTTTGTTGGAAGATAACAACCTATCAAAAAGGGACTTGTTATTGTAAGGGGACTTGATATGAACTATAAGATATGGTTTTTTTTATTAATAGGGATTTAGGATGGATTTATTGTTGTGTATTACCTGTACCTTGCAACAATGGATTCACTAGAGGTTTTTTCTCAAGTTTTTTATGTGGATTTATGATTTATGTAGGATTAACTAATGGGTATAATTTTTTTTTCAATGGGTTGGTTTTGGTCCATAGATGGGAGATGGTTAAAATAAGAAGAAATTATGTACAAAAATAAAGAATCCAAAAGCTAACTAGTCTATTGTAATTGAGTAATAATAAACTATCTATTTTGAGAGGATCGAGAGGGGTCTATAATATTCCTTTCTCATTTGTTGTATGATTTTTGATTTTGATTGGTACCTTGTACAAGGGAGTGCTCATGAGTGTCAGTTTACTATGGAGGTATTTACTCAATTAAAACACGGTTAAGTATTTCTTGTATTCTCAATGGCATATCCTCATATATAGGTTGATGTACCTCATCTTCTGGGTTTTCACTATTTTAGAAATATTTGAGTGGATCATAAGACCACTCTTCATCAAGAGTAACATTTTAATAAGCCCCACTTCATGTACACTTAGGCATGTTTGGATTGATAATATTCATCTTGAATCAAAGTAATATGTTCAAATTAATTATATTTGAATGTGTATAAAAAACCTTAATTAAAAACAAAAGTTAACTTTCAAATTTGAAAAGTGTTATTTGAGTCAACTTATGCTTTGGTGTAATATTTGAATGCCTCCTGGTCAAATTAGAACATGCAATTGGACTTGTTAATAATGGAATGTTGTACAATTCAAGCTATTTTTTTCCAAATTTATGGAGTGTAAAGCAAGTTTTTAAAATTTGAATGTTTGATCTTAGATTTTGAAATCAATCATATTTTGATTTGATTGACATTTATATTTTCAAAATTTGGGTCATTTTAACCTTTAGCCTTTGAAGTTGGGAACTTTGGCCTTGACTTTGGATTTTGATTTAGTTTAACTTGAGCTAAATTGATTTAGAGCTTGACTTTGACTTTTGGAAGTTTTTGACTTTAACTTTTGAAAAAATGACTGTTTGAAAGTTGAATTTAATTAACCTTTGACCTTGTTTCAAGTCAACTTTGACTTTTGAAAATATTTGACTTTGGATAACATGGAATGGTTGAATTTATAAGTTGATTTTGACTTGATTATTTAAATTGTATTATAAGAGTTGACTTTATTTTAAAGTTGAATTTAATTTAATTTAATTTTTTGACTTAGATTTGGAAGAGTTAACTTGATTTAAAACATTTGACTAGTTGGGAAATTGGAAAGATTTGGATTTAAATTGGAATTAGAATTTTAAATTTATATTTGATTTCAAATGGGAATAATTAAAATAAAACACATACATGGTACCATTTCAATTGGATAGCATGAATTTTAGGAAGGGTATCAAATCTGACTTAGAATTTGGGTAAATTAACACTTTATCATGAAAATATGTAATGAAAAAGTTTTATACTTAGGATAAAATCAATTTGTTTGATTTTTAAAAGTATATCATGCAAGATGGGTAGAATAAAAAAAAAATCAATAACAAAAATTCAAGATAAGCCCTATATATAGTATTAAAACATGTGTGTAATGTGACTATATCCCACATATCTACCTCATAAGATGTGAGAATATTTTAATCTCTTAACTCTCACTTTAAGTGATATGTCATGAGATTTTAAGGGAGGTTAGTTTCCATCACATTATAAAGAATTTATGCCTAAAATGTCTTAATATAAAATATTGAAAATGATTTTATAAATGGTCCATGATATAACTCATGATACTTGGGGCTTAAAATCCATTAAAAAAGAATAAGTAATAGGAAATTATTGGAAAGGCATGGCCCCTTCATGACCACTTGATTTGTGACATCTCAGTGAAGTGATAACAAAAAATTGGACTTCAAGGGTGATTCTTGATATATTAGCATTAGGGATAAACCCCTTTCTTTTAATAAACCTTTTGTGGGGAGTTTTTCTATCCTTGTATGATAATTGCCCTTTATTTGTATACCTTGTTAGATACATGGGGTCAATAAGTATGATATGGGATGAAATATAAGTTGATGCACCCTAAAAACTCATGATAAGGTGATGAAATTCATCCTTCATAGCCAAAAATAAAAAGGGAAGATTCACTATGTATGATCCTTAAGACCCCACAATGGGTAAATAGGAGAGAATACTCTCATTATGCTTTGAGAAAAGATGAATAATGACCTATGTGTTGTTGGTCACCTAGGGTCCCATAACTGGGCAAGGGTAGAGCATACACATAATATATTACCCCCAAAAAATGAAATGCTAACATGCAAGCAATGAAAGAACAAGTATTTTTAGAACATTAAATTTAAGTGTTAGTTATTTTTATGCAAAAAAATAAAGTGTGTTTGCAAACTATTTTTAAAGTGTTTGTTTGGGAAATAACCACTTATTTAATGAGTGAAATTTTAGAAAAGCATATAAGAGTTTGAATTTTGGTCTTTGATTGTCAAGGGAATTTAAATCAATGTTTGGTTTAGCCTCAGTAATTTATAATAGATTGAAACCACTATTTTATAGAGCAATTATTATATTTATTAAAGTAATCTTGATGATCTACATATTCATAAAAAAACATATAAAGGTGGTGATTCCACTAAATAGTAGTATGATATCACTATTTCACAAGGTGATTCTACCCATTTATAGAGCGATAACATTGTTTTAAGGAAAAACATAGACATGAATGAAATAGAAATGGAACCATTGTTTATAATATCAAATCCATCATTTTAAAAATCAATATCACTAAAATTTATGAAAATAAAACAAAAAATGGTTACTATGGAATTTCAACCAATTTTCATGTCAATCTCACCTATTTGGAGGTCAAAACTATCGATACACATGTTGATTCTACCATTTTTGTAAAATGACAGTTTGTAAAAAAGTTGAGAGAAAATCCATTGATTTTTATGTTGAAACCACCATTTTCCTTAATATATATATATATATATATATATATATATATATATATATATATATATATATATATATATATATATATATATATAACCAAAAAATAGAATAGTAATAATAATGTTTATTAGTATGGTGATACCATTGATTATGATAAGCAATCTTATTGATTAACAAACATTCTTTTTACTAATTTTGGAATAAAAATTAGAAAACAAATATAAGAAATGAAAATAAAATTAGATCAAATATGATATAATTTCTTAATTAGAGGAATATAATGATGTTTCAAAGGAGGTTATGGAGTGTTGATTCCACTAGGTGTGTTATATGTAAACAAACAAGTATGAGGGAGTTAGTTCATGTTAGTATGAAATAAAAATGAAATTCATACAACATAAAACCCAAGAGTATGTTCTCAGATTGGGAAAGATCAAGAGAGATCATAAATAAAAATAATACAAGACAACCCAACATAATTTTACATTCCCTTTGTATGTCTCTGTCTTTCTAGCACATAATTTTGATTGGCTTGGATATAGAGCTTTGGATTTTTATCAATGTTACGGTATATTTTTGGAATTATATACCTTTTCACTATGTGTGTTTTGATTGAGAAATTAATAACTTGGTTGAAGCTTTTATTAAATTTTTTATAGAGTAAGTCTAGCACAAAAATTATTTTGAAGAAGAGGGATGTCTCCTCAATATATATATTTTTATAGAGTAAGTCTAGCACAAAAATTATTTTGAAGAAGAGGGATATCTCCTCAAAATATATATTTTTCAATTAGTAATGGACCATTGATCTAAGATGAGGATCAATTATTGAGGATAATTCCTCATCCTCATAAATATTAGAAGGTGGATTTGTAAGAAACTCCACTAATGGAAATATGGATTATGAAAGAGAATGAAATTATGAATATATATTATGTGTAAGAGTTTTTTAAGAGAATTTTGAGTGTGTAATAGCATGCCATACCTTTTCCTTGCACTTTTTCCTTAGTGATGTCATCCTTGGTGAGGCAATAATTCAAATCAAAATTTATAAAATAGGAAACTATAAAAATCTATTGAATTTCCCATTAGAGAAGGATTAGGCCTAATTAATTCAAGGGTTAATTATCCATGGGAATTAATATGAATTTTTAAATGTTTTTTTTATCAATCAAACATTCCATTTGATTTTCATATGGTAACATTTTCAAAGTGTCAACTTGATTCAGGACATTATTGATAATTTCAATGTTGTGTTATGCATGTTTCCATAATTAGAAATGTGTCTTCATGATTTATGATCAAATAAATAATTTTGAAGATGATTTGGAGTAATTGATGGTTTATGGTTAAATTTGTGCATTTTTGGGTAAAGTTGTTTTGATTGTAATTTAGCCATGGAAGTGATGAAATTGGAGTGCCTGCATGTCTTATTAAAGATACCAAGTGAAATGTGCCTTATATATCTCTAGTGACCACCTAAAAATGTATAATAAAGTATAATAATGTCTTATAACTCTCGAGTGACCACCTAAAAATGTGGGAGAGAGTAAAAGTATGTCTTAAAACTCTTAAGACTTTTATTTCACCATCATGTAACTTAACTAAAGAATAAGCGAATCATATTTCACCCTTTTTAGGTGTGGGATGAACCTATGGATCACATATCTCAAAATAAATGGCTTATGCATACCATGTGTAAAAAAGGGGAAATAAATCTCTAATTTATAACAATACTAAAATGTCATTGTGAAAGTTTATTTAAAGCATATTTGGTATAATCATAAAAAATATCATCGTTAAATCACATGTAAAATACTTTGGTATAATAATATAAATGTATCATCCCAAAATTGCATATAGATAACAAGTGTCTAGTTATAAATAATTTCAGTAATATATCTTCCTAAAATCACATCTTTAATAAGTAATTTGAGTAATGTATTCTTGAGTAGAATTAATGTAGTCGAAGGTAGTAATAATTTTCCATTATATGGGAAAGGTATAAGCAATATAAGCATGATCAATAGGAGGTTTCCCCTATATATTGGAAATATATAAGAAATGAAGAATAAATTATGGTAAGCCCAAATATTGAAAATATATATTATATGTAAGCATAAGAATGCCATGCCCCTAATATAAAATATATATCAATGAAAACAATAAATAGTATGTCCCAATATAAATAGTGTATAATCAATGAAGGACACCAATAATATGCCCCAATAGATACATGGTATAAAACATTAAAACATAATAATAAATCATTTATTTAATAATAATTAACATCATGTATGATATAGATCATGGAAATAATCATATAGGAATTAAAAGTATACAAATTAGGAAATGGAGGCACACTATCAAAAAGTAATAACATCATACTCAAAGTAAACATGTGAAAAAAATAATTCATATTTTTAAAAATAAATCAAGCACAATCATGTGACACATAGTATATTACTAAATAATCCTACATATGGAATATAATAGAGTCACCAAGAAACATTCACAATTACACACACCTGGTAGAGGAAAAATAACAGAGTCATGCCAAATGGATAGTATATGTAATAGGATAAAAGTAAATCACTCATATAAAACAATAATAGAGAAAATATAAAGAAAAAATAATGATAGGTTGTGAGCATAGATATATTAATAAATCATGCAAGAGGTATGATAAATCAAGATATGCAATCACATGAAAGCTCAATATGATAAAGGAATCTACGTGAGATAAAACTTGAAGCACTACTAATAACGATCCTCTAGTATTCCCTTAGAGTGAGAATGAGGATGTCCCCATTCAATTTTGAATCTATAATCATATGTGTGTGCTTGTGTATCTTGAATTTAACTCAACAATACCATAAATAACACATAATTAAACAATATATAACCTCTATCACTAGGAAGATAACCATAATATGCTAAATTATGTAACCATATAAAACTCAAAGACAAAGGCAAATAAATATTAGAAGAATTAAAAATAATCAAAGGAATTAATAAAATATAAATAAATCTAAAGGGATAAATCATGAATAATGAAATAGGGATGAATCCCTATTAAACTACAACTTCCATATGAAGTTTTCATGCATTGGGGAGGATGACCTTACCATATATATTTTTTTCATCATAGGGAAGTTTGTGCATGAATTTTGGATGGGAGATAAGAATAAAATGTAAATGTCATAAGAATATGATATATCAAAATTAATCAAAAGGAAAAGGATAAATGAATAATATGCATGTACAATAAGAATATACCCAAGATCAACTAATGAGTAAATATAAAATCCATATAAACCATGAGAATAACTAGATAATGAAGTCAAAATAAAACCAAAATATTAAAGCATGGAGAATAAGTTGGAAGTGAAAATTGGGTAAAAATATGTAATAAGGATCAACTAAAGAAAAAATATTCCAAAAATACATACACAAAACAAAGGATAAAGTAAAACCAAATAAAAATAAGAAACTAAAATAAATATAGAAAATGAAATTTAAGGAAACTATGTAAAGGAAACAGGGATGGTTCAACTACATATAAGCAAGGTTAGGAGACAAAAAATAACTAATAAAATTAGGCATGAAATCATTATAATATTTATAAGTAGACAATGTCATGTTTTTATGAAAAATATCAAAATTTCTTGGAACCCATAATTCATATAAGGACAAATCATTTCCATCATCATTGTCATCATTAATATAATAATTGTTGGTGTAATCATCCTTATTGTAAGCATTATGTTTGCAAGAAATTTTGTTAGATTTGGTAACATCTTGATAAATTCAAATTAATGGTATATAAATCTAACATGTTGAATGATTATATAATTTTTAGGTGATTTATCTTGTATAGATAAAATACATTGTGATAATATTACCTTGGTACATGGATGAGTAGGCACTTGAATTTTAGGTATACATTTTAAATGTTGTATGATTGGCTTCTTTGGTAGATATTTAGGTAAAACCTCATGTTGAAATTATATTGGATGCTCATATGTAGTGATTTGGATATAAATAAATTCATTTTAATTAAAAATTAATTAACTATTGTAGTGTTGACAAAATTTCTTTCATTTGATAAAACCATGTTTGTATGAGCAATATGTCATCTACCCATTATCCAATAATAAATGAAATAAAACTAAGATGGGATTAGGACCCATGATGAAAGTTTAACTAATTAATTTGTATGGTGTCCCATTTATACCATCATATCCATTAATAATAAGTTTGTATTAGATAAATCCTTATAATTATATATAAGACTGGTAATAAATTTCATTGTGCATACATTTATACTTGAACCATCATCAATCATAATTACATTTTTCAGCCTTGAATATGCATCTAAAAAATTGAAAATGATAATTCATCCATTTTTTAGATTCATCATTTTAGATTTCATGGCAATAGAATATAATTTGATGAGGTTATGAATGCATGTCATTAACCATACCAACAAATCCATCAAGTGAATGAATGTTATAATATCATGATGGTTTATTTTTAAGTATCATATAAACATTTTTAAAGTCTTCTGATTGATTAGCATGATTTGGAAGAGGATTAATAAGTGTTTTTTAATTTTCTTTTTGGTTATGGGGTAAGTGCATGTAGTCAGGGGACAATTTTGTGGACATTTACCCTAATGCATACACATTATAGACATTACATGTATGTGTAATGTATATTTATGCATTATTGAAACTTAAGCTCAATAAAACCATAATATAATGTGGACATGTTATGTATAATTTACATAACACGTACAAGTTATATTAATGTGAAATAAAAAATAAAAAGTCCCAAACCCATGAACATTATCATTATCCCTAATTTTTCTATTTGCTCTACCCTTATCTACGCTAAACCACATTTGTATTTTGCTTGGACGAGTAGAGAAGATTCTAAAATCAATTGTTACCTTGATGAATCATCAATTTTTCCATGGAAGGGAGGTATGCAATCAAAACCAAACTTATTAACACTAGATATTACTAATTTTTTTATTTTCATTTTTTGTATTGTTAAAACCTTTTTTTAAATAGCCCATTCAACTACTAGAGAACATCTTGCTACCCCTATTAACCCTCCTAACCCTCTAAATAACCCTCCTAATCTTCATATCCCTCCTATAAATTGACAAGACCCACTAGGTAGTTAGGAGGATTTGATTTCACACATAGTGGAAACTAAAATAGAAATTGAACAAAAAATTAGGAGAATGAGGGACCCCACTTAGACCAACACCCACTGTACCTATTTGGCCAATACCTTAGGTCAATATTAGGTCAATTTGACTTGATAATGATCCAAATTGACATATGGGCATCATATAGGGATATATATAGATATTAATATCCTAAAAAATTGTCATCACATGAAGTGAAGGATAAAAAAATATCAAAATATCTACTTTGTGACTTTTTCATTAACCCAATAGCCAATTCACCCTTTCCACTATCCACAAAATGCTTCTAGATACACTAATGCTAGCATAATTTGATTATAAATAATTTTTTGGATTGATGGTGGATGGTGTTTGATTACCCACCATGTAAAAACCATGAGGTCTCATTGTATTTTTTTAGGAAACTCTACTTTGAGTTTTCCTCAATGAAATTACCAACTATTTTAACTACTCAGAGTTTTAGGTCAAAGGGAAAGGCTCTGCATAGGATAGACTAACTACACATCATGCACCTAATCATCCTATAAGGGTCCCTACCAAAAATACACTTCATCTTGAGATCCCATCTATAGTGAAGGAGGTCATGGACATTGATACTTTGCATGCACTTACTTACATACTCATTCAACATACGAGTAGGTTTTATGAGATTGATGCCAAAGATACTCCACCTAGTGTGCATACCTAGTCTCACCATTGAAAATTTTGTGGTTTTATATACACTATACCTTTGGAAAATGATGGTGGTGATTTTGAGAAATTAGATGATATAATTTTGAGTGATGATTTTTTGGCACATACATGTTTTGTGCACATGTCGGTCACTACACATATATAGATATATTTTATATTTGATATGTTAAATTTCAATTATATTTTTATTTAAAATATAACAATTAATTTACATATAACTTGAATTATATATATATATATATATATATATATATATATATATATAATTTTAGGTATATATATATATAATTTTAGGAGTAGACAATGAACTCATCTTCATAGTCCATTATTACATTTTTGGGCCAGCTGATGTTTACACATGCAAATCTAGTTTATGGTCCATATACTAATACATCTATTGATGCTTAGGCCAATGTTCACATATACAAAGATAATTTTTAGTTGATATTATACTATGTGTACATTTATTTATATAGATTTATTCTCTTTAATAACATCATACATGTTCAAATTAAAATTTGAATGATAGTGATGTGAATGAAAATTCTATGTGTGACATGTGTTGAAATATATAGAGATTAAACACCTAATTGAATATATACCCTATAGGGTGAATAATGGATCTTTGAATTCTTTTAATAATGATCAACCTTCTAGAGCATCTCCTTCAATGTCTAATGATGTCTTTCTCCCATTAATTTCCAAAATATATTATTCCTCCTATTTATTCTAATTTCATGTTATTGAAGTTCCTTCACCTTCTCAAACTTCTTTTAATGATTCACAAGTTTATTGATTATCATCTCTTCTTCATAGTGTTTCTTAAGTACTACATATTTTAATTTCTACCTATAGTACCACTACTTATCTTGAAAATCCTTAAGTTAGTTCCCTTGAGTGAATCATTCATGCTATACAATAGCTTTATTTAAATTTATCTATCAAGGATTTAAAAAATTAAGTACACTGCTATTAAATAGTTTTATTCCTAGGTCCCTTTCACCATTTCCCCTAATTTTATGCTTCTTCTTTTTCATATTTTTGTTCTCTTTGTGTCTTTTTCCAGGTAAATAGGGTCCTAACTTGAGATAGATAAGTTTAGAAACACACAATTTTATAATTCATCTATATAGGATAAGGAATAAATCAAGAAAGTGAGTTGAATTTTAGAGGTTAAGAGATACAATTTTAAGAATAAAACCTGAATTGAAGTGGCTAGGAAAAATTATCTTAATTCCTCTAATTACATCATCTCCATTTGATTATGAAAGTGAAAATTCATTTAAGGATTAGGTCTTATATCACTATGAATTATTTTTACCTAAATATCTTTCTAATTTCTAGTTTTTATAGAGAGAAAAGGCTTAAAAATTTTATTTTAACTAATTATGGTTTTAATAAAGGAGATAAATTTGCCATATATCTTCAATAATTTCTATAAAACTAAGCAAGGATATTTATTTAGTTGATAACCACACTGGAGACTCCTCCATCTCTATGATCTAAGACAAACACATGCATTATTTCTACAATGCCATATATATAGGTACTCACCTAGGTACATATTAAATTTAATTTTCAATTGTAAATATAGATTTGTTTTAATAATTTTACTAGATAGTTTAGTAAATATAACTTATGCGAATGCATTGTGTATGCATGATAATCAAATGACATCTAATAGTCCTATTCAGATGATTAGTAGGGAACCTTATAATTTTTTATCTATATTTCACATGCATGTTCATTCACCTTGACTTGTCACTAACCTTGTTGAGCATCAGACACAGATTGAGCATGACCATGAGATTGTAGTAAGTGAATGTTTAAATTATTTTTGTATTCTAGTTTAAAATTAATTTTTGACATTGGTTGCAAGTATAGTATGTAAAGTTTATAATAATATTTGTAGTTGAATAGGTTAAACTATAGGCGAGATATGAGAATATAAGGACCCATAGTTGGACCTTGGATGAATCCAAGGCATCTAAGGGATCTCCATCTACAAGAAGGGTATCCCAGGGAGATTCTTCTTTGAGGAAGGAAAATAGACGGAGACCATTTGATGAGTAGCATGTATTAGATGATATAATTGTTTGTATGGTTATATTTAAATGTACACATTTTTGGCATTATATGCATGTATATGACATTCACTCGACGTTCTATTTTATTGTTAGATGATGTAATATTTTATATGCCTATATGGTAATGTATACGGTATTGGCATTATATGCATATATGGAATTCACCTGAAATTATATTATGCTTTAATTTTGTATCCCTTTATGTGTGTGTGTGTGTGTGTGTGTGTGTGTGTGTGTGTGTGTGTGTGTGTGTGTGTGTGTGTGTGTGTGTGTGTGTGTGTGTGTGTGTGTGTGTGTGTGTTCACATTTTGTGGTGATCATATTTCCGTGTATAATTTGGCTCACATTATTATTACAAAAATAAATTTGATGGTTGTATGTCCATATTTAGAAATGACCATCTTTAATATTTCTTTTGAGTAATTTATTAAAAAAAATTACAATATTTCAATATGTATTGAAATTAAAACTATATGGGTGAAAATAGTATAATGTTTGGGATAGAGTTATATATGAATTTGAAGTGCCTCTCATGATTGGGCTTTCTAATGTGGCTACCCTTTCTAAATTAGTTTAATATCATTTTGGACTTCATATTCACATTTTATATTCATTGAATTTATATAAATAATGCATTTATATTATAATTACAAATTAAACAAACAATGGAATACTCATCTCTTGCATACCTTCTTCATATGCCCTTATATATTTTACTTGTGTAAGTTTGATGGAGTGGTTATGTTCTACCTCCTCATTTGGGATGTTCTCTCTTTGGATATGCTTTTCATTAAATTTTTATGATTTAACCTTTATTGAAAGTTTTTCCTATTATTGGATTCAACATCCATTCACTCATGTAATCATGAAGTGATGTTGTGATATCTCTTTCTCCATTGAGTTGTTTCCATTCTTTTAGAGACTCTTCTTTGGCCCTTTAAAGTAGTGCAAGATTATAATTCTCATGTCTCACAAGGCCTTGTAATATTTTGGTGGTTATAGATATTTTATTTCTCTTAATAATTTTTTTATCTCCCTCTCCACTAAAATAATAGTGTCTATTTATTTTTATCTCATCATATATATGCTCCACTATTTAAGAGCACAAAAACACTGACAATAAATGTTGTCAAAGTTAAAGTGATAGTTGGAGAACTCTAATTCTAGTTATTTTTGGCTATAAATTAGTTATTTAAACATGTTTTAAGGGGAAAATAATTTCCAATATTAGGATATTGGCCTCCCATAATTATTGGTTGAGAGATCCACCCCCAATTCTAGGCTCAAGAACACCCTTCCTAATACAAGAAAAATGTAGTTTTTAGCCTAACTTCAAGCATGCATAAAAATAAAACCATAAGTCATTTGGATGAAATGTAAAAACCTTTGTGTATGTGTATAATAATTATAATTTTAACCTAGATCATATTTATATTACATTCAATAGTAATCTATGGTAAAAGTTGAAGTAGCAGGTCCTAAAATGCATCTTTTTTGCAATGAAGAGACAAGTTCTTGAGCTCTCACTAACATTTATGCATTAAAGAACTATAGGTGAAAATTCATTACTAAGAAAATGTATAGTAATAAAATTACAAATGATACCATGAAATTGACATCCAAATCCACACAAAAGTGTGTTTTCACTACTATTTAGGAGTATAGAAAGATAAACAATAAATGTTATCAAAGTTGAAGTGATAGTTGGATAAATCCACTTTAGGTGTTTCATAGAAGGAAACCGGTACTAAAATAAATTTTGGGTGGTGGATAATGTCCATGAAAATTTTGTTATCCTGTTATCATGCTTAATCAATAGACCTGCCACCCATTCCAGCCTCAAGAACACCCTTCCTAATATAAGAAAAATGCAAATTTTTAGCCTAATTTCATGCATTCTTAAAAATGAAACCATATTGCATTTGGATGAACTAGAAGAACCCTTGAGTGAAATTTATATCTATATAATTTCACCCTAGATAAAATTTATTGAATTGTTACTGACTAGAATTACACCCTAAGATCAGCAAGGAGGTTGTTCAAGCTTCCTCACTCAAACCCTGGTTGAACATGGGAACAACCCTAGGCTATTGGTCACCTATGGTGGGGTTGAACCTCTAGAGTAGGCTAGATTCCTTTTTAATCCGCACCTAAAACTAAAAATAATCCCAATGCTTCATGGTAAAAGGGTTAAAAAGAGAGTAATGGCTCTTTAAAAAGTTAACCATATAATGCACCAAAATTAAAGGGGAAAATCCCATAATATTGAACCCACACTAGATCAACAAAGGACATTACTATCTCACACAACATTAAGATGAAAATAATTTGTACAATTATTTTATAGAAGAGGTTCAAAATAAAACTCTAATCTAGACCTGTAAATAGCATTAGAAACCCTATAAATAAAGTAGGAAAGAAGGACAATAAATAATGAAGATTATCCTTCACACAATGTCACAATGCATGACTCACCAAACACTAATTCAAGGAAAAAAATAGGAAAATGAAGTCCTATTTCATTAAGAGGTAGTTATTAAAAACACTTGATAGGGTCAAGCCTAATTAAGCTGAGTATACTTTTTAGTATTTCAAGGAATGTCCCATCTCTCAAAAAGATAAAAGAAAGTCTAAAATCTGAGGTCCCTTTATAGAATGGAAAGAAAGGGTTAATATAGGAGAAGGGGAAAAGGAGAGAGAGAAGGGGAAAAGCACTTTTTTCATGATAATTAATGAACTATCAATTTCAAGAGACGTTTCACCAAGCTTTTGGTCTAATCAGAATAGGTCAATATGAGCAACATATTTTTGATTTTCCCAAATAGCCCCTGAATCATTCTATTTTTATCATGATACACTAGAAGACAAGACTTTACCAAAAGTGGCAAGTCATGATCTAGCTGGAAGTGAATACTCCAATTACTTTCCAAATCCCCAAGTTTTGATTAGTTGATCTTCCACTAGATTTCATCAAGAGGATAAAATATTTATATGTACCAGGGGCACATCATGCCTATCTAAATGATGGTTTATCAAATACATGACTTGGGATGGTCTCCTCATTAATCATATATCTACTTTGTGCCTTGGATCCTAGATTAGATTAACTATAGATGAAAACCAATTTAAGGATATTGGTTTTCCCATAGTTTTGCATATAGATGGCACATTATTCAATGTCAGGTCCTATCTAAGTCCAAATTAAGCTCCTTTCCTTTACTTCTTCTACCAACTCAAGTTGGGCTCGAGTTTAGGTCTTTTATTTACCTATTGAGTCAGGTCCATTTATACTTTACCAAATTTCATCTAAATATCTCAACTCTCCTTTTTATATTGGCTATCAAAACTACCTCAGGCTATTGACCCTTTTGACTCTATTTCACTCCATCAAATTTTGAGATCTGATTAAACATAGACCATAAATATTTGGGGACCCACTACCTCAAGCTCAATCTCTCATTAGTTCTTGGGTTTCACTAACCATCTAACTTGATTTAAACTCATGCATTCTTAACACTTATCAGCTGTGCATTCTTTTTCAAGTTATCACCAAGAATTTGGATCCAAACAGTCACTTTATGGGTCTTAAAATTGAATTTCATGTAGATGTCTACCCTTTATTAACCAACTTTACAATTTTTTTAACTTGAAGTACAGAGATCATGGGGGCACCAAAATTGCATAAATAGACCTAACATTGAAAGGAACAAACCCTTTTGATCTACTGGCCATTTGAGCTTTCTACATGCTTCTATCAAATGATGAATTTGATTGGTCTTACATAACGGTTGATGATGGTTTGGTCTTAAATGGCTAAGTATGGAAACTTATTAAATCATGCATTAGGATCCAAATTTACTCATGCATAACTTTTATTGTGCTATAATACATGGGCTAAAACTTGGTACATATGAAATATGGCTCCAAAATGAACAAACCTATAAGATTTTTTCTTGATATTTTCACACATGCAAGATATGACCTCATCAACATGCTCACTCAGCTTTACTTAGATCTTTAGCAACTGGGTACATGCTTGGTATGTGGGCCAAATATGGCCAACATCTTTGGTGACTTGAAAGGAAGCATGACTTATATACTTGAGAACCTAATCCATTTTTTAGTCTAATCCAATGGGCATGGAGTAAATATTTTACAACTAATCTGATCATGAATATATGGAAGGCTACTTGAACTATTTCTCCCTCTTGAATATAAGGACCAAAACAAAACAAAAAGGCAAATGCAGGAAAGAAAAATAGCTAACCTACTTAA
Source organism: Torreya grandis (assembly GCA_037957365.1). NCBI lineage: Eukaryota > Viridiplantae > Streptophyta > Pinopsida > Cupressales > Taxaceae > Torreya > Torreya grandis. The sequence goes on along the minus strand of JARHVA010001462.1, from coordinate 263,258 downwards.
CAAAAGTGCATAAAAGCACTTAGACAAAAGCATAAAAAATAAACTAATATGTACAATTCTCTAACTTACAAATACCCTTATTTTAGATCAAATGGGAAATTATTTTTCACACTTTAGATACTTTAAACATAATTTCCCTTTCTTAACATCTCTTCTCTACAGCTAAGAGCAATTAAATGCTCATGTCTTCTTGAGGAGGTAGTTGGTTCCTCTATTTTTGGCTTTAGGTACATTGGTTGGAAGCATGGACCCAAAACCCAATCATCACACTCCTAAATCTACATACTTTATAAGAATAAATCCAATTCTTCTCCATTATTGACTATTGATCATGAACATATAGACCAACCTACTCTATCTCCTTCAACATTTCTTTAGGTTTGACATCTAAGGGAGATGGGTATGATGTTGTGACTTTTCATGGACATTTGAGCTCACTTATAGCCTCCAAAAGTAGAGAGATTATTGTAGTTGAAGAGAAAAAGTTGATAACCATGCTTGAAAAGTTCAAGCATGTCATCTCCTAAGAAAACAACTACCTTTGAAGGCTTGTCTTCATGAAACTGTAGTTCAATTGGAGTTTCTTTAGAATCAATTATAATAGTCCTTTGGCCACAATTATAAATCTATGAGTCTTCTTTTAATATTTTAGCTTGGTCAGTCAAGATTTCTCCACCTTCATGTGATAAAGAGGTCATGTGATTATCAACCAAGACTATTTATTCCATAGAATCATGGTATAACTAATGCCCTAAATT